>CM042180.1:45513726-45556226 GCA_023376005.1 Doryteuthis pealeii | reverse complement strand
GATATGGTCTCTGACTATGCCTGTGAAGTCCCGGTTTCGATTCCTGTCGGAGGGGAGTCGTTAGTATACATCGCTGAAGAGACTTAATAAAGTCGAAACAGTCTGTACGGTGTTCTACATAGCGAGCCATTCTTTGCCGGGATTCACTTGTCAAGATTATTTTCTATAATTATCGAATTTTATGCGATACATGCATTATAATTGCCTTCAAGCAATATATATATATATATATATATATATATATATATATATAGGATAGATAGGATAGGATAAGTATATTAGCTTAGTTATCATGGAGAGAGCTGGTGTGCCAAGAAATAATCTTGCAGCCCAGATTCTTTATTGACCGGTGTAATAAATTCATAATTCTTTAGGGGTTGGGATGTTTATGTATCACTAAAGATAGATAGATAGATAGATAGATAGATAGATTTAAAGGAACAGTGATAGATACATAGATAGATAGAAAGGAACAGAAAGAAAGAAAGAAAGAAAGAAAGAAAGAAAGATAGATAGATAGATAGATAGAAAGGAACAGACAGACAGACAGACAGACACATAGATAGATAGATAGATAGATAGATAGATAGATAGATAGAAAGGAATAGATAGATAGATAGATAGATAGATAAATAAATAGATAGATATATAGATAGATTTAAAGGAACAGTGATAGATAGATAGATAGATAGATAGATAGATAGATAATTAACAGACTGAGATAGATAGATAGATAGATAGATAGATAGATAAAAAGGAACAGAAAGATAGATAGATAGATAGATTTAAAGGAACAGTGATAGATAGATAGATAGATAGATAGATAGATAGATATGAACAGACTGAGATAGATAGATAGATAGATAGATAGATAGATAGAAAGGGACAGAAAGACAGACAGACAGACAGATAGATAGATAGATAGATAGATAGATAGATAGATAGATAGGAATAAATAGATAGGTAGATAGATAGATTTAAAGGAACGCTGATAGATAGATAGATAGATAGATAGATAGATAGATAGATAGATAACAGACTGAGATAGATAGATAGATAGATAGATAGATAGAAAGGAATAGATAGATAGGTAGATTTAAAGGAACATTGATAAATAGATAGATAGATAGATAGATAGATAGATAGAAAGGAACAGAAAGACAGACGGACAGACAGATAGATAGATAGATAGATAGATAGATAAGGCAGACTGCGACAGATCTTAATTTTGTTTGATTAATCTATTTCATGAAATGTTTATATCAAAATTGTGGGTGGGGATGGGGGTGGCTTGAGATCCGAATGTACAAAGATGTAAATGAGTTGGAGAAAAAATTCTTCATTTTTTTCTTTCCTTTTTTTCTTTTTTCTTTTTCTTTTTCTTGTTTCTTTTTTCTTTCTTATTTTCTTTTTTTTCTTCTGCAAAAATAAATAAATTTATTTGGTCTGCTGCAAGCTCACCACATTAGTCGCTGAATGACGTCATAAATCTATTTATAGACTGCCGTAATTATGTTGTATACCCGTTATAACACATCGTTATATATCGGGTATATAGACGGCGAGACAGAGACGGAGACAGAGACAGAGACAGAATATGAGTGATAGGGTGAGATGAGATTAGGGGTCTTACTTGTTACTCTGTCTTCCTGTTGCTAATTCGTCAGCCGCCATATTCATCAGAGCTGATTATCGGGCTGTTTCTCTGGGTTGATTCTATTTCTTGTTGGGGCTGGTCATCCATTGATTTTAATAAATTAACAAGACTTTATTGTTTTTTTTCTTTTAAGTCTTTATTAAAGAATCCGAGTCCACAAAACTGCGCGGATTAAGAAGCGACCCCCGAGGGCCGACGACAGTGTCCGCTCTCTGCTAGTAACTGGTCGCAACTGATCTAAAACTACAACTAATCTAATATATATATATATATATATATATATATATATATATATATATATATATATATTGTTAAATAATGCAGCCATTTCTGTCTGCAAGTCTTGTCCTTTGTTTTTTCGTATTGCCGGATTATTTTTGTAATATCTGGCGAGAATTGGCTGATGTATTCGCCATATGTCATAGACAGAGTACTTTCTGCCCTATCGTCTGCCATCTTCAAGGTATTTTTAACCGTACAACAATGGGATTTACAAAAAAATTTAAAACATCAAACCTAATCCTTAAAAATAATTCCTCCCCCTCAATTGCACCGTTACAAAAAAAACAATGTGGTATATCTATTTAAATGTCCATTAGGAGAATGTACCTCTAACAAAAATATATACATTGGTGTAACCACAACTACCCTTTCTAGAAGACTTACAATGCACCTTACAGACAATAGCTCAATAGCCCAACATCTAAAATCACACTCTTGTCCCAATAATAAATTCCGGAAAATACTTAACGATAACACTACCATTATAGAAAAACACAATCATGTAAACAACGATTAAAAAATCTTAGAAAGCACTGCATATTAGACCACAAAATCCAAAACTAAACAAAATGAAATTTGATAATAGCACCAACATTCTAAAATGCCTATAATTACTATAAAATTATAATAGCAAAAATAATAATATAATAATGACATAATAATAAAACTAATAATACAACAACAACAATAATAAACACAACCTATATAAATTTTAAATGGAATATCCCATTGTTGTACGGTTAAAAATACCTTGAAGATGGCCCACGATAGGGCAGAAAGTACTCGGTCTATGACATATGGCAAATACATCAGCCAATTCTCGCCAGATATATACAAAAATAATCCGGCAATACGAAAAAACAAAGGACAAGACTTGCAGACAGAAAATGGCTGCATTATTTAACAATATATGCCTACAAGAAAAATGCTGCCTAAATACACACACACACACACACACACACATATATATATATATATATATATATATAATATATATATATATATATATATATATATGTAAATGTTTTATAATTTGCTTGAAGCATTGTGTTTTATATATGTTTGTTGGTTGATTTAGAAGGCTATCACAATACAAGTGTAAATAAAAATAAGGTAACTGTTAACTTTTAATTAAAGGTTAACAGACAACACCATAGTTATCTTATTTTTTTTAACACTTGTATTGTGATAGCCTTCTAAATCAACCACCAACATATAATATATATATATATATATATATATATATATATATAATAAGATAAATATATAGGTTTTACATATCTATTTATTGGGTGACAAAGAAACAATTCACAACCATATTGGTTTCATGCGATGCATTCATCAGGGGAAGATGTTTCAAATGTAAGGAAAATCGAAAAAATTTCAAAAAATTTCAAAAAATTCAATAGACATGGGATGCGTATGATTGGATAAAATGATGTGTGTGTGTGTATGTGAAGGTGAATTGAATGTATGAGAGTTTTTATGGGCAGCATATATATATATATATATTATATATATATATATATATAAAAGTAATTGGTAATTTGCTTGAAGCATTGTTAAGTATGTTATAAAATAATAAAATTCGAAGGCAATACAATGCGTAAAAAATAAAGACAAAACGATGTTTTATATGTCTAATCGATTTCAAAGCTAGAGCTTCATCATCAGAGTGTATTTTCAGAAAGAAAAAAAAAATACACTCTGATGATGAAGCTCTAGCTTTGAAATCGATTATACATATAAAAAAAACGTTTTGTCTTTATTTTTTACGCATTGTATTGCCTTCGAATTTATTATTATTATATATATATATATATATATATATATATTATATATATATTCCTCTAACACTATTTATTTTTCTATTTCACCCAAAAAATTCTTTACCCTCCAAACTGTCATCTTTCTTTTACAGACTTTTTTTTTTTTCTTTTATTTCTTTTTTTATTTTATTTTCTTTCTTCTTTTTTTTTTCTTTTTTCTTTTTTAAACTTTTTCTTTTTTTGTTCCCCTAGTGGCCCATTTCTGGAAAGGTGAAGTCGAGGTCATTACCTGCCAATAACTCTAACCGTAACGGCTGGTAATTTTCCACTGAATCTAACGAACTCTGATTCAAAAATAGTCTTACTACAGTACGTACATAATTCATTAACTACTTATGAATTATGTAACAATGAGACGATGGTGATATTTGGCCCAGCTCAGTTTGACATAAGGCCTTATTTATGGAGCATTTAGACGGTTTCGCATTTCAGCACGTTATTCCCTATACCCCGGGGGCGGCCAGGGTCGTTGTCATTACGCATGCCGTTACCCTGGAGCCCCCGTTCATAATACATTTTCATTTGCCTTGCCCGAGTGACTATTAAGACGGCTCCGTAAACAGCAAGTATGATCTAAGGTGCTTTGACATCACCTCTTCCAGCTGGGTAAATTTGGCTCAGGACCTCCTCCGGTGGTGACAGGCTCTCCGTAGCGAGCTATTTATGTCTGAAGTCACCCTGGCGCAACACCATGAAGCCAAAAAGTCTAGAAAAATGCGACGGCAACAAAGCAGCGGCACACCAACATCTTCAGGGACAGCCCTCATATGCGTCATCTATGGTCGGGGTTGTTTTTCGAATATTGGCTTTCACAATCGCAGAAGGCGCTGAAACTTCAGAGGCAAGAGAAATGTATAGTCTTCCGAGACTGCAATACCGATTATATATATATATATATATATATAATATATATATATATATATATATATAAGTTAAGAGAAAGGAAATGAATCCGACGGTATAAGTATAGATAAAAGAATATGAAAACAACACAATATGCTGTTAAAGTGAAAAGATTTTATATCATATTCATAGCTAATATTGAACAATATTTCGATTTATAAAAATCATCTTCAGAGCTTGTTTTGTACTCCGGACTTATCGAGAGCGGAGACGAAAATAAAATGAATTCAAAACATGTGCTTATATTTGAAACTACTGCATAACCTTTTTTTTGCAAAATCAATGTTTTCGTTTTGAATTCATATTATTTTCGTCTCCGCTCTTGTTAAATCCGGAGTAAAACAAGCTCTGAAGATGATTTTTATAAATCGAAATATTGTTTAATATTAGCTATGAATATGATATAAATATTTTCATTTTAACAGCATTTTGTGGTGTTTTCATATCCTTTTACCTATACTCATTATATATATATATATATATATATATATATATATATATATCCATACCGGGCTATTCATGTCTGAAGTCACCCTGGCGCAACACCGTGAAGCTAAGAGGTCCAGAAGAAAGAGGCGGCATCAGAACACCGGCATACCAACATCTTCAGGGACAGTCTTCACATGCTACATCTGCGGTCGGGATTGTTTTTCGAACATTGACTTTCACAATCGCAAGAGAAATGTATAGTCTTCCGAGACTGCAATGCCGATTATACACACACACACACACACACACATACACGCTGTAACTTCAGGGGCACTATATATATATATATATATATATATATATATATTATAAAATGGGTACAAGAGACAACCTACTCGAGTTTCACCATAAGGATCTTCAGCGGTAAGTCACCTTTTCCTTTATATATATATATATATATATATATATATATATATATATATAGTCATCCACAGACACGTGTTTCGACTTATCAAGTCTCTTCGGTGTGGCTAGACATTTCTAAGCTACCTATATAGATGACTGTGACCTGGTAACAAACACACAGGATGAGATGCAGAACCTTCTGGATTGTTTCTCCAAAGATTGTTTAAGATTCTTTAAGATTGTTTTAAAAAACAATATCAATGGGATTAACATTCGTTAAAGATCATCTGGTAACATATTCAATATAAAACGTCTAAAGACAGGCTCAAAGGTGTTCACAGCCATTGTGTGGGAGCTACTATATGCAGATGACTGTGACCTGGTAACACACTCACAGGATGAAATGCTGAACCTTATGGATTGTTTCTCTGAAGCATGTACAGCATTTGGATTAACCATGAATGTAAAAAATACTATTGTCATGTATCAGCCTGCACCGAACAAATGCTTTGGGGATCCCACTATCTTTGTATATGATGAACGCCTCAAAGTTGTCCATCATTTTGTCTATCTTGGGAGCAGATTATCACAGGACAACTCTTTTGATAGAGGAGTTTCTCTTAGGTTGCAGAAAGCAACGAGATCCTTTGGTTTGTTTGAGAAGAGGGTTTGGAGCCAACGTGGCTTTAAGATCTCCACCAAGCTGGGTATATACAGAGTCAGTGTTCTCCCTGGCCTGTTGTACGCCTGTGAGACCTGGGTTGTTTACAAACGACATATCAGGACACTCGATATATATATATATATATATATATAAGGGTTCACAAGATTTCATTTTTATTCATTTTGGGTTCCACGAGATTCCATTTTTATTTATACGAGGGTCCACGAGATTTCCTTTTTATTCATATTGGGGTTCACGATATTCCATTTTTATTTGTATGGGCTTCACCGAGACTCTGAAATAGAAAGCGTTTTGATGACCACTGTATTAGATGTCATCATTCCAATACAACTATTTATTGGATTTTGATCAAATATGTTTCATAAAATTCCTTTGAAGCTATTGAATTAAACAAAAAACATGGCCACTTTCATTCAATTCGATATATTTATATCTTGTGGACCCTTATATAAATAAAAATGAAATCTCATGGACTCCATATGAATAAAAATGGAATATCGTGAACGCCAATATAAATAAAAATGAAATCTCGGGGACAATTATATAAATAAAAATGAAATCTCGTGGACCCGATATAAAGTAAAATGAAATCTCGTGGACTCTCATATGAATAAAAATGAAATCTCGTGGACCTCTACATAGATAAAAATGAAATCTCGTAGACCCTCATATAAATAAAAAAAGGAAATCTCGTGGACACCCATATAAATAAAAATGGAATCTCGTGGACCCCCAAATAAATAAAAATGGAATTACCCCATATAAATAAAAATGAAAGTTATCAAAAACATTTCATGAAAATCCCATTCTATATTCGCTCTGAGTCATAATTTTTAGTTCAGTGGTTTTCAACATGGCCATCTATACATAGTTGGTGTGTATGTATGTCCGGAGGAAGATAAAAAAATATAAAACAATTAACGACAAAGTAAATATATATACACACTCACTATCACCAGATCTTGGTTTTTGAGCAAAAATAATGCAGGTTTGATTTATATTCATAAAAAATACAAAACTTAAATAGTAACATCATCCATATCTAAAGAACTTTTAATTAATAGTATAATTTTCGCTAAAATTACGTTAGAATAACAGAGGAACAAACTGAAATTATTCTAGCATGGAGAAAAACACTAATAAAAAACGATAACCTCATTTGGATAAAAAAAAATGGAATATATAACTTCGATGGGCAAACGATTCTGCAAAGTGGCAGACTTTGTAGGAATAAGAAAATTATACACAATTAGTAGAATAATATATCATAAACAGGTAGGCTTATACAGAGACAACGGATCAATATTAATCCCAGATAGTAATGGCTCCAAAACATCAAGATTACAAAAGAAAATTATAAGGATATTCTGTCATAGAAAGAATTTGAAAACACTACACTAATCCCATTATGACTTCCTATGTGTCAATTTTGGTTCTACCAGAGATGAAACATGAAACAGTGCTTTATATTTTCGAGGACTCAGTTGAAGATCGAACTTGTGACACCGGGATGATCGGTTGGGTACGTGTATGTGTATGTATGAATTAAAGAATGGAAGCGCGGGAAAAAGGGGCAAAAACAAATTCTGCGCATGGACTCTGCCGTTGGGGACTGACAGAACCCCAGACTGGTTTCATTTTCGCACCACCCACGGCGAAAATGGCTATCGTGACGGGTCGTGAGGTTAACGCACCAATCTACGCCAAGGAAATAAGTTCTTCTCTCCACTGTTTACAAGGCATGACCAGAAATTGAGCCCAGACATCTCTTATATCTCTGTCACCGCATTTCAACAATGTAGGATAAACACATACACACGAACGCACTCACATACACACACACATACACACACACACACACACATATATATATATATGTGTGTGGGGGGGTGTATGTTTGTCCTAAATGCATAACAGAAACAGAGCATACATACATACATACACACACACACGCACACATATATATACATATACATATATATGTGTGTATGTGTGCCTGTATGTGCCTGTGTGTACATATATGTTTATGTATGTGTTTTCACATATATGGATATATATATATATCCTCTTTCCTCTCTCTCTCTCCTCTCTCTCTCTCTCTTCTCTCTTCTCTCTCTCTCTCTGTATATATATATAATATATATGTGTGTGTGTGTGTGTGTGTACGTACCAATATTATATAAGAAAGTTGTTTACGCCTAATGGTATGTTGGTGTGTCTCTGTGTGCTGTATGTATGTATCTCTCTCTCTCTATATATATATAATATATACATATATATATATATTATATATATATATATATATATATATTTTGTGTGGGGGTGTTTAGGTGTAAGTGCTTGGGTGAATGGATGTATGTGTACGTATATTATAATAATATATATGTTGTGTGTGTGTGTTGTGTATTGTATGTATGTGTGTTGTGGTTTCCTATTCTCCACATAGACAAAAAAACAAAAAGTATAAACATACACACNGCTGTTTGTCCTATCTACCACTAACAGCACAAACAAAATATACATACACAACATACATAATAATACACACAAACACACATTCACGCCACGTACTGAACTATATATATATATATATATCTATTATATATATATATACTTATATATATATATTATATGGAGAGAAGAGAGAGATAGAGATAATATATATATAATTATATATGAGTGCTGTGTATAACACATACAAACACACAAATAGAGACACATATTATATTTGCACAATATACATGCTATATATACATGTGGTGTGTGTTTGATGGTAAACACACAACTATACGTATTGTGTGTGTGGCCTTTGTGTGTGTATTTATTATTGATATATACATTATGCTATCTTTTTCCCCTTCTCTCTCTCTCTCTCTCTCTCTCTCTCTCTCTCTCTCTCTCTCTCGCTATATATTATATTATGTGTTGTATTTATGTAGGTGTATTTATTGTATTTGTGCTTGTGTGCTGTGTGTGTTTTGTGTTTCTTGTTTTTGCTCCCATGTAAACACGCTTATTTCTAAATCAAATCTGTTTGAATCGCCTTAACTTATCAAAAAAAACTCCACGACACACACCGATGCGCGTGCACACTACACACACAAATAGATATATATATATATATATAATATATTATATTATATATTATATAATGCTCAGTGTGTGTAAATTTACAAGAAATGAAAAAACCACACACACATAATATATATATTAGTGTTAAAATGGACAATTGAATGATCCAACAATATGAGAAGAATGAATAAAAAAGAAAAGAAAGAATGGATAATAAAAGATCAATTTAATCAATATTAAAAAAAAAAAAAAAAAAAAAAAAAAAAAAAACACTTACACAATGTGTTTCGGTCAGTTCATCTGTGTGAAAATTATTCCGCACACAGAGAAGATTCGACCTTGCATCAGAGTGAAATTTTATTTGAAAATTTTATTTATTTAAATTATTTTATTCAAGAAATAAATTTCACTTACGTATGTAAGTCGAAATCTTCTCTGTGTGCGAAATATTGTCACACGGATGAACTGACGAAACAACATGTGTAATGATATGATTAAATTCATCTTTTATTATCCATTGTTTCTGCTTTTGTTTCATCCTTCCTGTATATTTTAGTGTGCGCGAGCGCTGTGTTGTGTGTGCGTGGGTATGTGGTGTGTTAGACCGTGCGTGTGTGTGTCTGTCTGCTATGTTGTTTTGTAATTTCCTAAAAATATGCGGTTGAAAAAGACAAATTTCATTTGATCGTGCATTGATTAATAACAAAAAGCAGTGTTTCGGTGTTTAACAAACCTTCATCAGGGCTTCTTTTGTTTAAAGAAAAAAACCATTTACGTGAACAAATGTTCGAGCCTCTTTTGATTGCTTATATTCAAATATGAACAACTCGTCAATGAAACTTTTTTTGTTATTTTTTTTAACGGAGAAGCAAAAAAACTCGGCAGTCGCCATGAGCCCAACATGTATTTATAAACCGAATCTTTATATAGAGGGTGGAACAAAAGTAAGGATCATTTCTTTTTCTTTTTTTTTGTTTTTTTTTTAGGTGAAAACATATATAACAGTTAATTAGATTGCTGCTTAATAGATTATTTTAACGGCCATATCAATCCGTCTAGAGTTATTTCTTGCCGAGATGTTTACTGTTCGTTTTATATTTATTATCCATAGTAACTTGTTCCTTAAGAGGTTGTTTTTCACACTACAAATACGAATAATTTATTAAACAGATCTCAAGATATCTAAAGATGGGACTTAAATGGTTCTACTACTCTGGCAGAGCTACATTGGAGCTTACCCACACTCCGGCATCTTCTAGACAAACGCCTCCCATCAAATGCAGTTAATTCATACCGTGACCCACTATTGGGGTCTTAGACCCCGAGGGGATACAGTCAATATATCTAAGCCAGCCGATTCTACTAGAAGATGAATTATAGATATTACGAAGACCAAAATATAACAAAAACAAGGAAGACAAGGAAAATGGAGAGGAGAGTCAGGTATGAACACAGACAAAAATTATAGAGAAATAAATGTCCAGAAATAGCCTGCCAAAGATAGTAACTAGTTAATGATTACTCATCATATTTCATATATTTTTTGTTTTGTTTTCGTTTTTACGTCTATTCAGTGTGGCTAAACACAACAACAACCTCTGACCAGAGCGAAATCCGACTGACTTTCCATCGTCCTGATCCGGCAACACCTCGGCCATTTAACATTTTTAAAATGAATTTAGTTAATAATTATGAATTTAGCGCGGCATATATTGCAAATTAAGCCCTAAACAAATCGAGAAATGTTAAATCCCTGGAATGTGCATTTCGACCTATTAATGCTGATGAGACCTAATAGTCGAATGTACATTCAGGGATTGACATTTTCCATGTTAGCCTACATTTGAACATATATACCCGCACTAAATTGATTAATTATAACTAATTAATTTTCAAATTAGGTATGACTTCAAGATTAAGCACATATCCTCAACTAATATATTATATAGTATATTTATATATATCGATAACCTATAATTTATTTAGAATATTGTTTCGGTTCCTTTGCTCGTCAAGTTTTTTTTATAATGACAAGAAATTAAATTCAAGTCCAATTTGAGTTGATTTCTCTTCTCAAGATTTATTTTTAAAAATCCTTCAACATTTATTATTTATAAACACCAGCAAAATCTTTAATTTCTCAATTGTGCTTGAGCGCTATCACGAAAACTTTACTCCACACACACAGTATATATATAATATATATATATAATATAATATAAACAGCCAGATATACTAAAGCTAATAAGCTAAAATGCTGCAATACCTAAGTAAGAGCAAATCAATAAAGATAAACCTCATAGATTCCAAATACATCGCATTATTGCTGCCTTAAAAAAACTTAATCAATACACATTAATGCTTCGAAACACCTAAAAACAACCTTCTATATATATAATATATTACTATATATCTCAAAACTTCGTGTTACAACCCTTGGACGGGTAAGAAAGAAAACAAACGGCAAATTAGTGTTGATTGTAAAAACAGATTTACTACCAACTTACCTTGGAGAACAAAAAAAATTTTAAAAGAAAAGACCAAAAGTCATTAACAACCGAAAAAATCGGTTGATACATAAAGAAAAACAAAAAAAATTTAATATGGTATATAATTATATTATATATATATATATATATTAATAATATTATATATAGTATGAAAAATATATATCATTATAAAAAAACAATATACTAAAGTAATAAGCTTAAAGATGTGCTCAAACAAGTTAGACCAATAATAAGATAAAACCTAATGCAGTCAGATTACCGCTATTATTCCTAAGTGCTAAGATCTATCCTACATTAATATATATATTATATAATATATATATATATATATCCAATATATAACAAAAATATATAATATATATTATATTATATATGAGAAGTAAAATTACACAAGCGATGTTTTATGATATGGCTTTTTTTTAGCCGACAATTTTGAGAGTAATAAATGTGCTAATTGATCTTGTACCTATTTTGAAAGTTAATTAATATATTAAATTAATAGGCGGGCATACCTATTTAAAATGCTAAGGCTAAACAAATCGAAAAACATCAATCTTTAGTACATTTCGGCCATTAGGCCTCATCAGCAGAGCAATATTATATTATATATATTATATATATATATAGAATATATATATTATATATATATTGTTGGTTAGTATGAGCATTACGTATGAAATATAAGGAAACTCACGTTTTAATTGTTAAGTTTCTTTTATTTCGTATTACGTAGCAGAGACCAATTTGGGTTAATTTTTACTGAGAGAGCTCCACACGCTCGAAATGAACGAAAAGTCCTAACATGTAAAAATGAGTTCTTAAGAAAATCTCATACTACCCAAACAAAATATTTATAAAAACTCCGGGGTCCATCTTCACAGATGTCAGGGATTATCCTATGTTCACTAACGCGCAGACAAGAATATTTTAGCATCAGCTATTATATATATAGTATATATATATATATATATATATATTATATATACGAGTTAACCAAAAGCTAAGCGTCTCCCAAAGCGCTGGAGATGCAAGGGAAACTGTTCGTGCGTTTTGGCAACACTGGTTGCGTTTGTTGCTATGCGACGTCCCTGCGCAGATCTACTCCATCCTTTCCATCTGATTCACTCTCCTATCTCTCTTCTTTTCCTCCAATTGTCCCATCACTCCTATTTTTCCTCATTTTTTCTTTCTTTCCACCCTCTTCACTCTCTCTCTCTCTCCTCTTCTCTCCTCTCTCTACTCTCCTCTCTCTCTCTCTTCTCATCTCTCTTCTCTCGTTTCGTTTTTTCCCAATCTTTCTTGTTTTTAAACTTTCTCTCCAATCAAGTTTCTCTTCTCCTTTCTTTCTTTCTTTTATCTTCGTCTTTCTCGTCAGTTCCGCATATTCTTAATCATCCCGCGTACAACATTTTACTCGTCCATTTGAATTTTCTTCTTTCTTTTTCTTTCTTTCTTTCTTTCTTTACTTCTTCTTTCACTTTTTTCTTGTTATCTTTTTGTTCATTTTTCTCTTCACAAATTTTCTTCTTTTTTCTATCCTTTCTTTCGTCTTTCTATCTTCTCTCTTTTATTCTTTCTTCTATTCTTCACTCCTCTTTCATTAATTCATTATTTTCATTTATTATTTTCATTCATTATCATTTTCCTACTTTCCTCTTCGTCTTTTCTCTTTTCCTTTCTTATTCTTCAGTTTTCTTATTCATTCATTCATTATTTCATCAATTTTCATTCTACATTTCTTCCTTCTTTTCTCTTTCCTCTTCATTTTTTCTTTCTTCCTCTCTATTCTTCACTTTCATTCTATCTATTTATCACTAATCGTTCATTTCTTCTTCCTTCTTTTCTCTTTCTAATCTCATTCTCTTCTTTCACTGATATATCTTCATTCTTCTTTTTCTTCTTTTTCTTCTCCTTCTTTCTTGTTTTTCTTTTCTCTTTCCTTCCTTCTTTCATCTTCAATTCTTATTTCATTCAGTTATTTCATCATTTCTAAATTTTCCTTCATTTTCATTTTATCATTTTTAATTCTATTTCTGTCTTACTTCGCCTCTCACTTATCATTCATTCATCTTCTTTCATCATTAATTTTCAGAATTCGTGCTCTTTGTTCTCACCTGTATATTCACCTCTTTGTTTCCTGTCTCTATTTACCTATTCTTATTCTCCTACTTCTTTCTCTCAATCGTCTCTCTCTCCATTCATTCATTAATTCGTCTATTTCTTGTCTTCCTTCTTCCTTTATTCTTTCATTTCTTTTGTTATTACTTCTTTCTTCTTTTTCTTCTACTCTCTTTTCTTACTACCTCAATTTTCATTCCATAATTCATTCTATCAGACATTACATCTCTTCGTTTTTCTTCTTTCTTCTTCATCGTATCTTTTTTTATTCCTTCTACTATTCTTCCATTCTTCTATTATTCATTAATTAATTCGTTTCATTTTCCTTCTTCCTTCTATTTTCTCTTTCTCTTTCTTCCTCTATGTTTCATCCTCTTCTTTTCATTCATTCATCTATTTACATTATCCTTTCTTCTTCTTTTTTACTTAGTTCTTTCCCTTTTTCTGTCTTTCTTCTCTGTACCCTTCAATCTCATTTTTCATCCTAATCATCTTTATTTGTGTTTTTTTCCACCTTCTATCTTTCTTTTTACTTCCTCTTTTTCCCTCTCTTTCTTGCACATCTGGTTCTTCATCATTCATTCTTTTTTTATCATTTCTTTTTCACTTTTTTTCATTTTTCACTTTTTTATCTTCATCATAATTCGTTCTTCACTCTGCCTTTCTTAATTCCTTCTTTCTATCTTATTTTCGTTATCCTCTCTTATCTTCACTCTTTTCTTTCATTCACGATTGTGGTTTCTTATTCTTCTTTTCTTATTCTATTTCCTCTGTCTTCTTTCTCTTTTCTTATCTTCTAATTTTTCAATTCTCTTCTTTCATTCATTCATTAATTCATCAATTTTCATTTTTTTTCTTTCCTCTTTCTTCATTCCTTTTTTATTTCTTAATTTTCTTCTTCACTATTCTTCACTTCTTTTTATTATTCATTAATGCGTTTTTTTCATTTTCGCTGTTTTTTCTTTCCCTTATTCTTTCATCTTTCTGGCTTCCTCTTATTCTTCTATGTAGTCATTCATATAATCCTTCTTTTCCTCTTCCTATTTCCTTTCTTCCTTCCAAATTTGACCAACATCTCCTATATCAAATTCATACTCTCAAATTTACACTCCTCTTCAATCATTCATCAATTATCATCTCTTCTATTCTTCTTTTCTTTCATTCATTCTTTTTTCTTTCTTCTTTTCTTTCTTCCTTTCTTTCTCATATCTTCTATATTCATTCATTTGTTCGTTCATATCTTTCCTCCCTTTCTTTCCTTCCTTCTTACATTCTGTCTTCTTATCTTTTTCCTTTCTCTCCCTCTCTCTCTCTCTTCTCTCTCTCTCTCCCTCTCTCTCTCTCTCTCTCTCTCTCTCTTCTCTACTCTCTCTCTTCTTATATATAATAATTCATTCTTTTTTCATTCTTCCTTTTTCTTTCCTTTTTCTTCTTTCCTATTCTTCTTTCCCCTTCTTCTTTCCCCATTCTTTTTTTTCTTTTACTTTCCCTCCAGTTTTACCAACACTTCTCCTATATCAATTCTTTCCTCCTTCTTTCCCGCTTTCTTCTTTTTTCTTTCTTCCTCTCCATTCTTCTATTCTGTCTGTTCTATTATTCATCATTTATTCGTTCATCTTCTTCCTCCTTTCTTTTCCTTCCCTTACTTCTGTCTTCTTTTCGCCTTCTATTTTTTTCTCTCTCTTTCTATCTTTATGTATTCATATAATAATTTCATTCTTTTCATTCTTCCTTTCTTTCCTTTTCTTCTTCCCATTTCTTCTTCCCTTTCTTCTTTCCTCTTCTTTTCTTTTTTATCTCTTCCTATCTACACTGTCTTCTTTTCTTCATCTTCTCTATCTTCACTTTCTTTATTATCATTCAATAATTCCTTCTTTTTCATTCTTCCTTTTTTTCTTTCTTTCTACTAAATTTTAGGGCCAACAACTCTCGTATATCAATTCTTTTTTCTCCTTCTTCCCCTTTCTTCTTTTCTTTCTTCCTCTATATTACTTCATTCTTCTTCTTTCTCCCCCTTCTTTCTTTCTTTTTCTTCATTCTATTTGACTTCTTTCTTTCTTCTTTTACTTCCGTCTTCTTTCCTCTTTCTCTACTCTTTACTCTTACTTCTTCTTTTCTGTCTTCTTCTCTATTCTTCACTATTCTATTATTTCATTCATTCAATAATCCTTTCTTTTTCAATTGCTTTCTCTTTTTTTTTCTTTTCTTTCCCGTCATGTTTTCCACACTTCTCGTATATCAATTCCACAAACTCTGGTGCGAAACCTAATTAAACAATATCATTACAATCAATTAGGAATGGTACCACTTGATATAAAAGACAATTTCTTTTCTCTCTACTGATCAAGCCAAAGTGTACCTTGATATACCCCAGCCACAAGACAACTTGATTGTACTTAAATAGGATTCTTATGACACAAGGCAGGCCAGATGAGTGCAATAATGCAAGGCTGTCGGTTGGTACAGAAGAATCACAACTGCAGAGTGTCTGTTTGTGCGTGACCTTGTGACGCTTAGACTGAGAGACAGATAACAATGATAAAAATTTAAAATTTCAGCTTAACAAAAAGATACATGATATCTTAGTTTCAATGTTTCAACTAACCCTCATAAAAAAACAAATCAATAAAATAAAACATTAAAGAAAATTATTAGTTATAAAATATATAAATATATCGCTTACTTCTGTATGTGCTTGAATTAGCACTTGGACCCTAACGAGTCGTCGAAATAAGCTAGATGGGGCTTATGACCTACAGAATGCTGCGAGCGCTTTCTACGATAGTCGTGGAAACAGCACCCACAAGAAGCAACTAGTATGGCCACCGCTCCCCTCACCCATCTGCACCAGAACCTATACGGAGTGAGACGACTGCATTGCAGGGTCACTGCTGCGAGAAGCAAGAGAGATACGTAAGCGAGTTACTACTTGGAGCAACCATGGCCATGCGCGTGATGGGCCGCCCACCAGGACCATACAGTGACAACTAGTAGGGATACTGGCCGCGCCGTATGAGAGCTGCCGAAGTCAATGAATGATAGGAGAAGTCTGGCCGAGAGATCATCATGGAATATCCGTGCAAACTGCGCCGACTATGATGATATGATATATTTATATAATATAATAATGACCGATGTCAACAGACATATTGGATATCATTTGTACTCAACAGACATTTAAAAAAAAAAGAAATTACAGTTATCGCCCATTTCAGTTCATAACATGAGAGAAAGAAGAGGGATTAAAAAAGAAAAAAAAGAGAGAAAAAGAATAAGAAGAAGAAATTGTAACCTACACTATAATAAAAACATAACACTCCATTTCTAGACAAACTCTGATGGAAGTTCATGCCTTCGAAATCGATAGACAAAGAATAACATCTTTTTTGTTTTTTATGTTTTCATTACGCATTGTATTTGCCTTCAGATTACTAAATATATCATAAATAAATAAATTTTATGTCGTAGACGTTTTTATAAAAACTTTAAAATCATTAAAAGGGTTTTATCCTCAAATTAATTTCGGCTAGAATTAAATATATAAACTAATTATTAATATTAATTATTAAAATATTAAAAAAATAGATATAAAAAGTAAATTAAAAAGACAATTTAATTTCTATTATATCCACTATTAAAAATTATAAAATTATTTATAATTGTATTATCATCATATATTGAAGTGACACTTGTAGGCTTTTATCATTTTAGTCGCGTCAGTAATATTCTTTTCCTTTGTTTTTTTTTCCTTCTTTTTAACAAATATTATTTTAATAGTATTCAATTGATAATAAAGAAATTAATGAAGAAATCCTTACTTTGTTTTATAAGTAGAACAGGGAATCTCGTACATACATATTATCCATGCGCACTCACCCCCCTCCCCCCCCTTGACATACATATGAACTATGCAATCCTTATGCGCCTACTCAGTGACATGCTGTCAGAGTATTTTTTACCAGGAACAGCCCACTGTGTTATATTCGCTTGATGAGATTTCGCTACAACAAGCCTCTGCGTTAAAAATACACTGATTCAAATCATCCAAGATGAAAATGCAAAAATGTAAGCTCCTGTATTATCTGTGTTGCTTACCACCTAATTCTATTTCTTATGGTTGTTATCACCTCAGCAATAAATTAATGACCATTCTGTTTTATTATAAAGAAAGGGAAGAAAACATACTCCACAGAAAAATATAAGAAAAAAGAGGAAAATATATATATATTATATATATATATCATATATATATATATATAAAAAATAATATATATATAAGAAAATTTGAAAAACAAGTGTTCCGAAAAATGGATGAATTCGAATACTTGTTTTTTCAAATTTTTCTTTATATTTGTCGGATTTATAATCCATGATTTAACTCCCATATAATTATATATAATATATATATAATATATATGTAAAAAAGGTGATGAAAAACATTCACACAATGCCTGTAAAGAAGAAAACAATTTATAAATATAACTTCTTTAACTTCTTTAACTCTACAGCATGTGTAATTATATTATAACTTTTAACTTCTTTAACTTCTTTAAAACTTCTTTACAGCATTGTGTGATGTTTTCAGTTCCACCTTTTCTTACTCATATTGCGGATTAATTTCCTTTCCTTTTAACAATTATATAATTAATATATATATATTTATATAATAATATAATATAGGAGAAGAGAGAGAGAGAGAGATGAAATGACTTAGCATTATTGATCTCCACACACTCACCCCCTCTCTCTCTCCTATTTATATATATATTGTAAATATATATATATATAGAGAGAGAGATGAGAGAGAAAGAGAGAGAGAAGGGTAGTGGATGAATCAATAACGCTAATCCATATTCCAATTGAACATAATGGAAAAGGTGGAAAAGAAGGAAAAAGAAGGGAAAACAAGAAAAAAAAACAGTAGGGTTAAATCAAGATTATTATACACAATTGAACTATTTAGGATTAGCTGCTTAATCTAAAAGCATATCAAAACATTGTGATAATTAAAGTTATACTGTGTATAACACAGGTCCTCTATCCTGCTCTAATTAAATAACAAGGTTTCTTAGTGTTTCTTGTTCTTGGAAATTTGCTAACTTTTTCGTTTATGTCTCCCTCCTTGGTAATAGCATCTAGCAATCCACATTATAAGAGAATTACCTTTTTCCGCATTCGTTCTATACATATATATATATTATTATTTATATATATATATATATGTGTGTGTGTGTGTGTGTGTGTGTGGTGAAAATAAAATGGAAATTATTCCATAGTAGAATAAGATTATAATGAAAAAACAAACGATGTGGCCCCCGAACTGCGGGACAAATCTTTTTCATTTCTCTGATACCAAAGGAATCGCCCGACAGTGTATCTGGCTTTGGAGAAGACAGGTTGTTGCCATGTTAAGTTGTTCCGCACTTTGGCCAGCACTGTCAGCGCCTATCACCAGACTCACCTACACAAATGTTAGCAGAGTTTCTGGATGCGAAGTGTCGCATTTGGTGTGTAGCACGCTTATCGTCTTTGTCGCCATTCTTTTTAAACCCGAAACGCTTTGCACACTTTTCTTCTGATAAGCCTATTTCATTGTAAACATCTGTTTGTTTTTTCATTTATATCTTTCATTATATATATTAATATTAATATTATATATTATTATATATATATTTACCACCCCTCGCACGAGCAGGATTGACACAAGGTCAATTTCTTTAAGCGGAGTATATAACAGGTTTGATTCAGAGTTTTTCTTCTCCTAGACCTGCCTAACCAAGTTAAAGAGCACAGCCGCCCTACTATTTTACTCCATAGTGGAGGGAGTAGTTAGATTCATACCTTTCCAAGGTATTAGCGCAATGAAATGAATTAGCACAGTTCCAGATTTTACTCGGGCGACTGAGTTCCATTTCCCATGACTTCTACCACCACGCGGCTTCCATTTTTAAAAATAAACAATTATAGGTCTGTCTTATTTAATTTTTTCCATTTCTCTTTGGTAAATACTTTGGTTTGTATATCAATTTCTTATCTTTACATTGCAATTTTATTTCCTGAATGTTTGAGATGCGCTTGAAGAATTGGTAATTATCTGTGTTAGTCGGACTATTTTTCCCATCTTCATTGTTATCTGTACAACGTTCGGCGATATACCTTCCGGCCTCTTCAGTATTCTTGTCGGACTTAGAACCTTCTCGACTGGAACCTTCCTTTTCGAACTCCGGAACTTTCTTGTCTAACGGGAGCCATAACGAACTTTGAACCATACCCTTTTTTAGTCCACGGTGTACCGTGTTCTCATTCCGCTTAACCATAGCTGTGGGTAGGAGTTGTGTTAATTAATTATTTTTCTCAACTGCTTCACTCAGGATTAACTCAGTTCCATCGATACTGTCACTTAAACTGTCTTAACCTAACTGCCTTATCCACTCGCCAGTGTCCAATTTGGAAAAGAAAATACGAAGAAGCCGGAGGTATATCGCCAACGTTTACAAATAACATATGAAGATGAGACAATATGTCCGAATATGCCAGATCATATACTAATTGCGAATCTGTCTATAATCATTCTTTACACACACAAGTTATATGGTATAAAGTATTCCATCTAATATGAATAATTTTCAACTGCTTGACTGATATGGGACCTTAATGGAATATTTTAAGTGATTGCCTCTACCTAAAATCTCCTGTTGTGCTGCTGCTTGTTCTGTGGCGTTGGTTTATACAGCCATGTCACCTCTGTTGGTTTATTTTATGCCAAAAGTTCAGTTTCCTGTTATGGTCTTCCAATTATATGCAGTATAAAAAATGCTTTTCACAATCATTTGAAACAGATAATAACTCATTATCTCAAACGGATCTATTTGTTGACCTTAATCTCTGATCAGAGCTGGACCTAGAAGTAATACACCAATGCCATTACTCTGTCATTCCTCTTTATCTTCAGTCCGCTTTATCTGTCATCCTCTCTGTTCGTTTTAGAAGGTCCTGGGTATCTTGGCGAACGGCCCACGTATTTATTCCCTTTCATCAGATGCTTTGCATAGCTTGTTTCTAACTGTTTGATTTTCCTGACGTATTCTTTTTTTTACTACATTTCTGGGGGACGGCTTCTAAACATCACTAAGTATTTGCAATCTCCTTTTCTCAATGATTCTTATATGTTTCCTGTAGTTGTGAGAATTGTTGATCACCTTTTCCCACCCAGTCATGCCAGTCTTGTTTCTCTTAGCTAGCATTCACAGATAATATTGTTTGTTTGTTTGTTTTTTACGCATAATCAATCTCGGTGGTCATTTTATGCCGTAAAGTTTTGAAATAAATCAATTCTAATGCGATAAATACAATTTTTATAAATACTTTTTCTATTTAACCCATAGATGGGACCCTAACAGTACTACCACTCCGGGTCAGAGTAGACCAGGGACAATGAGTGCATGAAGGGTGTGCTCCACCATTCCCCAAACCTCCAAAATCTTGTGAGAGAAGTCGTTTGTTATCAACAATCCTCAATGAAAAAGCACCAGTAAATACTTGTGTGAAAAACTTGCATTGAGCAAAAAGAATAAGAGCAGTTTTACAGTGGAGAATCGTAACAGGTTATGGGCGCAGTGGAAGCGTACTGGGCCCATAACCTGTTACGATTCTTTTCTGCAAAATCTATGTCATCGTTTTGGTGAGATGGTGCGAGTATTATCTGGTGGAGTTGGAGAATTCTTAAATAGCCGGGAAATGGTAAAGATCTGAGACAGGATAAAGACACCTATATATATATTTACCAACCCCTCCGCACGAGCAGGATGTGACACAAGGTCAATTTCTTAAGCGGAGTACAACAGGTTTGAATTCAGAGTTTTTCTTCTCCTAGACCGGTTGCCTAACCAAGGTTAAAGAGCACAGTCCGCCCTACTATTTACCCATAGCTGGAGGGAGAGTAGGATTCATACCTTTCCCAAGGGTATTAGCGCTAAGTGAAATGCAATTAGCACGTCCAGGATTTGAACTCGGGGCGACGAGTCCATTTCCTATGATTTTAACCATTACACCGCGCGCTTCCTTATATATGGTCACACCAGTGTAGACAGACCAGCAGAAACATACATTGATCAGCTATGTGCTTTCAGCATGACCTGATGATAAGTATTATGAATGTTTTTTTTTGTTTTTTTGTCTGTGTGTCTCTCCTTCCCATAACTCAGGAATGCCTAGAGCTATAGCACCAAATTGTCTAGGGTTACTAATCAGATCCCAGAATATGCTGTTAACATTAGTTTTTAGATTTAGGTTCAATTTACAATGTAAGTATAATGCTAAACTGGTGCCTTTGTTTGTGTCCATTAAATTAGCTAAACCAAATCTTTATCTTTATGTTTAGCTGTATAAGGTAGACATTTCCTAAGAAGAAAACAAAGTTATAACATTTTACAGTCACAGGAAATTCAAGACCTAAAAAATGTGATGTGCTTATATTTGTAGTACAAATGCGAGATTATATATTGTATGTAGGTGTGCTTACGCTAATTAGCCTTTAGACGAGGGGAAAGGGCGTAGAGGAGAGGAAGATCCTTAATGCTTGTAAGCAAAGGTGAAAGACTTAGATAGATAGATAGATACATACATAGAGAGAGGGAGACAGACAGACAGACAGACAGACAGACGGAGAGAAAGAGCAGAGAGAAGAAGATCCTTAATGGTAGTAAGCAAAGGTGAAAGAAATAGATAGATAGATAGATAGAGAGAGAGAGAGAGAGAGAAGAGAAAGAGGAGAGACAGAGACAGACAGACAGACAGACAGAGTGAAGAGGGGAGGAAGATCCTTAATGTTTGTAAGCAAAGGTGAAAGAAATAGATAGATAGATAGATAGATAGATAGAGAGAAGAGAGAGAGAGAGAGAGAGAGAGAGAGAGAGAGAAGAGGAGAGAGAGGGTTTGTAGGGGGACCTTATAAACATAAACCTTTGAACAATGTAGGTATTTACCAACTGATTTACCACGGGTAGGACATGACACAAAGTCGCAAGTGTGGTACCTTCAGCAAGGATCAAACAGTAATGGCTCTGCGAGACTAGCATGCTAACCATTATAACATTATAACACAGCACTTCTGAAAATAAAAATAAGTAAGATTCTAAGTGACTACAAGTCTCCTCGAGTCTCCAAGTATTCATCTGAGTATTTTAACTGATTTCAACAATGCGGTTGTCTAGTTGTCGTCTGTTTTCTGAACTTTTGGGGGACGTTCCAAGTGCACCAACTACAATTGGCATCACTTTCACCCTCATATTCAACATTCTTTGATCGAGGTAGTTGTCTATCCTTTCGTTTTCTTTTATCTTCACCTCTGCTGAAACTGCAAAATCTACCAGTTGACAAGTTATCTTCGTCTTGTTAATTAATATTAGGTCTGGTCTTCTGGTTGTAACAAGACGATCTATCTTTATCTCAAAGCCCCAGTATTTCACTCCTTGAGAGATTTTCACGCCCGCCTTAGCTGGTGGTTTTCACGGGAGGCTGAGTGATGGGTCACCAGACTTTTTTCTAAACCCTTTGGGACCGTTCCAAGGCCATCAGATATTTAGGAATTGCATTATTTTTGTTCATATTACATTTTTTGTAAGTTGTATAGTTAAGATCTTTTTTTCATCATTTGAAGAAAGATACATTAATTTTTAACGGCATGTCATATATCTAGGGTTATTTTATGTCTTGATGTTAGGGAATTACATTCATTGTATGTTCATGATTACATTCTTTGTGTACTTTTTTCTTAAGTTTCTTTTTTTTTTGCACATGGTTCTATCAAATAAAATAATTTCAAAAGATTCCTATAGATGAGACGCTAACAGGTACTACCACTCTGAGAGTGGATCTTGGAGTAATGGCAATGAAGGGATATCCGTAGATCTCCAGAACTGGAGCGTCACCTTCAGATGCAGTTTAGTACCATACATCCTTTTAAGGTCAACAGATTGTTTTAGCCTAACAAAGGTTATAATTGAAATGGAATCTTTGACATTAACAAAATACAATACTCGCCAGTGGCATGAAGAAAGGAAAACCACTGCTAGTGGTATAAGACTACTCAGTCAGCATAATACTCGCGTATTTATGCGGATTGGGACATACCCATTAATGTTCATAGGTAGGGTATATAACACCCCCCTTTTATATTTAAAAATGTTGTAACCTAACAAAGGTTACTAAATGAGAAATAACCAAAGATTAAAATTAAAAAAGTGATGAAGAGAGATGAAGACATTTGGAGACTTGTTGTCACTCAAACGCCAATGAAAAATCACCAGTAAAGACTTGTGAGAAAAATTTAACTAATGGATGGAATACAACTGCCAAATCAGGAAACTATAAAATCACTTGATGAAAATGAAAGTTACAAATACTTAGGAATTTTAGAAGCAGACAATATCAAGCAAAAAAAAACTCAAAAGGAGTAAGTAAATACTCGTTATCACCACTACTCTTTATTATAGCAATGATGCCTCTCAGTCATGTACTTAAAAAATGTACAGGGGGATACAAATTCACTAGCGCACAAGAAAGGATAAACCACCTTATGTACATGGATGACATAAAAATTTTTGCAAAAAATGAAAAAGAATTAGAAACCTAGTACAAACTATTAGAATATATAGCCAAGATATAGGAATGGAATTTGGAATTGAAAAATGTGCTATGCTAGTAATGAAACAGGGTGAAAGAAAATTAATGAATGGAATACAACTACCAAATCAGGAAACTATAAAATCACTTGATGAAAATGAAAGCTACAAATACTTAGGAATTTTAGAAGCGGACAATATCATGCAAACAGAAATGAAAGGAAAAGTTAAAAAAGAATATCTCAGGAGAACTAGAAAACTTCTAGAAACCAAACTTAACAGCAGAAATCTGATCAAAGGAATCAATACCTGGGCTGTCCCAATTATGAGATACTCAGGACCATTCTTAAAATGGACAAAAGAAGAACTCAGACAGATTGACCAAAGGACGAGAAAATTAATGACCATGCACAAGGCTCTCCACCCTAGAGATAATATAGATAGATTATATGTGTCAAGAAAGGAAGGGGAAAGAGGTCTTCCCAACATAGAGGAATGCGTAGAAACCACAATCCAACAACTTGAAGATTATACAAGAAATAGCAAAGACAAACTACTTATGGCGGCCAACAATAGTAGAAGCGACTGATGGACAAACAGAAAAACAACAAAGACTAGAAAACAAAAATGGGAGAAAAAAACAATTATATGGACACTTCAAACAACAAATAGAAGAAGTTGCACATGAAAAGACTTGGACATGGTTAAGAAAGGGAAACCTCAAAAGAGAAACAGAATCACTTATAATTGCTGCACAAAATAATGCCATAAAGACAAACTATATCAAAGCAAAAATTGATAAGACACAACGAAATAGTAAATGTAGATTATGCGGTAATAGAGATGAGACTGTAAACCATATACTCTGCGAATGTAGCAAACTAGCACAACGAGAATACAAAACTAGACACGACTGGGTTGGGAAGGTGATCCACTGGGAGTTATGCAAAAAATTAAATTTTAACCATACAACAAAATGGTATATGCATAAACCAGAATCGGTTCTTGAGAACGAAACGCATAAAATTCTCTGGGACTTTGAAATAAAAACGGATCACCTTATCCCAGCAAGAAGACTAGACCTAGTGTTGATAAACAAAAAAGAAAGAACTTGTCAACTGGTGGATTTTGCAGTGCCAGCAGATCACAGGGTGAAGCTAAAGGAAAATGAAAAAATGGACAAATACCTGGACCTTGCCAGAGAACTGAAAAAGTTATGGAATATGAAAGTGAAAGGATACCAATTGTAGTTGGTGCACTTGGAACAGTCCCAAAAGGATTGGAAAAGGGTTTGGAAAGTTTGGAAATCAGAGGAAGGATTAAAACCCTTCAGAACACTGCACTGCTGCAATCTGCTAGAATACTCAGAAGAGTCCTGGAGACCCGAGGAGACTTGCTGTCACTCAGACTCCAGTGAAAGACCATCAGCTAACGCTGATGTGAAAACTCAAAAGGAGTAAATAATAATAATAATAATAATAATAATAATAATAATAATAAAATAACAATAATAATAATAAAAAACAATAATAAAATAAAAACGGATCACCTTATCCCAGCAAGAAGACTAGACCTAGTGTTGATAAACAAAAAAGAAAGAACTTGTCAACTGGTGGATTTTGCAGTGCCAGCAGATCACAGGGTGAAGCTAAAGGAAAATGAAAAAATGGACAAATACTTGGACCTTGCCAGAAAACTGAAAAAGTTATGGAATATGAAAGTGAAGGTGATACCAATTGTGGTTGGTGCACTTGAAACAGTCCCGAAAGGATTGGAAAAGGGTTTGGAAAGTTTGGATATCAGAGGAAGGATTGAAACCATTCAGAACACTGCACTGCTGCAATCTGCCAGAATACTCAGAAGAGTCCTGGAGACCTGAGGAGACTTGCTGTCACTCAGACTCCAGTGAAAGACCATCAGATGTGAAAACTCAAAAGGAGTGAATAATATAATAATAATAATAATAATAATAATAATAATAATAATAATAATAATAATAATAATAATAATCTCAGTGTAATTGATAAAACATTTCGTTCATTCTGTTTTTCTTCTTATTATATAAAAGGAAATAAATTAAAAAGTATAATTATGTTTTTTAATAGAATAGAATAATGGCGGCAGGCTTGGCTCGAGAATAACGTCTGCGCGTGACGTAACGAGATTTGACGAGATCTTAATCCGAACAGGTTAATGGTCCTGAGGGGGGAAAATTAAAAATAATAATGAAAAAATAAAAACGAATGAAAGAATAGAAACAACAGCATAAGAACTACGTGTTATCTGCATAGACATCTTCAGCCATTTGCCTATATTAAGTATGAAGGACAGACGGACATGTTGGTAGAATATTTATATTTATGAAAAGGCGATCCCGATTTCTGGCTCTAAGCAACGTCTGACGTTTTTGTGTGATGTAACAAGACCATAATCCGAACGGGTGAAGGTTACGGAGAAAAATCTAACGGTTATTGTGGCTGAACATTTTTGCACGGTTTTTTGCCTTTTTTTACTTGTTGCATAAACGAGAATCAAACGGACAAGTTAATAGAGTATTTACTTACAAAATGGCCACTCCCAACTCATTTAATAAGAACTCAATTAACAAAACATCTCTCTCTCTCTATATATATATATATATATATGTATCTATCTCTCTCCTTCTCTCTCTCTCTCTCTCTCTCTCTATATATATATAATATTATAATATATATATATATATATGTGTGTGTGTGTGTGTGTGTGTGTGTGTCTCTCTCTCTTTCTCTCTCTCTCTCTCTGTGTGTCTCTCTGTCTCCCTGTCTCTCTCTCTCTCTCTCTCTCTATATATATATATATATATATATATATCTTACAAAGCATCACCCCCTCTCTCTCTTTCTCTCTCTCTCTCTCTCTCTCTCTCTCTCTCTCTCTCTTTCTCTCTCTTACAATGCATTTCCTCTCTCTGTATGTCTCTCTTTCTCTCTTTTATAATGCATTTCTCTCTCTCTCTCTCTCTCTCTCTCTCTCTCTCATCTCTCTCTCTTCCAATGCATTTCTCTCTCACACACTCTCTCTCTCTCTCTCTCTCTCTCTCTCTCTCTCTCTGACTCATTTTGTGTCTCTGTCTGTCTGTCTCCCTATCTCTCTCTCTCTCTCTCTCTCTCTCTCTCTCTCTCTCTCTCTCTCTCTCTCTCTCTCTCTCTCTTACAAAGCATCACTCCTCTCTCTTTCTCTCTCTCTTTCTCTCTCTTACAATGCATTTCTTTCTCTCTGTATGTCTCTCTTTCTCTCTTTTTTTAATGCATCTCTCTCTCTCTCTCTCTCTCTCTCTCTCTCTCTCTCTCTCTCTCTCTCTCTCTGTTGCAAGTCACGAGGCATCGCTCAGTAGCTAATGAATCCAAGAGGGCCACAAGTTCATTTGCGCTTTTCATTTACGTAAGTCTCGTTAACCATAACTGAGATAAAAAAAAAAAAAGGCGATTGGAATTAAAGTCTGTACTTGTAAAAATCAAATATTCATGGCTAGATCAATTGATTAATTCTAACGGCATGTCAACTCGTCTGGGGTTATTTTAAATCTAGAGGTTAAGTAACTGCGTACATTGTATGTTGGTGTTATATAACCATGTGAAAAAATTTATCTCACACACACACACACACACACACATATATATATGTATATATATATATATATATATGTATATATAGTGGTACCTTGACTTACGAGTTTAATTTGTTTTCTCGTAACTCAATTTCCTCGTATAAAAGATCAATTTTTTTCCATTGAAATAAACTGAAATCTCATTAATCCGTTCTATATACTGCTTAAATACCCTAGCCACCTATAGGCGAAAGCCTGGTGGCAAGGGGAGATAACCCTTTTGGACTCATGCCCATATCAGCATGGGATGATAATCGCCACACACAACACACACACACACACACACACACACACACATATATATATATATATATATATATATATATGAATCGTATAAAGTGATTTCTAGAAGAAAGTATTGCAATAATAGAATTGAAAAAAAAAGACGGAAGTAACTATTGAAAAAAAGAAATGAAATCATATTCAAATGTAAACATGCAAACCTATATTTTAAATTTATACTGAAAACAAGTACCGTTGAAAATTTATGCATACATATATACGTAGACAAAAACTCGACGATCGAAACATAAAATACGTTAGAAAATGCACATTCACACTAAAATCAAATTTGAAGACCTCGGTGTCACAAACGTGTACACTCGCAAAAAACCTTTTTTTTAAAGGAATTTGACTTTACAAAATCATTCAGAAAGAATAACCATATGAAATCGTCATCTATTTTAAAAATCAGACGAGAAAAGAAAGTGAATAATAGAGAGGAAGAAAGAAAAAATGAAAGAAGAAATAGAAAAAGAAGGAAAGAAAAAAGAAATGTAGAATGAAAATTGATGAAATAATGAATGAATGAATATAGAAGAAACTGAAGAATAAAGAGGAAGGAAAAAACGAGAAAAGACGAAAGAGGAAAGTAGGAAAATGATAATGAATGAAAAAATAGATAAATGAAAATAAGTGAATTAATGAAAGAAGGGAGTGAAGAATAGAAAGAAAGATATAAAAGAGAGAAAAAGAAAGAACGAAAGAAAGATAAGGAAAAAGAAAGAAAGAAAATTTGTAAAGAGAAAAATAAAAATAAAACGATAAAAGAATGAGAGAAAGAAATGAGAGAAAGAACGAAAAACGTAAGAAGAAAATTAAAATAGACACGAAGTAAAAGCGTTGGTGGGAAGAAAGAAAGAGAAAAGAAAGAAAGTAAGTAAGAAAGAAAGAAAGAAATTGTGTGGACAGAAAATTTTAAAGAGGCAAAAGTGCCGGAATAAATTTATATCTGATGAACTAAGGTACTCATATATATATATATATATATATATATATATAGAGAGAGAGAGAGAGAGAGAGAGAGAGAGAGGAAGACAGACAGACAGACAGACAAACTGACTGACTGACAGTCAGACAGACTGAGCGACAGACAGAGACTAATAGAGACAGACAGACAGACAAAGATATACGTAAAGCAAACGCTCATCATCTTTCATGGGAAATGGATTTGGAGACCAGAATTCAAATCCTGGACGAGTCTGTTTGCCGTTCACGTTCTTTTTCTTCTCCTCCTTTTTCTTCTTCTCTTTGTATGTTCTTCTTCATTTTCTTTTTCTTTTTTTGTATGTTCTTCTTCTTCCTCCTCTTATTCCTCTTCCTCTTCTTCTTCCTCTTCTTCTTCTTCTCCTCCTCCTCCTCCTTTTTCTTCTTCTTTTACCTTCTTATTCCTCCTCTTCTTCTTCCTCTTCTTCTTCCTCTTCCTTCTTCTTCCTCTTCCTCCTCTTCCTCTTCTTCTTCCTCTTCTTCTTTCAATTCCTCTTCTTCTTCTTCTTCCTCTTCTTCTTCTCTTCTTCTCTTCTTCCATTCTCTTCTTCTCTTCTTCTTTTTCTTCTCTTCTTCCTCTCCTCTTCTTCCTCTTCCTCTGCTTCTTCCTCTTCTTCTTTCAATTCTTCTTCTTCTTCCTCTTCTTCTTCTTCTTCTTCCTCTTCTTCTTCTTCTTCCTCTTCTTCTTCTTCTCCTCCTCCTCCTTTTTCTTCTTCTTTACCTTCTTATTCCTCCTCTTCTTCTTCCTCCTCTTCTTCTTCCTCCTCTTCCTCTTCTTCTTCCTCTTCTTTTCCTCTTCTTCTTCTTCTTCCATTTCTTCTTCCTCTTCTTCTTTTTCTTCCTCTTCTTCCTCTTCCTCTTCTTCTCCTCTTCTTCTTTCCTCTTCTTCTTCTTCCTTCTTCTTCTTCTCTTCTTCTTCTTCTTCAATTCTTCTTCTTCTCTTCTCTCTTCCTCTTCTTCTTCTCTTCTTCTTCTTCTTCTTCTCTTCTTCCTCTTCTTCCTCTTCCTCTTCTTCTTCCTCTTCTTCTTTCTTCTTCTTCTTCTTCTTCTTCTTCTTCCTCTTCCTCTTCCTCTTCTTCTCTTCCTCTTCTTCTTCCTCTTCTTCTTTCAATTCTCTTCTTCTTCTTCCTCTTCCTTCCTCTTCTTCTTCTCTCTTCCTCTTCTTCTTGTTCTTCTTCCTCTTCCTCTTCTTTCCTCTTCCTCTCTTCTCCTCTTCTTCTTTCAATTCTTCTTCTTCTTCCTCTTCCTCTTCTTCCTTTTCCTCTTCTTCTTCCTCTTCTTCTTTTTCAATTCTTCTTCTCTTCTTCTTCTTCCTCTTCTTCTTCCTTTTCCTCTTTCAATTCTTCTTCTTCTTCTTCCTCTTCTTCTTCTCTCTTCTTTCAATTCTTTTCTTCTTCTTCTCCTCTTCCTCTCTTCCTCTTCCTCTTCTTCTTCCCTCTTCTTCTTTCAATTCTTCTTCTTCTTCTTCTTCTTCCTCTTCTTCTTCCTTTTCCTCTTTCAATTCTTCTTCTTCTTCTTCCTCTTCTTCTTCTTCTTCCTCTTCTTCCTCTTCCTCTTCTCTTCCTTCTTCCTCTCTTCTTTCTTCTTCTTCTCTTCTTCTTCCTTCTTCTTCTTCTTCTTCCTCTTCTTCTTCCTCTTCTTCTTTCAATTCTTCTTCTTCTTCTCTTCTTCTCCTTCTTTCTCTTCTTTCCTTCTTTCCTCTTCTTCTTCTTCTCTTTCTTCTCTTCAATTCTTCTTTTCTTCTTCTTTCTCTTCTTCTTCTTCCTCTTCTTCTTCTTCTTCTTCTCTTCTTCTTCTTCTTCTCTTCTTCTTCTTCTTCTTCTTCTTCTTCTTCTTCTCTTCTTCTTCTTCTTCTTCTTCTTCTTCTTCTTCTTCTTCTTCTTCTTCTTCTTCTTCTTCTTCTTTCTTCTTCTTCTTCTTCTTCTCTTCTTCCTCTTCTTTCTTCTTCTTCTTCTTTCTTCTTCTTCTTCTTCCTCTTCTTCCTCTTCTTCTTCTTCTTCTTCTTTCTTCTTCTTCCTCTTCCTTCTTCTTCTTCTTCTTCTCTTCTTCTTTCTCTTCTTCTTTCTTCTTCTTCCCTCTTCTTCTTTCTTCTTCTTCTTCTCTTCCTCTTCCTCTTCTTCTTCCTCTTCTTCTTTCTTCTTCTTCTTCTTCTTCTCTTCTTCTTCTTCTTCTTCTTCTTCCTTCTCTTCCTCTTCCTCTTCTTCCTCTTCTTCCTCTTCTTCTTTCTTCTTCTCTCTTCTTCCTCTTCTTCTTCCTCTTTATGCGCATATCCACTCAAACGTTAACAAAAAGAAAATGAGCCAATGAACCAAGAATCGCCATAGATTTATTCAAAAGACGGACTGACCTTATTTAGAGAGAAAAGGGGTCAGTTTTAATTACTCAATGGGTGAGGTCAGTTTGAACCAATAAAAAAACGTTCACTCTTAATATGACCAAATCAAGTTCAAACGTTCCTTTGTCACTGGGTGCATTTTCATCGTCAGAACCGCAATCCTCTTTAGGTGACAGCGTTTACGAGATTGCATTATTATGATAGTTAATTACTTTATAATTGCTGTTTAAATTAAGACTTTTCACCCAGTCCTAGACGATCCGTGGTATTATTGGGTTCCAGCTGGGTATCTGCCCTGTCGGCCGGGGCTTTAGAATACACCGACTGCACCTCTTCAGAGGGGTAAGACACCTACCAATGGGTTCCCTTGTTGGCTGTGGGTGGCGGCCAGTGATGCTTAAGGATGGAACCCTGGTGGCTGAACAATCCATGATACCTCGGTCCTTACTTAGGCTACAGGGGCGGTCGGAGAGGCCACCTCCGACCAATTGGCTGGTAACATCAAGCCCTAGCACTTATATGACTGTGCTGTTTAAAGACTTTTCAACCAGTCCTAGACGATCCGTGGTACTGTTGGGTTCCAGCTTGTCAACCCTGTCGGCTGGGTTTTTAGAATACACCGACTGCACCTCTGCAGAGGGGTAAGACCCCTCACAATGGGTTCACTTTTTGGCTATGAGTGGCGATCTGTGATGCTTAAGGATGGAACCCTGGTGGAAGAGCACGTATATGTGCTGTTTAAATTAAGATTTTTCAATGCCCTAGACGATTCGTGGTACTGTTAGGTTCCAGTTGGATGTGAGCCCTTTCGGCTGGGGCTTTAGAATACACCTACTGCACTTTTGCAGATGGGTAAGACCCCCTGCAATTGGGTCACATGTTGGCCGTGATGCTTAATGTTTGAACCCTGGTGACTAACCCAGTCCATGACATGCAACACTCCACTTCAGTCCTTACTTAGGCTACAGGGGCGGTCGAAGAAGACACCTATTTGGTTGTCTCGACCCATTGCCATTATAGCAAGCCCCAACACTTTTTATCATATATGTGTTGTTTAAATTAAGATTTTTCAATCAGTCCTGGACGATCCGTCGTACCGTTGGGTTCCAGCTTGTTGTCAGCCCTGTCGGCTGGGGCTTTAGAATACACCGACTGCACCTCTGAATAAGGGTAAGATACCCGCAATTTGGTCACGTGATGCTTAATGATGGAACACTGGTGGCTGAGCTGCTCATGACATGCAACACTCCAGTTCGGCTAGACGAGTCTCCTTCTGATCAATTGGCTGGTAACGTCAACTTCCAGCACCTACATGTATTTACCAACCCCTCCGCACGAGCAGGTTGTGACACAAGGTCAATTTCTTAAGCGGAGTTCAACAGGTTTCAATTCAGAGTTTTCCTTCTCCTAGGCTGGTTGCCTAACCAAAGTTAAAGAGTCCAGTCTGCCCTACTATTTATCCATAGCTGGAGGGAGATTAGGATCCATACCTTTCCCAATGGTATTAGCGCTAAGTGAAATGCAATTACCATGTCCAGGATTTGAACTCGGGGTGACGAGTCCATTTCCCATGACTTTAACCATTCCAGCACCTATAAGATTGTCCAAACGCTACACGAACCCTGGTACCGTTGGGTTCCAGCTTGGTGTCAGCCTTGTCTAAAATACTCGAAACCTTTGTGTCGCTAAAGTTAGTGTTAGTGTTAAGGTTAGCGATTCTAATGATATTATCTCTTGCGCGCTATTCTGCATTTTTACCCAAATAGCATAGTTATCATTAATATATCGAGAATTTGGATCATAAGGTTTCAATAAATACCAAGACGATACGTGGTACCATTGGGTTTCAGCTGCTTCTTCTATGTAACAACGACCCATGATGATATTGATGCTTCTATCTCGGAAGGAGTGAAGTATTTCAAATAGTATTTCATAGTTATTTTTGCTATATCGAGAATTTGGGTAAATACCTAGACGATCCGTGAAACCGTTGGGTTCCAGCTGGGTCTCCGTTGTAACAACGTTCCATAATGATATTGATGCTTCTGTCTAGGGGGGGGGGAGTATTTCAGGTTCTAATGCAGGATAGTACGCAAAAGATATCATTAGATTACGTATAAAAATCATTACATTTCACTGAAATACCCGAAACCTTTGATACGCTAGGATTAGGGTTATGGTAAGGGTTAGCGTTAGGGTTAGGGTTAGGGTTAGTACTAGGGTTCGTGATAAGGTTAGGTTTAGGGTTAGGGTTAGGCTAAATCGGGAGTTTCCGTAATCTAATGTTATTTATACATAAAATGCGATTTTAATGATATTATCACTTGTGCTCTGTCATTGCTATATCGAGAATATGGATCATTAGGTTTGGGCAAATAACGAGACGATCCGTGAAATCGTTGGATCCCAGCTGGATCTCCGCGCTGTACCAGCGATCCATGATTATATTGATGCTTCTGTCTCAGAAGGGGTGAAATATTTCAAATAGTATTTCATAGTTATTTTTTGCTATATCGAGAATTTGGACCATTTGATTTGGGTAAATACCTAGGCGATCCGTGAAACCGTTGGGTACTAGCTGGATCTCCGTTGTTTCAGTGATCCATGAAGATACTGATACTTCTATCTAAAAAGGAGTGAAGTCTTTCGGGTACTAATGCTGAATAGCACGCAAAAGATAATTTCATTAAATTATGTATAAAAAAACATTACATTTCACTGAAATACCCGAAACCTTTGATACGCTACGATTAGGGTTATGGTAAGGGTTAGTGTTAGGGTTAGGGTTAGGGTTAGTACTAGGATTCGTGATAAGGTTAGGGTTAGGGTTAAGGTTAGGCTACTTCGGGAGTTTCCGTAATCTAATGCTATTTATACATAAAATGCGATTTTAATGATATTATCTCTTGCGCGCTATTCTGCATTTGTACCCAAACAGAATTTCATAGTTGTCATTGATATATCGAGAATTTGGATCATTATTTTGAGGTAATTACATAGATGATCCGCGAAACCGTTGGGTTCCGGCTGGGTCTCCTTTGTAACAACGATCCATGATGATATTGATGCTTCTATCTATGAAGGATTTTAAATAGCAATTTTCTTTGTTATATTGAGAATTTATTTGCTGCTATAGTCACCTTCGTCGGAAATGGACGCGACGACCAGAGTTCAAATCCTAGACAAGCTGCTTTGCATTACGTCTGGGGAAAGGAATGCATCAAAGTAATCTCCCTCCAGCTATGGGTAAAGAGTAGGGTGGGCTGGGATCTTTAATCTTGGTTATGCAACTAGTATAGGAAAAGGAAAAATCAGAATTCAAGCCTCTTAAACTTAATAAATTGACCTTGTGTCACATCCTGCTCGTGCGGATGGGTTGTTAAATATATATACAGGGTGGCCAAGACGACACTGAGGGAAGAGATATCATATATTTTTTATTATAGAATTACGTAAGATAGGAAATTGTCGACGATGCAACGTTTCGGTCATTTAGACCTTCTTCAGGACTCGAATATAATTCTTGCTTCAATGAAGGGCATTTTCAAAAGGGTGAGAACAATAGGTTGTCAGTAGAGGCAGGGTTGGTTGGGGGTGGGTAGTGGATTTTCTTCTCTCTAGATGGGGAGTGTTTATATGGTGATGCAGCTGTTGGTCAGAATGTTGGATGATGGGGGTGTGGGTCAAGATGAATGAGTGTGTGTATGTGTGTATGTCTGTTTTAATTGTCTTTTATATATATGTTTGTTTGGAAACTGGATTTGTCATTAGTTTTATATGTGTGAGGTTTTTTGTTTTTTTTTGTTTTTTTTTAATCTTTCTGTTCGTCTATTTGTCATCTGTTATATATATATACACACTCAGACAGAGAGACATACACACACACACACACACACACACACACACACACATATATATATATATATATATATATATATATATATATATAAAGATAAATCTAATGAGTCAGACGAACCTACTAAAAGTTTCGCTTAATGCTCTTCAGGACTAAGATCTGACTCTAGAGTCAGATCTTAGCCCTGAAGATCATTAAGCGAAACTTTTAGTAGGTTCGTCTGACTCATTAGATTTATCTTTATTATTTGCTCTACTTAGGTATTGAGCACTTTTTACTTATTAGCTTTAGTATATCCTGGCGGTTTTTGTATGAATATATATATTTATATATATATATATACATATAAATTGTTTTTTCTTTTAGCCAAAATATTGTACCAATAGATTATTTTTTGTTGGTACGATTATCTTGGTCTTTTCTTTTTTTCCAAAGATTTTTTTCTTCCCGGTTGATGTTTGGTAGTATATTTTTACTGGTTTTTTTCTCACCGCGAGGATTTACCAACAAGTTTGGTATATTAAATAATATATATATATATATATATATATATATATATATATATATATATATATATATATATTTCAAGTATTATTTTTAACATATCGCACGCACAAGGTAAAACGTGGTCAAATAAAGGGAGAACGCTATTCATAAAGTAGATTCATTTGGATGTCATTTACAAGGCAATTTGTCTGATGATAAGTATATGATGCTTTGTAACCAGTGGTAATGAATTAACCATTAGCTATTAATAATGATAATATTATTAATTATATATATATATATATATATATATATATATATATATATATATATATATATAATAAAGTAAGCGTAATGAGACATAGAATATCTACCCAGGTTTCTCCTAAGGAATCATCTGGATAATTCTGACTCCAGGGGAAAGTTTGTATTGTGTAATTATAAACTATAAAGCCGGGCTTTTTTTTATGCCGACGGAGTTTAGAAATAAATAAATGAATATATATATATATATATATATATATAATATATATATTGTATAGTATTAACTTACCGGTGGGTATAAGAACGATCGTTGGAAGCGCACAATATCCAGAGGTTAAGGTTGAGAAAAAACAAATACAAAGTGCTCAATACAATGTAGAGCATAAATTTATTTAAGAATGGAAATGAGTAACCTACTCGAGTTTCATCGATAGATTCTTCAGGGTTACTTTTAAATTAATCGAGTTTACGATTCATCTTTGGTGTTATAAACATGCCCGTTGGAATGGGACTTAAATTCAGTAGAGGAACGCTTGTTTACATTTTCATAGATCAGGAACGGTTTTTGATTATTGAATTAAAAATTTGAATTAATTTATGGGAATTATTTTTTCAATTATTATTTAATAAAAGATATGTTATGGGTCGTATTAATAGTTAAAAGTTGAAAATTTAAAATTATTTAATAACTAGTTTAATTTGGTTTGAGAGTATTTTAAAAATACAGGTTGTGTATGTTACGATAATAAAAATAAAATAAAAATAAAAGTGGAAAATAAAAATAAAAAATAATAAATAATAATAATAAATAATAAAGTGAAAATAAAGGTGAAAAATATGTTAAAATTTAAAATTTAAAAAAAAAAAAAAAAAAATTTCAGGGAACAGTGTTTATATAAAACACGGATAAGATGAATCGTAAACTCGATTAATTTAAAAGTAACCCTGAAGAATCTATCGATGAAACTCGAGTAGGTTACTCATTTCCATTCTTATATATATATATATATATATATATATATATATATAGTCATCCACAGATACGTGTTTCGACTTATCAAGTCTCTTCAGTGTGGCTAGACATTTGTAAGCTACCAACAGCCGGGATTGAAATCCGATCGATTCAGACACCTTAACCGCCAGGCTGTCATCACCTACAGAATGCGAAGGGGATTTTAACTGTTTTAATACACATATTGCTTTGCGGGTAAAGGCTGCCATAGAGTGCTCTATCCCTTAATAATAATAATAATAATAATAATAATAATAATAATAATAATAATAATAATAATAGAAAAATGTAAAAATATTCCGCACACAGAGAGATTTTTTACGACCTTTATCAGAGTGAATTTTTCTTTTCTTTTTTTTTAAATTTTCCTCATATATATATATATATATATATATATATATATATATATATATATCTGAGGAAAATTATTTATATATATATATATATATATATATATATATATTATATATATATCGAGAAAGTGGATGACTTGAGTAAATACCATTGTTTTTTGGTTTTTTGTTTTGTTTTTTTGCTGTAGAAACGGTCCAAGATGATATTGATGCTTCTATTTAGGAAGGGGTGACGTATTTCAAATAGCAGCTCATAGTTATCTTTGCGAAATACAGATTTTAGATTGCTGGATTTTGAGTAAATACTCATGAAGCTGTTATTTTTTGTTTTTTGTTTTTTTCTGTAAAACGGTCCATGATGATATCAATACTTCTATTTAGGAGGGAGTGACGTGCAACAAATAACATTTCGTAATTATCTTTGCTATATACCGATTTTGGATGACTGAATTTTGGTTAAATACTCGTGAAACCTTTGTTTTTTTTTAGTTAACAGTTTAACAGTTAACAGTTAAAATCCAACCAACCAACCAACCAAATTTCAATCATCGTTTTCCTTTAACCTCTTTCTGTGCGGATACTTTTAAAATAAAAGCAGATTACATTCTTATTGTCTTTTCTCGTCCATTTGCTGTCCGGTCTCCTATCCGGGATAACGTGATCCATTTGTATCTCAAAATCCATTAAATTTTGACTAAACTGTCAGTTCAGAATCCGTCCTACAGAATGAGACACATAAAATTATCTGGGATTTTGAGATTGTTGTAGAGTAGCTAGCACCCCTTCAACACTCTACCAGATAGCCTGGCCCATAGCCTTAAATAGTCTACAGATTAAGGACTTCAACAGTTGATTAATAAACTGATTAATATTTAGACTGATCTTTCTTCGTTTGGCTAGACGACATTTGACCAGGGCCGGGTTAGCTCAGTCGGTAAAGCGTTCGGCTAGAAACCACAAGGTTCCTAGTTCGATACCCGCCCTCGCCAACTCAGCGTTATGAGTAGCACAGGGATCTGTGCGGTAAAGTAAGGAGCTGATGGTAGGTGTGGCCCTCCACCTCAGACGCTAAAATAATCTCCTTGGTCTAGCGCTAGTGAAAAGGGGATAGACTCCCTCGATGCTTGGCTGATACCGACATTAGGCCGCCCCGGCGACTTTTACTTACGACTTATTTCTTATAAGCTGTCTTATTAATTGTTTTGTAACTTATTGTTCCGTGTTTTTGTATGTATCCGTTAGCACCGGATACTGGTGCTGAATGAATATATTAAGCTCTCAATTTCTTCTGTGTATCGTTTTACCTCGATCATACAATAGATACAAACGGATCACCCAATCCCGGCCAGAAGACCAGACCTAGCGTAAATTAACAAGAAAAAAGAACATGCCATCTCGTAGATTTTGTCGCTGCGACAGTGTTAAAATGTAATAAAGCAAAAAATAGACAAATATTTGGACCTTGCTAGAGAACTGAAAAAACTGTCAAAAATGTGGGTGTCATTGGAAAAGAGACTTGAGTAATTGAAAATCAGAAAAAAATTGACCCCATCCAAACAATATCGGTAATATCGGCTAAAATATTTAGAAGAGTCCTGGAGACTTGAAAAGACTTGCTGTCACTAAAACTTCAATTGGTGTTAAAAACATGGTTAAGAAAAGGAAACCTCAAAAGAGAAACTGGATCACTTATAATTGCTGCACAAATGCATATGATGACATAAAAAATTTTGCAAAAAATGAAAATGAATTAGAAACCCTAGTACAAACTATTAGAATATATAGCCAGGATATAGGGATGGAATTTGGAATTGAAAAATGTGCTATGCTAGTAATGAAACAGGGTGAAAGAAAATTAATGAATGGAATAAACTGCCAAATCAGGACACTATAAAATCACTTGATGAAAATGAAAGCTACAAATACTTAGGAATTTTAGAAGCGGACAATATCATGCAAGCAGAAAGGAAAGGAAAAGTTAAAAAAGAATATCTCAGGAGAACTAGAAAACTTCTAGAAACCAAACTTAACAGCAGAAATCTAATCAAAAGAATTAATACCTGGGCTGTCCCCATTATAAGATACTCTGGACTATTCTTAAAATGGACAAAAGACGAACTCACACAGATTGACCAAAGGATGAGAAAATTAATGACCATGCACAAGGCTCTCCACCCTAGAGACGATAGAGATAGATTATATGTGAAAGGAAGGGGAAAGAGGTCTTGCCAACATAGAGGAATGCGTAGAAACCACAATCCAAAAACTTGAAGATTACACAAGAAAGAGCAAAGACAAATTACTTATGACGGCCAACAATAGTAGAAACGGCAGATGGACAAACAGAAAAACAACAAAGACTAGAAAACAAAAATGGGAAGAAAAACAATTATATGGACGCTTCAAACGACAAATAGAAGAGGTTGCACATGAAAAGACATGGTTAAGAAAGGGAAACCTCAAAAAAGAAACTGAATGACTTATAATTGCTGCACAAAATAATGCCTTAAGGACAAACTATATAAAAGCGAAAATCGATAAGACCCAACGAAATAGTAAATGTAGACTTTGCGGTAATAGAGATGAGACTGTTAACCATATACTCTGCGAATGTAGCAAACTAGCACAACGAGAATACAAAACTAGACACGACTGGGTTGGGAAGGTGATCCACTGGGAATTATGCAAAAAATTAAATTTTGACCATACAACAAAATGGTATATGCATAAACCAGAATCGGTTCTTGAGAACGAAACATAAAATTCTCTGGGACTTTGAAATAAAAACGGATCCCTTTATCCCAGCAAGAAGACCAGACCTAGTGTTGATTAACAAAAGAAAAAGAACTTATCAACTGGTGGATTTTGCAGTGCCAGCAGATCACAGGGTGAAGCTAAAGGAAAATGAAAAAATGGACAAATACCTGGACCTTGCCAGAGAACTGAAAAAGTTATGGAACATGAAAGTGAAAGTGATACCAATTGTAGTTGGTGCACTTGGAACAGTCCCAAAAGGATTGGAAAAGGGTTTGGAAAGTTTGGAAATCAGAGGAAGGATTGAAACCATTCAGAACACTGCACTGCTGCAATCTGCCAGAATACTCAGAAGAGTCCTGGAGACCCGAGGAGACTTGCTGTCACTCAGACTCCAGTGATAGACCATCAGCTAATGTTGATGTGAAAACTCAAAAGGATTAAATAATAATAATAATAATAATAATAATAATAATAATAATAATAATAATAATAATAGGAAAAAAGCATTACAATCGAGAGAATACACAGACATGCTATAAGTATCGAGAAAAGGTGGAAGAGGACTCGTCAGCATTGAGGATTGCGTAAATGCGACAATTCGAGGACTCGAAGAATACACTATAAAGTGGAAAGAAAGTTTAATTACAGCAGCCAGTCTCTGTCTGTCTGTCTGTCTCTCTCTCTCTCTCTCTATATATATATATATATATATATATATATATATATATTCCTCTCTCTCTCTCTCTCTCTCTCTCTCTCTCTCTCTCTCTCTCTCTCTCTCTCTCTCTCTCTGTATTTTTTGATTGTTTTATTTTTTACTTGATAAAGGACGGAAAAAATCCACAACAACAACAAAAAACAATTAATAAAAAAAAACAACAACAATAATCCAGACCCCCCCACCCCAAAAAAAGACTTCTTTCTTTATTTATAATTTCGGCTTTGAACTCTAAAGATCAATTAAACGGGCCTCCGTTTATCTGACTGGCGCTGTTCAGAAAACAATCAGATGTCAGACAAAACCAATCTATAGAAGCGAACTCGATAACCTTTGTGCAAAAAAGGTTTCACTGTTGTATCTCTGACGAAATAGATCCCAGTCCGATCCCGAATCAAGATTGAACGAAAGAGTAACAAGTTAGGCGACTGGGTAAGGACGGAAGGGATAGGGTGACTGGAAAGGGGCTGACCCGGAGAGTGAGGTACTAAAGGATCAGTTGGATGGTCTTTGGGGGGGGTTAGGGGTAGAAGAATGGCGGGAGTTTTTTTTGGGGGGGTGTCGGGTTGGTCCTGTTTGTTTTAAAGCTCTCCAAAGTTTATCCACGTCCTGCCTCTCTTTCCATACAATCAGTCAGGTGGGGTTTGGTGGGGGTATTTTTGTGTGCGCCCATGGGTGAGTCCTTGACTCTCTCTCTCTCTCTCTCTCTCTCTCTCTCTCTCTCTCTCTCTCTCTCTCTCTCTGATTCACCCTGTATACGTAAGCAGAGATCAGTGTGTGTGGTGAGGTTTTTAGTGTGCACGCATGGGTGTATGTGGCTTATTCTGTCTGTCTGTCTGTCTGTCTGTCTGTCTCTCTCTCTCTCTCTCTCCCCTTGCCTCTATCTCTTCTCTTTGTCTGCTTCTATCTCTTCCTACTCTCATTTGCCTCTCTTTCTCCCTCTCTCTCTCTCTCTCTCTCTCTCTCTCTCTCTCTCTCTCTCTCTCTCTCTCTATCTTTCTCCTCTTTGTCTTTCTCTCTGTCCTCTCTATCTTTCTCCAATCTCCCTCTCTACCTTACCCCTCTCTCTCTCTCTCTCCTGGCCTCTGTCACACCCTCTCTCTCTCTCTCTCTCTGGCCTCTGTCACACCCTCTCTCTCTCCCCCTCTCTCTCTCTCTCTCTCTCTCCTGGCCTCTGTCACACACTCTCTCTCTCTCTCTCTCTCTCTCTCTCTCTCTCTCTTGTCTGCTTCTATCTTTCCTACTCTCATTTGCCTCTCTCCTCTCTACTGTCCTCTCTCTCTCTCTCTCTCTCT
>CM042180.1:45491648-45508666 GCA_023376005.1 Doryteuthis pealeii | reverse complement strand
ATTTGGTGAAGGTGATTTATAAATATTGGCTTGAAGTATATGTATTATTGATTTCTAATTGTTTGGTTTTATTTTCATGAATATAAGCAAAAATCTCTTCAATGAATCTTAAATGAAATCCATTAACAAGAAAAAATAACTGTCATTTTATTCTTTATTTTCCTAATTTAACTAAATAGTTAAATAAGTAAAATTCAGCAATGAAAGACAGGAGTGATGGAAGAGTAAGTTTCATTTCTATTTTTCTATTATACCCCCACTCTGTTACATATCTTTCTAATTTAATACGATATTTCATTACATTAAAACTTAAATACTTGCACCCGGAGGGTGCATATATTTGCTAGTATATATAAGGAAAAGTTGACTTACCGGTGAATTTGGTCACGATGATTAGTAAGTATGGAACTCAGGGGTAAGTCAGCGATATAACAAATACAAAGTGCTCAATACTAAGTGTGTCATTGCAATGACCACACACGTGAAATCGACTGCTATTAATCGGTGTCTCGATTAATTCAGTGGATTTAACCCTGAAGAACCTTATGGTGAAACTCGATTAGGTTATCTCTTTTACCCATTTTATGATATCTATCTATCTATATATATATATATATATATATATATATATATATATATATATATATATATAGTCTTTATTTTGCATAGCTCTCCTTAACGGATAGAGCACGCCTAGCGACAAATCGGTAGAGTTTCGATCACGACCTGAAGCAGCCGGCCATGTCACGCCACACTGATGAACAGTGAGACGACGGAACAGGACGATATGTGGATGACAAAAACTAGAGTGCGTTTGATTTAAAAACTTTACATGAAGGGTTCTCAGATACCCATGGAACTTTGTCTCCCAAATTTCGTAACTCGACTTGTCGCCATTGAAGAAGATCCGAGCGTACCTTGGCCCGTAACCTGTAAAGTTTTTAAATGCCATCCTTGACCAGTTGAAAACGGCTTAAAGTAAGTCCTGTGTTATGGAAACCTTTGGTAAGTCCTATCCTGCGTATTGGTAAAGGTCCAGTGATTTAATCCTATGTCCGTCGTCCACGAAGGTCAGAAGTAATTATGTCCAGTAGGGTTGATTTAAGTATTGTATCAACCTCAGAGTACTGCCAGTGATTGGCCAAGAGATGGGTCACATAATTATGGCCGAGTCTATAAGTAGGAGCGGGTTTCTAGCACACACCTTATATATCAAAATTCTCAACAGATTAAGACGTAATGAGTGTTCTCGCATTCTACGTTCGGTAATCCAAGTCATACCATTTCCGAACCCGGTCGAATCCATAAGCATATTAAAGACATTCAGAACCGGAAACGTAAAGAAAAGCAGAGGTCAAAGTCTGTGGGTCTAGAAGCATTATTATTGTATATCCTTTTAACATATGTTTGAGGTGTGAGATATTTTCATAAGAACGAAAAACCATTTAGATTTTGCTCAAAAAATAATTATCAACAAAACATCTGTAGAAATATTTATCTGTGCATTTGTTTTCTTTAACTTGACATAAGCTATAAAATCCGCCATTGTGAATTAATTGGTGTTCAGATCTCGCTAGCTCTTTATAATGAGATCAACCTTGACTATGATTTTTCTAAATTTGACATCTGACCTTGACCTTTGCTTACCTCAGCAAATTGTCTCTTCTAAATGGGGAATATCCAGCAATTGGAGAAAGATACATCAAGTTGTTGGTTGACTGGTTTTATTTTATGGCATATCAACACATTTCGGGTCATTTAATGCCGATTCAGGGGCCGGGTTAGCTCAGTCGGTAGAGCGTTCGGCTAGAAACCACAAGGTTCCTAGTTCGATACCGGTCCCCGCCAACTCAGCGTATGAGTAGCACGGGAATCTGTGCGGTAAAGTAAGGAGCTGATGGTAGGTGTGGCGCTCCACCTCAGATGCTAAAACAATCTCCTTGGTCTAGTGCTATTGAAAAGGGGATAGACTCCCTCGCTGACTGGCTGATACCGACTTTAGGCCACCCCGACGACTTTACTTTAATGCCGATTCAAGAGATTTTGGATTTCCCAAAGTTTAATTACTGCGATTGTTTTCCATGATTTTTGCGATTATTATTTTATTTTGAATTTGTAAAGTATTCAGCTCTGTTACAAGCTGACTACAAAACTAAAACTAGAGTTTGGTAGGTGGCTTATATGGAGCTTTGGGTTGTTCCATTATGAACTCAGACAAGTTTACTTCCTGGGTTCTGATTGGCTGTTGGTTTTCAGGGTGAGTAAAGACATGGATAAGTACCCACTCTTCAGCCATCACTTTGCACTATGCCAGCAACATGAAAGAACTGTATTGAAGTTACAGCTTGCATGTTTGTTCTTGTCTGCTAACTTGGCGGTAGTAGAATCCCATTGCAACGGTGAGTATTATATTGTTTTTATGTTATCTGGGGGATAACTTCTACATTTTTTTTATTTATTTCATTTATTTTGTAATGAAAAATAAAATTGGGAATAATCAAAATTAATTGCAAAATCCAGCGAATGAAATAGAAATAATTGTAAGGAGAGTAAGAATTTTCGTATATCAAGTTGTCTTTAAATCAATTGGCAGTTTTAGAATTAGGTTGAACTTTTAAACGCTAAGCTTTAGTATTAATACACTACTTAAATGCAGATGTTACATAATCTATGCGGTTGCATAAGAATATTGTCAATCCTCTGTATTTCTAAAGGGATGGCCCTTTTCATATCACGGGCGGGACTTTCCATGGAATAGTACAGAAAGCCCGCGAAATACGTGAAATTATGTGGGACCTAGTTGGCTCCTCAATTTTCAGTTGGACGTCAGGCAGTGAAGATGTCCTGCCTTAACTGTAACTCACTCTGCATACGCGTGCTACGTTAGTCAGATATTTAGTTACATGAAATGTTTAGTTAAGGAAATAAAAGCTTAAGAAAATAACACAGTTTTGTGGTTGGTAAATGTCTTGGTAACAAGACTGATATAGAAGAAGAAATGAGTTAAGTGCGACCGACCACCAAGACGAAGTCCCAAGAAGAAGAAGCTAAGATAGAAGATGAACAGAAGAAGAAGTAAGAAGTAAGTAATGAGAAGGGTATACAACACAGAGACCAATTTTTGGTTCTTCTGTAGTTTATTATTGCATATCACAAGAGCTAGCTTTATTGTTGCCCAAAAGGGAGGCTTGGGGATTAACAATAAAATAAGATCAAAAGTAAATCGAAATCTTGTGTTTATTACCTAAAACTAACAATGACACAGGGCTTCTGATAAGGAGAAATCCCTAACAGAAACCAGACCCGAAGTCCCCAAGAAAGTCCAGACCTTAGAAGAGACGAGACCAGACCAAGATAGACGATCAGAATAGCAAAGCCGGCCAGAAAAATAGATGTCCAAGATATAGAAGCAAGTAAGAAGTAAAGAAGTAATGAAGGGTATACAACACAGAGACCAATTTTTGGTTCTTCTGTAGTTTATTATTGCATATCACAAGAGCTAGCTTTATTGTTGCCCAAAAGGGAGGCTTTTAAATCTTGTCTAAAATATTCTTCAGAATCATCAAAAATATTGAAAAGTAAACTGCTATTTAGAAGAGTTGATCGACGAATCAGTTAATTTCGATCTCTGCTTCTTCTTAAAATATTCTTAATGGCCTCTGTAATAAAAATAGATTTTCTCTTTGTTCTAAATCAAACTAGATTATATTACTTTAAAGAACTCATAATAGAATGTATAGTTTCTCTATACTTACAGGAATTCCTGGTTGTCCACTGGCTCCTTGGTCACCTTTTTCTTCGGCAAGACCCTCAGGTCTCATGGGTCCAGATTTTCCTTCTTGACCTCTAGGGCCGGGTTCTCCCTACAGGTGTAGACAGAAATCCAATCAGAACATAATAAAGAAAGAAAGAAAAAAAATAAGAAGAAAACGAATAGAAAATAATTACCACGACCAGAAAATCGGGCAAATACGGCGTGAGACATACGGCAACACTGGACAGCTGTTTCATACTATTAATTGTCATCAACAGTGTATACCGTGATCTCTCCCATTTGAGATCACACCAATAACCATAGAATGCAGAGCCGAAACTCTACCCCTGAGACGTACCCATGCCACACATTTTCCTTGAATACAATGGTGCGATGCCTTAAAAGATTTGGTACATGTGTTACATAATTATTAGATTCCTAATATTTGTGTACAGTAGTGTAGAAACCAAAATGGCTGTTATAAGTTGCAGCCGGTGGCCTTGAAGGATGAGTGACAAGGCTTGACCTTCTCCTGATCCTTCCGGTGGATACCGTGAGAATCGGTGGAGAAGACCCTCTTCCGGTTTAGATTAGAAAGAGATTTTTAGTCAGATCGGCCAAAAACCACGACGGTGGTAAGTTGTGTTATTCACGCTCCGACTCAATCTGCGCAGGTAGTCTGGTGGGGATTTCGAAATAAATATGATCTAAGTAAATCGAAGTCTTGTGTTATTATCTAAAAACAACAATGACACAGGGCTTCTGATAAAGAGAAGTCCCCAATGGAAGACCAGACACGAAGTCCCCAAGACGAAGTCTAGACGCTAGAAGAGTCGCTAGAAGAATAGAAGTAAAAAGTAAGGAAAGAGGTATGCAACACATGCAATTCATGACTCGTGCTTTGCGTAGGATACTTTCACGAGTGTCCCAATGTTTCACCATTGAAAGTAAAATTTTTAAACTGAAAATGATAATAACAATAGTCGAATGAAGGTAATAGACCTCCCAACGCATCAAAGGTGCCCAAGTTCTCCAGACGAACCGGAACAGGGCTATTTTTAGATCAGTTAGAATGATGGACTGGAGAGGAATTACAGATTGTCGTTGAATAAATAGGGGGTAAATGTGCAAGCTGCACACCCCGTCCTATCTTTAAAGAGATATTTACCTCATACCCACTTGTAAGGGTTGGACACAAGGTCTCGTTTTTACATGGGACCACCCACAAGCCGAGACTCATGAGTGGGAGGTGGAAAAAATTGCGTCGATCCCGTCGGCATTCACCCTCAAGGGGGCGCCTCAGGCGCTGGGTAATAAACCCAGCCCTGTCCCTTTAAATCAAGGGGGCCGGTATTGCCTGGGAGTATAGCCCCCTGGAATCGACGCTATTAATTGAACCTCTGGCAGGACCAGCGGCCGAAGCTCACTGGACCCCCGGTGTTGACCGGGTCTGTACTTGCTGGAAACGCATCAAATTCCGATGCCATTATCCAGAGTAAGAAAATGCCTACGAATTCACAATTTTCAGTTCCATAAAAACACCCCATTCTAATATCAAACATATCGTTAGTATTATTGCACTTTTATGAAACATGTTCACCGGATGGATGATGAACAAATCCCGAGGGACATTCTCTATGCAGAGCTTTCGTCTGGTAAGAGACAGATAGGTCGCCCCCAGCTTTGATTTAAGAATGCCTGCAAGTGTTACATAATTTATGCGGTTGCATAAGATTATTGTCAATCCCCTGTATTTCTAAAGGAATGTCCGTTTTCATATCACGGGCGGCACTTTCCATGGAAGATTACAGAAAGCCCGCGAAATATGTGAAGTCACGTGGGACCTGGTTGGCTCCTCAGTTTTCAGTTGGACGTCAGGCAGTGAAGATGTACTGCCTTAACTGGAACTCAGCATACGCGTGCTATGTTAGTCAGATGTTAGTTACATGAAATGTTTAGTTAAGGAAATAAAAGTTTAAGAAAAATAACATGGTCTTGTGATTAATGAATGTCTTGGTAACAAGACTGATATAGAAGAAATGAGTTAAGTGCGACCGACAACCAAGACGAAGTCCCCAAGAGAAGTCCAAGACGCTAGAAGAGACCTAGAAGAACTTAAGATATCAAAGACAGAAGAAGAAGAATAGAAGTAATTAATGAGAAGGGTATACAACACAAGAATGATCTCAGTTGCTTTGGCATTACCCTTTCCAGCTTTGAAAAGTTGCCTCAAGGCCGGCCTTGGTGTTGGTAGTCTCTCCGTAGCGGACTATTCATGTCTGAAGTCACCCTGGTACAAAACCATGAAGCCAAGAGGTCCAGAAGAAAGCGGTGACAACAAAGCACCGGCACATCAACACCTGCAGGGGCAGCCTTCACATGCGACACCTGTGGTTGGGACTGTTTTTTGAAAATTGGACTTATTTCTCAGTCACAGAAGGCGCTGTAACTTCAGGGGCAGAAGAATTATATAGTCTACCAAGACTACAATACCGATAAGATAAATAAAATGGAACATTAATGACCTGACATTGCAATAAAGATCGAAGTAAACTTGAAAGACACTTCTAAAGTCCTACAAACAACGTATTACATTTGATTTATTGCCAATTAATAGAATGGAGAAACCGCAATCACAAAGAATTGTACTTACACTGTTGACCATATCTACATACTAATAACATGCAATTGTACAACAAAATAGAGGTTTAAAGGCTAATTTGCATATTGATCTATGCTTAGTAATTTATCTTATTGAATATGAGCAAAGATCTCTTCAATAAATCATTCCTTAACAAGAAGAGTTTAATTAGGAAAATTTACCAGTGAAAGACAGCAGAGTTAGTTTCAAAGTTGATCTATTTTTCAATCATATTCAAAATCTTTTTATCTACATTCTTATTCAGTTTCAAGCCTTTCTAATTTAATATCATATTTTATTATAAAATTTAACTAAAATACTTACACCCGGAGGGTGCATATATTTGCTAGTATATATAAATAGATTTGAACTGATTTATATATGTATATACGAGGTGTTGTGTCTGTGCTATCAAATAACAACATTGGAATCCGGAAGAAAAATGAAAAAAGATATAAATCAGATAGAGTTCAACGTGCAGCACTTTAACAATACTAATTAAATATTTAGAGCAAGACTAGCTATTACTGGAGCTTTCCCTCGAGTAGTGTAAAAACAATGTTAAGTTGTCGGGTGGCCTAAAGTCGGTATCTGCCAAACAACGAGGGAGTCTATCCCCTTTTCCCAAGCGCTTGACCAAGGAGATTGCTTTTGCGTCTGATGCGGCGTGTCATACCTACCATCAGCTCCTTACTTTACCGCACAGATCTCTGTGCTACTCATATGCTGAGTTGGAGATGACCGGTATCGAACCAGGAACCTTGTGGTTCCTAGTCGGACACTCTACCGACTGTCTGTATTATTTATGTGTATCCAACGTACAAGCAAAAAAGCAAAGTCGTCGGGGCGGCCTAATGTCGGTAACGGCCAGACAGCGAGGGAGTCTATCCCCTTTTCAATAGCGCTAGACCAAGGAGATTGTTTTAGCATCTGAGGTTGGACGCCACACCTACCATCAGCTCCTCACTTTACCGCACAGATCCCTGTGCTACTCATACGCTGAGTTGGCGGGGGCCAGTATCGAACCAAGAACCTTGTGATTTCAGGCCGATCACACTACCGACTGAGCTAAAACACGAGAGTAATAATCCCAAAGTTAAGGTTAAGGGCAGGTTATGACACAGATTTAATTTTTAAGAGGAGTAAAGCTGGTGTTAACTAAGTTATTCTTGGCTGAGACTGTTTTTAAGAATTTAATAAAAAGTGCGAAAGGGTTTAGGGTTAGGGTTAAAGAAACCCTGTATTATAAGAGCAATTGATATGACTAGCAAGAGTATGCGCCACGTATTTAAGTTTTAAAATATATTAGATTAGAAAGACTAACGAAACTAAATAAGAACGAAGATAAAAATATTACACTTATTTAATGTTATTTTAATTGATTTTTATATAAAATTATATTTATTTACCGACCATAAAAGCCACAGGGGTTCGCAGACTTCTTATTTTCTGTGATAAACTATTTTCCCTCAAACTAACAAAAGCCACGATGAACATCTATCGAAACAGATCGAAACACTGCAGCGTAGGCGAAATAAACATTACTCGCTTTATAAACTTGTGTTTTTTTCAATTTTTTTTACAATATTACATACCGTCGATTCACTTCCACCTTTTCTTCACATAAAATTATATATAGGATTGCTTTTAATCCGTTTCAGAATAACATGATAGTATTAGTACTCAGTAACTGCAAATAATTATTTATTAAACCCAGTTTTGTTAAAATCATCATGCAAATTATTCCCACCATATGTAAATCTTTATTTCTTAGAGATATATAAGACATATTTCAGGATTTTAAATGCATTAATAATATGGGCAGTTTTGAGGAAAATCTAACTCAGCTAGACATCGTTAATAAATAAGATGCTAATTATGATTAAATAATGACTATTTCATAATCGTTGAGAATATAACTTAAATAACTAAGGAAATCGTAACGTCAGTGGTGACGTAGTTTCGGTTACAGACAGACAGTTACATAATCTCCATTATAATGAAATACGAGGAATTTATCGATAAATTTACCTTGCGTTGAGTTTGCCACACGATGAATTTAACGCGATGAATTAACCCGGACCCGGAACTAACGGCAAACAAAGGAGTGACCCCCCCCCCCTACACTCTCCCAGAGTTCCAGAACTCAGTCCTCATCACAGAGACCGCGTGATCGTTACCGAAGACAATCCACGGGATTATGTAGGAGATCTTGGCCGCCATCTACCGCCTGAAACAGGGATGGGCTCCTGTCAGGCGCGCGATCTCCCGTCGCAACGCACCCATGATTAAAACAAAAGAAGAAGAAAAAATCAAACGGCGATATGACCATCCCGTATCGGGCGCAGTCCGGGTTAACAACGGCCCAGCCTGCCGCTGGAATACGGTAAGGGAGCAGAAGTTGAAGTGATACGGCGGCACGTCAATCCGAATCGTGTGGACTTTTCAAGAGACCATCCCCTCTGCACGGCAACCGGACCAGGGGACAGGAAGCAATCCATATAGGATGGACAAGGGAAGGGCAGCATCAAAGAGTGGACAAATCTTGGGATTAGGGGATGTCATAAAGTTCCAGAAAAAGGATGGGAAAAGACGATTCATCGTAAGTCATCTATGATACTTCAACGACTCTGTACTCGGTTAAAGCATAATTAAAATCAATATTCATATATATATATATATATATATATATATATATATATATATATATATATATATATACTAGCAGGAATATGCGTTCTCCGGGCATAAGTATTTAAGTTTTGATCTAATGAAACATATTGAATTAGAAAGAAACGAAATTATATAAGTACACATATAAAAAGATTAATTATATTTCTATGCTCACGAAATTAAATAAGAACGCATATAAAAATATTACACTTATTTTAATTATATTTTAATTAGTTTCTATATAAAATCATTCATAGGATTGATTTTAATACGTTAGAGAATTTTTTAAATAATATTAGAGATCAATAGCATCAAGTAATTATTTATTAAACCCAGTTTTGTTAAAACCAGTATGCAAATTAACCACACCATATATTACGTAAATCTTTATTTCTTAGTGATATATAAGACGCGCTAAGAACACGGGCTGTTTTGAGGAAAATCTAAATCAAATTTTCATAGAGACATCGTTGATAAATAAGATTTATTCTATGTATTAATGATTTTGACTATAAATTAATTACTCGTTGATAAGCTTACACAATTCCTGATGGTATTTTGACGTAAGCAGTGACGTTAATTTCTTAAGCGGAATTTAGCAAGTTTAAATTTTAAGTTTTCCTAGACCGGTTGCAATACTAAGACGAGAGAATCCAACCTTTCTGTTACATAATCATTAGATACCTAATATTTATGTGCAATAGTGTAGAAATCAAAATGGATGTTATAAGTTACAGCCCACGACCTTGAAGGATGAGTGACAAGGCTTGACCTCAGTTCTAACCTTCCGGTGGATACCGTGAGAATGAGTGGAGGAGACCCTTTTCCGGTTTAGATTAGAAATAGATTTTAGTCAGTCGGCGAGAAACCACGACGGTGGTGAGTCGTGTTATACACGCTCCGACTCACTCTGCGCAGGTAGTCTGGTGGGGGATTTCGAGAATAAAATATGATCAAAGTAAGTCTTGTGTTATTATCTAAAAACTACCAATGACACAGGGCTTCTGATAAAGAGAAATCCCCAATGAAAGACCAGACACGAAGTCCCCAAGACGAAGTCCAGACGAAGAAGAGACCTAGAAGACCTTAAGATGTCAGAAGAACAGAAGAAGAATAGAAGTAAGAAGTAAGTAATGAGAAGGGTATGCAACATTTCTAGGAACAATCCTGAAAAGATATTATTTTATTGTAATGAGGAATCCAGAGTCATCAAATTCAACTAGCTGGTTGGTTGGTTGGTTGGTTGGTTGGTTGGATTTTTACGGCATGTCAACTCTTGTTAGGTTATTTTATGCCGAAGACGTTTGTTTTATTCATTCTTGTGGGACTCTCAAAAATGTTAAATCATTTTTAAACACATTTTTAAATTATTCCATTTCTATCTATTAAACCTATAGAGTGTACCCTAATAGGTACTACCACTCGGGTCATAGTGGACCTGGGAACGATCCCGAAAAGCCTCCGTCCTGTCGGTTGGGGCGTTAGAATTCACCGACTGCGCCCTTGCAGAGGGGCAAGACTCCCCAAATGGGGCCACTTGTTGGCCGTGGGTGGCGACCCGTGATGCTCAAGGATAGAACCCAGGTGGATGAGCAGTCCATGAGAGAACGCTCTCGATCAGTACCGGAATTTTCAAAGAATTGTGAGCGTTCTGTGCCTCATGATTAATGATATATTCATTTCGTCTTTCCGTTTACAATGTTGCTTTGATAAAGACCTCTTCATATGGTCGAAACAGATTTCTGTCAGCAAAACTTTTAACATCTTGTTGTTTTTTCTACAAAACTTTCTACACATATTGTCGGATTCAATATCCATTTTACCTTTCATATATATATGGGTACGAGTGTATGTATATGGTTGTTGGTTGGTTGGTTGGTTGGTTGGATTTACGGCATGTCAACCCTTGGGATACTTTTTGTTTTATTCAATCTTGTTGGATATCTAAAAAACGTTAAACTCATTTTAGACACATCTTTAAACTAATTTTCTATCTATTTAACCCATAGATTGGATCATAACAAGTATTACCACTCCAGACAATAGTGGACCTGGGAGTAATAGCAATGAAGGGGTACTCCATACTCCCCAGATATTCATAACTGAAGCCTTAATATCCGATGCGGTCTACTGTCATACACAGGACCCACCTTGGGGCACAAGTGTTATTACCCCCTCTGCAAGATAAATAGCGTATTCTAAGCCCCAAGAGAGCGTATATATGTGCATGTGGGTGAAAGCGTATGTGTGTGGCTGGTTGGTTGGTTGGTTGGTTTTACGGCACGTCAACCCATGGGTTATTTTATGCCGAAGATCTTTTTGTTTTATTCATTCTTGTTGGGTATTCAATTTTTTAAAGACATTTTTAAACTCATGTTTATCTATTTAACCCATTGATGGAACCGTAACAGGTACTACCACTCCGGGTCAAAGTTGACCTGGGGGTAATGACAATGCAGGGGTAACTCCACTCTCCCCAGAGCTCCAGAATTGGAGCCTCGGCCCTACATGCAGTTGGACGTCATACCCAGGACACTAAAACCCTAAACCAGTGCCTTATTGCACATATACATATTTACCAACCCATTCGCACCAGCACGATATGATACAAGGTCTATTTCTTAGAGGAATGAATTCAGAATTTTCCTTCTCCTAGACTGGTTGCCAAACTAAGGTAAAAGAGTCTATTCTGTATTACTATTTACCCATAGCTGGAGGGAGTGTAGTTGGATTCATACCTTTCTCAAGGGTATTAGAGCTAGGTGAAATAGAAACAACCTCGTCCTGGATATGAACTCAGGTCACCGAGTCCATTTCCTGTGACAGTAGCCATTATACAACGCTTTTTCTTTCTTTCTTTCTTTCTTTCCTTCTTTATTTATTTATTTATTTATTTCGTTGTATTTCCTTTTTTTCTTTTGCTTTCTTTTTCTTTTCTTTCCTTTTCTTTTCTTTCTTTTCCTTTCTTTTTCTTTCTTTCTTTTTTTCTGTTATCTTTCGTTTTTCTTTTCTTTAGCGTTGTAAAACGGGATTCATTGCTATATTTACTTGAATACAAGACTCCGACAAAGGTTGATAGACAAAACATTTAATAAGTATACAGCACATGGATATAACAAGATACATAATACATAGGTAAAACAAAGTTACATGTAGAAGATAAAGACACATTCATGAATGGTACAAGATATACGTAAAAGTACAGACATGAGACTGGGGATAGTCCATGCTGTAAATAACTTATAGTAATGTAAGGGGGGCGATAGCCCCAACGAGAAGGGGTAGACCGTATCTACCCTATGTGTCTCGTGGTTACTGGAACAGGAAAAAAGAAGGAGAAGCATTTGAACCAGGCGCTTAAATACTATAGCCCCTAGCGGGCACCAGCGAACTAAATAGGCAGACAACTCCCCAGGCAAATACGAAACTAACGCTACAACGTGTTGTTGGTTTTTCTTTTTCTTTTTCTTTTTCTTTCTTTCTTTCTTTTTCTTTCGTTGTCTTATTTTTCTTTATTCATTTTTCTTTTTTTCTTTTTTCTTCTTTTTTTTCTTTATTTCTTTCTTTCTCTCTTTCTTTCTTTATTTCTTTCTTAATTTATTTATTTCCCTTTCTTTTTCTTTTCTTTCTTTTTCTTTCTTTCTTTTTTTCTGTTATCTTTCGTTTTTCTCTTTTTTAGCGCGTTGTTGGTTTTTCTTTTTCTTTTTCTTCCTTTTTCTTTTTCTTCCTTTCTTTCTTTTTCTTTCGTTGTCTTATTTTCTTCTTTTTTCTTTCTTTTTTTCTTTTTTTCTTTATTTCTTTATTTGTTGGATTTTTTTATTCTTTTCTTTCTTTTCTTTTTCTTTCTTTCTTTTTTCTGTTATCTTTCGTTTTTCTTTTTTTAGCGCGTTGTCTTATTTTTTCTTTATTCATTTTCTTTCTTCTTTTTTTTCTTTTGTTTCTTCTATTCTTTCTTTTTTCTTTCCTATTTTTTCTTTCTTTCCCTTTTCTTTTTCTTTTTTTTTTCTTTCATTGACTTATTTTTCCTTATTCATTTTTCGTTTTTCTTTCTTTTCCTCTTTTCTGTTTCTTTTATGCTTTCTTTTTGCTTTCCTTCTTTCTTTTTTTTCTCTCTTTCTTTCTTTCTTTCTTTCATTCTCTCTCGTTTTCTTTCGCTTTCTTTCCCTTTTTTCTTCTTTCGTTATTTTAATTTTATTTATTTATTTGTCTTTCTTTTTCTTTTTGTTTCTTCTATTCTTTATTCTTTCTTTTTTCTTCCCTTTTCCTTTTTTCTTTTCTTTTTTTCTTTCCTTTCTTTTTCATTTTTCTCATTTTCTTTCTTTCTTTTTCTCATTTCTTTCTTTCATTTTTTCTCATTTTCTTTCTTTCATTACTCCACACTTTATAGCACATATATAATAAAAAGGGGTGGGGGTTCGGATACTGATACGTTCTTTCTTTCTTTCTTTCTTCTTTCTCATTTCTTTTTCTTTTTCTCTTTCTTTTTCTTGTTTTTTCTTTCTTTTTTATATTTTAGAACATATTATTTTTTAACGCGTTGATTTTACAGTTTAAAAAATTAATAGGTTTTATTTTAATTTTTTTAATTTCTCTTTCTTTCTTTTTCTTCTATTCTTTCTTTTTGTTTCTTTTTCTTTCTTTCATTCATTCTTTCTCGTTTTCTTTCCTTTTCTGTATTCTTCCCCTTTTCCTTTTCTTTTTCTTCGCTTTTCTTTCTTTCTTATTCTTTCATGTCTTATTTTTTTATTCATTTTCTTTCTTTTTTTTTTTTTCTTTCTTTCTTTTCATTCTTTCTCGTTTTCTTTCCTTTTCTGTATTTCTTCCCCTTTTTCTTTTCTTTTTCTTTCTTTTCTTTCTTTCTTATTCTTTCATTGTCTTATTTTTCTTATTCATTTTCTTTCTTTTTCTTTTTTGTTTCTTTCTTTTTTTCATTCATTCTTCTCGTTTCTTTCCTTTTCTGTATTTCTTCCCCTTTTTCTTTTCTTTTTCTTTCGCTTTTCTTTCTTTCTTATTCTTTCATTGTCTTATTTTTCTTTATTCATTTTTCTTTCTTTTTCTTTTTTGCTTCTATTCTTTCTTCTTTTCTTTTCTTTCTTTTTTCTTTTTTCCTCTTCTTTCTTTTTTCTTTCCCTATCTTTCTTTCATACTTTCTTTCATTCTTTCTCGTTTTCTTTCCTTTTATTTCTTTGTCTTTTTCTTTCCTTTTCTTTCTCTCTTTTTCTTTCCTTTTCTTTCTCTCTTTTTCTTTCCTTTTCTTTCTCTCTTTTTCTTTCCTTGCCTCATTTTTTCTTTGTTGATTTTTCGTTCTTTCTTTCTGTTTCTTTGTCGGTTTCTTTTTTCTTTCCTGTTCTTTTTTCATTTTTCATTCTTTCTCGTTTTCTTTCGTTTTCTTTCGTTTTCATTCTTTTTCTTATTTTTTTATATTCATTTTTCTTTCTTTCTTTTTATTTTTCTTCCGTTTATTCTTTCTTTTTTGTTTCTTTCCTTTTTGCCTTTTTTTTTTTTTTCTATTTTCTTTCTTTTTCTTTTGTTTTCCTATTTTCTATTTATTAATTTTCTTTCTTTATTTCTTCTTATTTTTTCTTCCTTCTATTCTTTATTTCTTCTTTTTTCTTTCATTTTGCCTTTTTTCTTTTATTCTCTTTTCTTTCTTTTTCTTTCGTTTTCTTTATATAATTTTTTTCTTTATTCATTTTTCTTCTTTCTTCTTAATTTTTTCCTTCTATTCTTTCTTTTTTTTTTTTTGTTTCTTTCTCTTTGTCTTTTTTTCTTTTTTCTTTTTCTCTTTTCTTTCTTTTTCTTTCGTTTTCTTAGTTTTTCTTAATTCATTTTTCTTTCTTTCTTTCTTCTCATTTTTTCTTCCTTCTATTCCTTCTTTTTTCTTTCTTTTTGCCTTTTTCTTTTTTTTCTTTTTTCTTTTCTTCGTTTTCGTATAATTTTTCTTAATTCAATTTTCTTTCTTTCTTTTCTTTTTTCTTCCTTCTATTCTTCTTTTTTTTTTTTTCTTTCTCTTTTGGCTTTTTTTTCTTTTTTCTCTTTTCTTTCTTTTTCTTTCGTTTTCTTAGTTTTTCTTAATTCATTTTCTTTCTTTCTTTCTTTTTCTTTTTTCTTCCTTCTTCTTTCTTTTTTTTCTTTCTTTCTCTTTTGGCTTTTTTTCTTTTTTTCTCTTTCTTTCTTTTTCTTTCGTTTTCTTAGTTTTTCTTAATTCATTTTTCTTTCTTTCTTATTTTTCTTCCTTCTATTCTTTCTCTTTTTCCTTTTCTTTCTTTTTCTTTTCTTTCTTTTTTTTCTTTCCAATTATTTCTTTCTTTCATTCTTTCTAGTTTTCTTCCTTTCATTACACTACGCTCTTTACAGCACATACATAACAAAAATGGTTCGGTGGGTGGGGGTGGGGGGTTATTGGTCAAGAATACTTTTAAGTTTTGTACGGTGTGACCCACAGAGATGCCCGGATGATTCCATCCGCTCGGCTTAGTTGCATAAAAGTCGAGAAAAGCCTTTGGATTTTCAAATGTTTTTATAATTAGGAGAAAATTTTTTTCTCCCCCTCCTTCAATCAATTTGTGGTTGTATCTTCTTTTTTTTGGCGGGTATGGGTGAGTGGGGGGTCTGGGTGAGTGGGGGGGGCATTAATGAAACAAAATAAAACGTTTTACATCTAGTGTTTGCTTTTAATTCTATCAAAATGTTTATCAAGGATTTTCGAGGGATTTCCGATTTTTTAAAGTTTTATCGCGTTGATTTTGCGTTAAAAAATAATTGCAGAAACTTTTCTTTTCTTTTATTCAGAACTTTCATATCATCTTTTTTTTCTCTGTCTTTTTCTTTCTTTCATTTTCTTTCTTTTTTTCTTTTCTTTTTTTCTTTCTTTCTTTTTCTTTCTTTCTTTTTTTCTTTTCGTTTCTTTTTCGTTTCTTTTTCTTTTTTCTTCCTTTTTTCTTTCGTTGTCTTTCTTTTTTCCTTCCGTATTTTTCGTTATTTTTTCTTCCTTTCTTTTTTCTTTCTTTCTTTTTTTTATATTACTTTTTGTCGCGTTGGTTTTGCGTTATAAAAAAATAATTACAGTAACTTTTATTTTATTTTCTTCAGAATTTTCCTATCATGTTTTTTCTCTGATTTTTTCTTTCTTTCTTTTTCTTTCTTTTTCTTCCTTTTTTTTTCTTTTGTTTCTTTTTTCCTTCCTTTTGTTTCTTTCGGTGTCTTTCTTTTTTTTTTCTTTTTTTTCTTTCCTCTTTTTCTTTCTTTTTTTCTTTTTTTTCTTCTTTTCTTTTTCTTTCTTTTTCTTTCTTTTTCTTTCTTCTTTTTCTTTCTTTTCTTTTTCTTTCTTTTTCTCTTTCATTCTTTATCTTTCTTTCTTATATTACTTTTTATCGTGTTTGCTTTCCGGTAAATAGAATAATTGCAGGAACTTTCATTTTCTTTTAGTCGGAACTTCCCGGTCATTCTTTTTTTATTTTAATTTCATTCGTTTTTCTTTCTTTTTCTTTCCTATTTTTATATTGCTTTTTATCGCGTTGGTTTTCCGGTAAAAAAAAGTTGCAGTCACTTTCTTTTCTTTTTTTCATTTTTCTTCCTTTTTCTTCCTTTCTTTGTTTTTTGTTTTTTGTTTTTTTTTCTTCTGATTGTTTTTTTTCTTCTTTTTATTTATTCTTTACTTTTCTTTCATTATTTCATTCGTTATCTTCTTTCTTTTTTCTTTTTCTCTCTTCTTTTTCTTTCTTTTTCTTCTTTTTCTTTCTTTTTCTTCTTTCTTCTTTTCTTCTTTCTTTCTTTCTTTTTCTTTCTTCTTTTTCTTCTTTCTTTTTCTTTTTTCTTTCTTTCTTCTTTTCTTCTTTTTCTTCTTTTTTCTTTCTTTTCTTCTTTTTCTCTCTTTCTTTTTTCTTTCTTTCTTTTTCTTCTTTTTCTTTCTTTATCTTCTTTTCTTTCTTTTTTTTTCTTATTTTTCTG
>CM042180.1:45471648-45486648 GCA_023376005.1 Doryteuthis pealeii | reverse complement strand
GTGTGTATATGTACGTGAGTATATATATATATATGTGTGTGTGTGTATATATATATATATATATATATATTTGTACATGAGTATATATATGTGTGCGTGTGTGTATATGTACGTGATTATATATATGTGTGGTGTGTGTGTGTGTGTGTACGTGACTATATATATATATGTGTGTATATATATATATATATATATATATATGTATGTGTGTGTGTACGTGACTATATATATATGTATGTGTGTGTGTGTGTGTGTCTATATATGTACGTAAGTATATATATGTGTGTGTGTATTATATATATGTGAGTTTATTCATACGTCTGTGTATATATATATATATATGTACGTGAGTGAGTATATATATATATATATATATGTGTGTGTGTGTGTGTGTGTGTGTGTGTACGTGCGTATATATATGTGTGTGTATATATATATGTACGTGAGTATATATATATATATATGTGCGTGTATGTGTGTGTATATATATATGTGTGTACGTGAGCATATATACATATGTGTATATATATGTGTGTATATATATGTACGTGAGTATATATATATATATGTGGTGGGGGGTATTTTGACTTTGAATTTGGTTGTTAGAGATAAATAGAAATGTTGTGGTTACACACACACATACATACACACACATACACACACACACACACACACACACATACACACAGAAGTGGGAGGGTGGGAAAGTGAGATAAAAAGATGCCAATCTCAGCCCTCTGTCCTATCGCCAGTCATCTCGTCTGTTCTGGAATTCGATGTCATTCAACTGGAAGACTTTGTCTAACAGACAATTTTTTATAAATTTGGAAAAACACATATAAGCACACGCAAAACACACACAAAAACACACACACAAACACAAACATACACACACACCACGCACTCACGCATACACGTATATATTATAATAGTATTAATATGATATTTATCCCCGACAATTTCAAGATAGCATATACTGATTTGAAACCTAAAATTAATAGATTCCTTCATACAAAATGGCAACAACACTAGAATAACAACATCCACAATAAACTCTTCCTAATCAATCCCACTTTGGGAGGCTGGAGAACAACTTTAAGGATGTCTAGAAAGGAACAAGTTATTGTATCCCGATTAAGCATTGGTCATACAAGACTAACGCACTCCAATATACTCAAACAAGAACAACAACCACAATGTGAAACATGTCAAACACCTTTGATAGTTAAACACTTATTCATGGAATGCAGGTTTTTTGCTCACATCAGAAACCGTTATTTTAAAACAAAAAATATGAAAGTTCTATTTGAAAATGTCAACATGGAGGATATTCTTTCTTTTTTGAGAGAAATAAAATTATACCATAGAATATAGACATGAAACAAATCAATACCATACAACATAATCCCCAATAATGCTAACACATTGTTAAAACCAATTACTCAAAAGTATAAATATAAATACACGATATGTATTACATCCTAACCGTTAGGCATGACATAACCACAGACGGGTTGATATGCCGTTAAAATCAATAAACCAACCAACCAACTATGATATCATTAACAATATTACATCAATATCATAACCATATTTATATATATATGCTCCCAAATTTGGTTGAGCACTTTAATTAGAAGGGATTTAATTGCAAAATTCACCGTATTCGGCGTACAGCTAAACCTCGCTCTGTTTACATAGACAAAGTTTGAGGCCTCTAGTGAATTTCATTTCCGCTTAGAAATGTAGCGATTAAATAGTCTCCTATATTTGGCAGCTGCTTGTGGCCGTATGGGTAAGAGGTTTGGTGTACGAAAGTTCATTCGGGTCTCGAACCCGGCCAGAGGTAGCTGTTAAACGGTATAACCACACTGATGAGAGGTGATACCTCAAAACACGTGTCTATGGATTACTTTATATATATATATATATATATATATATATATATATATATATATATAAGTGTGAGTATATTATACACTCTATGTATGTCTGTGTGGAAATATGTGGTTGCGGAGATGAGAAGAGAGATGCCAATCTCAACCCTCTGTCCTATCGCCGGTCATCTCATCTGTTCTGGAACGTGATGTCGTTCATCTGGAAGACTTTGACAATGAGACAATTTTTGTACATTTGGAAAACCTTTACAATTGTTACATAATTATTAGATACCTAATATTTATGTGCAATAGTGTAGACACAAGATGGCGTTTTAAGTGCAGCTGATGGCCTTGAGGAATGAGTGACAGCGTTGACCTTACCTTCCTGGGATAGCCGTGAGAACCGATAGAGAGGACCCTCTCTTCCGGTTTAGATAGTAAGTAAGTTTCAGTCAGTTAGAGACTAGCAGCCGAGCTCGACGGAAGGGTAAGTCGCGTCACACGTGCTCCCGTCTTAATCTGCGCAGATGCCTGGTTGGGGATTTAAAAATAAAGTAAGATCAAAGCAAATCGGAGTCTTGTGTTATTACCTCTAAAAACTAACACTGACACTGGACTTCTGATAAAGAGAAATCCCCAATAGAAGACCAGACCCGAAGTCCCCAAGAGAAGTCCAGACCTTAGAAGATTCCAGACCAAGACAAGATGTTATAAGATGTCCAAGACTCTAGAAGTAAGAAGTAAGCAAAGAAGAGGGTATGCAACACAATGCCTTCTTGTTTTTTATGGCATATCACATTTCGTGGGTTATTTGATACCAAAGCAATCCTTGTGGAAGAACAGTAGTATTTAACCCATAGTTGGGGGATGAGGAGGTTCAGATTTTTCCCAATGGTTTTAGTCCCGAAAGTGAACGTAATGTTGGAGATCTGTGGTGTAATGAATACCGTCGTAGAAAAGAGACACGGTGAGACGGGTTCAAATCCTGGACGCAGCTGTTCTTATTTCACGTAGCGCTAATATCTTTGGGAAAGGTATGAATCCAACTATTCTCCCTCCAGCTCTTGGTAAATAGTGCCTTTTAATCATGGTATGGTAACCTGCCCAGGAGAAGGAAAACTCTGAATTCAAACCAAATGGGCATTCTTCTCATTAGTCAAAAAAACTCCTCCTCCTCCTCTCTCCCTCCTCATCCTCTCCCTCCTCCTCTCCCCCTCATCTTATATTTATTTATTTAGAAATGAAAAGCATATTAACCTCAGTGGGTCATTTAAAGTTTTGAAATAAAGTCATTCTTAATGGATACTCCATGTTTTTCTATTTAACCCATAGATGGAACCCTAACAGGTACTACCACTCCGAGTCAGAGTGGATCAGGAAGCAATGGTGAAGAAGGGGTGATCCACATTCCCCAAACCTCCAAAACTGGAACCTCACCATCAGATAGGGTTTAACGTCATTCCCAGGACATGAATACCCTCAACCACCGCTTTCTAGCACCCATATGATAAAAAGGGGTTGGGGCTTGCCATAAGGGCAATAGTGTTGGGGCAATCATATAGGTGCTAGGGCTTGACGTGACCAGCCGATTGATCAGGGAGGGGGCCTCTCCGACCGACCGTCTAGCCCAAGATAGGGCCAAAGTGGAGTATTGCAAGTCATGGACTGCTCTATCCTGAAGCATCACGACTCTCCACCCACGGCCAACAGGTGACCCCATTGGGGGAGTCTTACCATCTGCAGAGGTGCAATCGGTGCATTCTAACGCCTCAGACGACAGGGCGGAGCGTGACTGGAGTTCGAACTCGCTTATTACGATGCTGCAGACCAGCACGTAAGCCACTACGCCACGGTGATATCCCCGAATACATTCTTACACACACACACACACACACATACACACACACACACACACACATACACACACATATGATAATACTATTATGACGATATTATCTACAATATCATATCCATAGTATTGCCGTAAATATATGGTATTTACCTGTATCCGGGTCGGAATCAATATTGGCCCTCTCCCACTCAGCGTATGAGTAGCACAGGGGTCTATGCAGTAAAGGTGTGGCGATCAACTTTAGTCGCCAACACAGTCTCCCTGATCTAGCACTAGTGAAAAGGGGATAGACTCCCTTGCTATCTGGTTGATAACGACAATAGGCCACTTCGTCGATTTTACTTTTACTTGTCGTGTAATGGATATAGTCATAGGAAATTAACCCGAGTTCAAATCCTGGACGAGGCTGTTTGCATTTCACAGAGCCCTATCATTCGCATTTCAGTTTCGGAAGACTGTAATGTAGTTTTAGTGCCCCTGAAGTAACAGCGCCTCCTGTGACTGTGAAGTCCAATGGTTGAAAACATTCTCGACAACAGATGTCGCATTTGAAGGCTGTCCCTGAAGATGTTGATGTGCCGGTGTTTTGTTGCCGATGCTTTCTTCTTGATCTCTTAGCTACATGGTGTTGTGTCAGGGTGACTTCTGACATGAACAGTCCTCTACGGAGAGCCTGCCGCCAACGAATTTTCACAGCTGAAAGGGGCAATGCCAAAGCACATGGGATCATCTTACAGTCATCTTTGAAACGCAGCTGGGGTCGAATAATGTCTATTACCAGAAAGCTATGCATAGAGGATGTCCTTCGAGACTCGTCCATCATCAATTCTCAATAGAGAACACAAGCTGGGAATTTGAGCTCTCTCTAGAACTGCTGTGTTAGGGATCCTGTCCCTCCAGGTGATGCCCAGTATACGTCTAAGGCAGCGAAGGTAGAAGTTATTTAGCCGTCGCTGTTGGTGGGAGTACAGGGTCCATGTTGCACTTCCATTTGGAAAAGGTATGCATCTTATTATTCCCCCTCCCCCGCCAGTTATGGGTTAAGCCGGACGCAATGGGATCTTTAGCCTTGGAGAAGCAAGCAGATCTGATGATTCACTCCTATTTTGTAAATCCCACATATTCTTAGTATTATCTGCGTTATTCGGACTATTGTCCCCATCTTCATTGTTATTTGTACAACGTTTCGGCCGATATGCCCTCCGGCCTTCTTCAGGTATTTCTTGTCGGACTCGGGAATCTTCTCGGACTCGGGAACTTTCTTTTCGAACTCGGGAACTTTCTTGTCGTAATCGGGAGCCATCACGGAACTTTGAACTTAACCCTTTATTTATTCCACGGGGGTATCCTGTTCTCATTCCACAGTCTGTCTGCTCTATGTGAAAGGCTTGGCTGAAAAGATTCAAAAGATATGTAATCCCTATGACACCAGGACAACATTCAGGAGTGACTCAACTCTTCGTAAACATGTCGTCCGAGTCAAACCCCAACAGAATACAACATGACCAAAAATTGTGTGTATTCCATCTCATGCAGCTGTGGCAAAGAATACAAAGGTGAAACATGCCGCCCACTGAAAGTAAGACTAGAAGAACATCGTAAAGCAGTGGTCCGAGGAGAAATAGAAAAGTCGGGTATGGCTGACCATATATGGAATGAAAAGGGAAACCATCTGCCCTTATGGGATGAAGTTAGAATAATAGATAGAGAAGAACAGTGGAAGAGAAGACGCCTCAAAGAATCAGCTCATATGATAGGCTGTACTGGGACTGTTAAGTAGACCTAGCATTAAAATGAATCATATGGGCAAACAAACCAAATTAAAAGGGCCAGATCAGATTTAGGAGAAAAAAAAAAAACATATGAGTCTAGGTAAAAAATCATACATAAGTAAATAGGTAGTAATTCTAGCCAAATCAAGACATTAAGTTTATAAGTTCCCAAAATTCACACTCAATTGTCTAATTGGACACATGGGCGAGTGGATAAGCAGTTAGGTTATGACAGTTCTAAGTGACAGTTATCCTCGAGTTCAATCCTGAGTGAAAGCAGTTAGAAAAATAATTAATAATAACACAACTCCTACCCCAGCTATGGTTAGCGAAATGAGAACAAGATAAACCCGTGGAATAAATAACGGGTTAGGTTCAAAGTTCCGTGATGGCTCTCGAATACGACAAGAAATTTCCCGAGTCCGAGAAGGTCCCCGAGCCCGAAATATATGGGAGTGGTTATTTTCTTAGTCGAATGTTGTTTTATATCCTTTTAATATCTCCAGACTTTATACAGTTTATCAATTTAGTAGTATCCAATTTTAACACATCAATCCTGAGGAACTTATGATTTTTTAGCATTATCTGCGTTATTCGGACGTATTGTCCTTATCTTCATTGTTATTTGTACAACGTTTTGGCCGATGTGATATCCGGCCTTCTTCATGTATTTCTTGTCGACTCGGGAACCTTCTCGGACTCGGGAACCTTCTTTCTTTTTCAATTGAACACATGGCCTAGTGGATAAAAGAGTGTAGGTTAAGACATTCTAAGTTACAGTTATCTCTGGACTGCAGGTTCAATCCTGGTCAAGGCAGCAGCAGTAACATAGAATAATAATTAACACAGCTTAATGCCTCTACCCCAGCTATGGTTAGCGGAATGAGAACAGAATACACCCGTGGATGAATAAAGGGTTAGGTTCAAAGTTCTGTGATGGCTCCCGATTACGACAAAAAGGTTCCCGATTATGACAAGGTTTCCGAGTCCGAAAAGAAGGTTCCCGAGTCCGAAATGTTCCCCGAGTCCGACAAGAAATACCTGAAGAAGGCCGGAGGGCACATCGGCCGAAACGTTGTACAGATAACAATGAGATGAGGACAAAGTCCGAATAGCGCAGATAATACTAATCATCAAGCCTCATCTCAAACATTCAGGGAAAAGAAAACATTTTAAAACAATATTTCTCAAACAAACTATCTTATAAAAATTCTAAAATATCCCAGTCCGATAATTTGCTGACAAAATCTCCCTGTGAGTCGTGAGATGTTTTAATTCTTTTAAGGTCAGAGCCATTTTTAACAACTGGAGCTGCTCTCTTGTCTTCCCAGAAAGATGTCTTCCTAGTCCTCGAAGAATTTATGGTTACACCACGTGACTTCCAAGAACAATGACCGATAGACACACGGGGGGGTAGCGAGGAAGAAGAGACCGGGTAATGATGATTATGATGACGCTCCAAAGAAAGGCATGAGTCCGATAGTTTAAACATGTTTTCTAGAAATATGCATAAACATATCTTCTCTCTCTCTCTCTCTCTCTCTCTCTCTCTCTCTCTCTTCTCTCTCTCTCTTCTCTTCTATATCTATCTATCTATCATCTACCACTTATCTCTCTCTTCGATCCTCTCTCTCTCTCTCTCAGTTTTTTTTCTCTCTCTTAGTATCTCTCTCATTCTCTCTCTCTCTCTATTCATCTCTCTTACTCTCTCTCTCATTCTTTCTCTCTCCCTCTCTCTCTCTTCTCTCTCTCTCTCTCTCTCTCTCTTCTCTCCTCTCTCTTACTCTCTCTCTCTCACACACACATTCTTTATCTATGTCTTATTCCCCCCTTTCACACAACTCTGTCTGTCTGTCTGACTGTCTATCATTCTCTCTCTCTCTCTCTCTCTCTTCTCTCTCTCTCTCTCTCTCTCAGTCTTTTTTCTCTCTCTGTCTCGTCTCTTTCTCTCTCTATTAATCTACTCTCTCTCTCTCTTCTTCTCTCACACACACACCACACACATTCTCTCTCTATCTCTCTTACTCTCTCCTTCTCTCACACACTCTGCATGTCTCTCTCTGCCTCTCTCTCTCTCTCTCTCTCTCTCTCTTCTCTCTCTATCTAATCTATCTATCTATCTATCTCTATTTATCTATTTATTTATTCTAAACGGAAAAGTTCTTGACTGACCAAGAAAGGGATCATGCTCTCTCTCTCTCTCTCTCTCTCTCCTCTTCTCTCTCTCTCTCTCTCTCTCTCTCTCTCTTTCGTTTCCATGTGACGTTTGCGCATGCGTAAAGGCATTTTCAAATGCGTAGAATCCACGTTTTTGTTTTTTTGTTTTTTTTTTTTTCTTCTCTTTCAAATTATTTTTTTTTTTTGTCTGTTTTTTAATTATTTCTGTCGCTATTTTTTACAACTTTTTTGTTTTGTTTGTTTGTTTTTGCTTTTTTTTTTTTTTTGTTGCCTTTTGTTGTTTTGTTGGGTTTTTTTTCTTTCTTTTTTCTTTTTTTCTTTTTTTTTGTTTCTTTCTCTTTTTGGGTTTTATGACAATCCGTTGCTGCATTTAAAACTCAGATTGTATTTTAGGACACCAAACTTAAAAGGAATCTGGACTCGTAAAGTATTCGAACCTCTCCAAATCTATGCCCCCCACACACACACAACACACCCACCCATCACCCCACCCCCCCACCACTGAATTGGCCGCTGTTAAGTAAAGGCGATTACGACAGCGAAACTTTTTTTTTTTTAAAAAGCATCCACATTATGGTTTTTACTCGATCGACAAGAAATTATAAAGAAATGAAAAGGGGATTAGGAAGGGGAGGAGAGTGCGAACTTAGTTGAGGTGATATATATATATTACTGAGACTGAGATAGATAGATAGATAGATAGATAGATAGATAGATTATCAGACTGAGATAGATAGATAGATAGATAGATATGGGCATACTGAGATAGATAGATAGATAGATAGATAGATAGATAGATAGATATTGGCATAAGATAGATAGATAGATAGATAGATAGATAGATAGATATGGGCATAGATAGATAGATAGATAGATAGATAGATAGAAGATAGATAGATATAACAGACTAGATAGATAAGTATCAGACTGTGATAGATAGATTATCAGATTTAGACAGATAGATTATCAGAGATAGATAGATAGATAGATTAGATAGATAGATAGATAGATAGATAAAGAGGATACTGAGATAATAGATTATCAGACTAAGATAGATAGATATGGGTATACTGTGATAGATAGATAGATAGATAGATAGATAGATAGATAGAGATAGGTAGGTAGTATAGATAGATAGATAGATAGATAGATAGATATTGGCATACTGAGATAGCATAGAATAGATAGATAGATTAGATAGATAGATAGATAGATAGATAGATATTTGGCATACTGAGATAGATAGATAGATAGATAGATAGATAGATAGATAGATAGATAGATTAGATAGATTGATAGATAGATAGATATTAACAGACCTAGATAGATAGAGTATCAGACTGTGAAGATAGATTATCAGATTTAGACAATAGATTACAGAGATAGATAGATTAAGATAGATAGATATGATTAGATAGATAGATAGATAAGATAAGAGGATACTGCAGATAAATAGATTATCAGACTAAGATAGATAGATATGGGTAATACTGTGATAGATAGATAGATAGATAGATAGGTAGGTAGATAGATAGATAGATAGATAGATATTGGCATACTGAGATAGATAGATAGATAGATAGATAGATAGATATGGGGCATATAGATAGATAGATAGATAGATAGAAACAGAATTCTGTCAGCGAATTTAACATCATGTGTTTGTTTTTTCTATAAATATTTATTTCACACTGTCGGATTCACTTCCATTCATTTTTTCATATTGTCTTTTGAAAAAAACAAAATACCAGGATTTCTACATCTTATCCGGTAAACATCTGGTCTACAGTGCTGGGATTTTTGAACTTTTGATACTTCTTTACTTTTTATACACATTTAACATTCAAATTCTTGTGAGTTTTCTTTGTGGACTATAATGCTTCTGATTTAAATAAAATAAAATAAATTATTTTATTTTATTTTTCAAAACATAATACCAGCATTTTCTAGATTTAAAAAAAAATTTTAAATTTAAAAAAAAATAAAAATTCCGGCTTATAAATAATTTGAAACTTTTCATCTGCCACACTTTCGTCTCATAACGGTCCACTTTCAGACCGTTCGTCTATCATACACAAACTCGCTCTTGATGAAGACAGCTTCAATAAAGGGTCGAAACAGAATTCTGTCAGCGAAATTTAACATCATGTTGTTTGTTTTGTCTAAATATTCTATTTCACACTGTCGTCGATTCACTTTATTTATTTTGTCACATTATAGATACATACATAACATACATATCATACAATACATATGAACTCAGATAACCGATGCTTAAAATCTGATTGAGACATCACACGGGATGTTAAGCGCTATGAAATTAGTATATCCNTTGTGAGTCAAGATCGCGGAAGGTGCCTAAAGGTCATATGGTCCAAAATTAGATTAATTTTTGTTTTTAATCTGAAATTATTTTTACATGAAAAAGCCGGTGACATTGTCTTTACTGCGTTGGAGTAAAGAATTGAGCGGATATATAAAACTTCGCCTTCCGGGTATTTAAAACCGCTTTACGCAGTCAAAAATCTTCATCCAAGAAATATATATATTATATATATATATATATATATATAATATATATTTGTCTGTATGTATGTGCGGTATATATGTTATATGTATGTATATATATATATATATGTTATATATATATATGTATATATATTTTTCTGTATGTATGTACGTATATATATATACATATATCTATTTATACATGCATACATATATATATATTTATATAGACAGTCAGACAGACAGACACACACACACACATAGTATATATATATAATATATATATATATATTATATATATATATATATATGTTCTTTTTACCAGTTTATTTTTAGTTTCTAGTATGTTTAATAAGGATGGGATAAATGAAATTTAATTTGAGATGAAAGGAAGTGTGGCTCGAATTATTTCTACAACGTAATTAAGTAACAAATAAATAGATAAATAAATAAATAAATACTAAAAAGATAAATGGGAAAGAAAAATATATATTTTTGGGTATGGATTAAATTTATTATATGCTGACACGTGTTTCAACCAGGATTTGTTTACACATACAGTATCATAATAATAATAATAATAATAATAATAATAATAATAAAATAATAATCTTATTATAATGGAGATTGTGTGTTTGTTCTGTCGGAAGCCGAACTAAAATCACTACTCAAGTCACAATTCCCTTAGTTATTTGACGTCACTTTCACCATGAATTTTATTTATTTAAACTCAGTTATTGATAAAATTGTTTATACCTTATTAATACTTTTGACTTTATCACATTCTAATACATGCAATTGTATTTATATATGCAACAAATAGCGGGTTACAGTGTGAACAGGAAAGCTAATTTGCATATTGATATTAAAGTTTAATTTTATTAAATATGCGCTTGGTATTATTGATTTTCTAATTGTTTGTTTTTTCTTAATGAATATGAGCAAAAAACTCGGGATAAATCTTAAAAGAAATCCTTTAATATAAAGAAATAACAGTAATTTTATTCTTTACTTCCTAATTTAACTAAATAGTTAAATTAGGAAAATTCAGCAATAAAAGGAGGGAGTGATGGAAAAATGATGGAAGACTTAGTTTCAAAGTTGTTCTATTCTTCGATTATACCCCCTCTGTTTCAAATCATTTTATTTGGATTTTTATTTAGTTTCAAAAGTATTTCAAATTTAACATATTTCATTACATTAAAATTCAAATACTTGCACCCGGAGGGTGCATATATTTGCTAGTAATAATAATGTGCTATGCTAGTAATGAAACAGGGTGACAGAAAATTAATGAATGGAATACAACTGCCAAATCAGGACACTATAAAATCACTTGATGAAAATGAAAGCTACAAATACTTAGGAATTTTAGAAGCGGACAATATTAAGCAAACAGAAATGAAAGGAAAAGTTAAAAAAGAATATCTCAGGAGAACTAGAAAACTTCTAGAAACCAAACTTAACAGCAGAAATCTGATCAAAGGAATCAATACCTGGGCTGTCCCCAATATAAGATACTCATGACCATTCTTAAAATGGACAAAAGAAGAACTCGGACAGATTGACCAAAGGACGAGAAAATTAATGACCATGCGCAAGGCTCTCCACCCTAGAGATGATAGAGATAGATTATATGTGTCAAGAAAGGAAGGGGGAAGAGGTCTTGCCAACATAGAGGAATGCGTAGAAACCACAATCCAACAACTTGAAGATTACACAAGAAAGAGCAAAGACAAACTACTTATGGCAGCCAACAATCAGAAAAACAACAAAGACTAGAAAACAAAAATGGGAAGAAAAACAATTATATGGACGCTTCAAACGACAAATAGAAGAGGTTGCACATGGAAAGACTTGGACTTGGTTAAGAAATGGAAACCTCAAAAGAGAAACTGAATCACTTATAATTGCTGCACAAAATAATGCCATAAGGACGAACTATATCAAAGCGAAAATTGATAAGACCCAACAAAATAGTAAATGTAGACTATCCGGTAATAGAGATGACTGTAAACCATATTACCTCTTTGAATGTAGCAAACTAGCACAACGAGAATACAAAACTAGATATGACTGGGTTGGAAGGTGATCCACTGGGAATTATGCACAAAATTAAAAATGTTGACCATACAATAAAATAGTATATGCATAAACCAGAATATGTTCTTGGAGAACGAAACGCATAAAATTCTCTAGGACTTTGAAATAAAAACGGATCACTTTATCCCAGCAAGAAGAACTGAAAAAGTTATGGAATATGAAAGTGAAAGTTATACCAATTGTGGTTGGTGCACTTGGAACTGTCACAAAAGGATTAGAAAAGGGTTTGGAAAGTTTGGATATCAGAGGAAGGATTGAAACCATTCAGAACACTGCACTGCTGCAATCTGCCAGAATACTCAGAAGAGTCTTGGAGACCTGAGGAGACTTGCTGTCACTCAGATTCCAGTGAAAGACCATCAGCTAATGCTGATATGAAAACTCAAAAGGAGTAAATAATAATAATAATATTCACAAACCTAAACCTGTCCTAGAGAACGAGACGCACAAAATTCTCCGGGATTTCGAGGTACAGACGGATGACCTAATCCCGGCAAGGAGACCGGGCCTAGTATTGATTGACAATAAAAGAGAACCTGTCATCTCATGGATTTTGCTGTCCCAGCTGACCACCGACTGAAAATGAAAGAAAGCGAAAAGATAGACAAATACTTAGACTTTGCCAGAGAACCGAGAAAGTTGTGGAACATGAAGGTGAAGGTCGTACCAATTGTATGGGTGCCCTTGGAACAATCCCAAAAGCTCTGGAAAAGAATTTGGGTGAACTGGAAATCAGAGGAAGAATCGACACCATCCAAACTACAGCACTGTTGGGATCGGCTAGAATAATCGAACGAGACCTGGAGACCTGAGGAGATTTGCTGCCACTCAGCCTCCAGTGAACCACCAACTACGGCAGGTGTGAAAATCTAAAAATAATGATAATAATCATTTTTTGCAAAGATTTTTATGTCATCCATGTACATAAGGTGGTTTATTTTTTCCTGGGAGTTAGTGAATTTGTCTCCCCCTGTACATTTTCTGAGTATATATTGTATTTTTTATTTGTCCTTCCAATCTAATCTCCCACCCAGTTTTTATGTTTCTGTTTTTGTTTGTTTCTTCACCAAAGACTGGGGAATTAATGACGATGCACAAGGCTCTACACCCTAGAGATGATAAAGATAGGCTATATTACCAAGAAAAAAAGGTGGAAGAGGTTTTGCCAACATAGACGACTGTGTAGAGGACTCGAAGAATACACAAAAAAGAGCAAAGAAAGATTAATTATGGCAGCCAACAACAGTAGACGCATTATATGGACAAACAGAAAAACAACGAAAACTAGAAAACAAAGATAGGAAGAAAAACAATTATATGGGCACTTCAAACGACAAATCGGAGAGGTTGCGTATAAAAAGACTTGGACATGGTTATGAAGAGGAAACCTCAACAGAGAAACTGAATCACTAATAATTGCTGCACAAAATAATACCATGAGAACAAATTATATCAAAGCAAAAATTGATAAGACGCAACAAAACAGTAAATGTAGACTGTGCAGTGACAGAGATGAGACTGTAAACCATGTATTAAGTGAAATGTAGCAAACTAACAACGGAATATAAAGCTAGGCAGGACTGGGTTGGGAAGGTGATCCTCTGGGAATTATGCAAAAAATTAAATTTTGACCATACAACAAAATGGTATAGGCATAAACCAGAATTTGTTCTTGAGAATGAAACAATAAAATTCTCTGGGACTTTGAGATAAAGACGGATTACCATATCCCAGCCAGGAGACCAGACCTAGTAACAAATTAAAAAAAAAGAGAACGTGTCAACTAGTGGACTTTGCGGCTCCAGCAGATCACAGGGTGAAGCTGAAGGAAAATGAAAAGATGGATAAATACCTGGACCTTGCTAGAGAATTGAAAAGCTGTGTTATATGAGAGTGAAAGTGATGCCAATTGTAGTTGGTGCACTTGGAACAGTCCCAATAAACTTGGAGAAAAGACTGGGGGATCTAGAAATCAGAGGAAGTATTGAGGCCATCCAGACTACTGCATTGCTGCAATCGGCTAGAATACTCAGAAGAGTCCTGGAGACCTGAGGAGACTTGTTGTCACTCAGCCTCCAGTGAAATACCATCAGCTAACGCTGATGAGAAAAACTCAAATAGAGTGAAAATTATAATAATAATAATAATAATAATAATAATAATAATAATAATAATTAAAGGAAAATGAAAAAATAGACCAATATCTGGTCCTTGCCAGAGAACTGAAAAAGTTATGGAATATGAAAGTGAAGGTGATACCAATTGTGGTTGGTGCACTTGGAACAGTCCCAAAGGGATTGGAAAAGGGTTTGGAAAGTTTGGATATCAGAGGAAGGATTGAAACCATTCAGAACACTGCACTGCTGCAATCTGCCAGAATACTCAGAAGAGTCCTGGAGACCTGAGGAGACTTGCTGTCACTCAGATTCCAGTGAAAGACCATCAGCTAACACTGATGTGAAAACTCAAAAGGAGTAAATAATACTACTACTACTACTACTAATAATAATAATAATAATAATAATAATAATAATAATAGAAAAACACAAGTAAACAATCGCATCCGAGCAGAACTAGAGAAAATTCATTGTAAAACAAAATACAATAGAGAAATGGACGAAAGGCTGCATCCTCTCGTTCCCGAAGAAAGGTGGCTATGGAATCATTAAGAACTACAGAGGTATAGATTTTACTACAAGAGCAGAAA
>CM042180.1:45349148-45454148 GCA_023376005.1 Doryteuthis pealeii | reverse complement strand
TCTAGAAATTATAAAAATTAGGACTGGAATTTTTTTTCTTTCTTTATCCAAATGACCAAGATGTTGAAGGCAGCGCTTCCGTAACAATCAATAATTTGTAAAAAAAAAAAAAATAAAAAAACTTTTTTTAAATTAATATTAATTATAATATTTAAGTCTATTGCTACAGAGAATGTGGCAACCAAATGAATACCCTCCATCAGGCATCTACCAATACTCTGAACGTCTCGCTGTCCTGGGATGGATTCGCTTAGAAACTTCGGCGTCTGGCAACACTTGACCTGGTTAACGCTGCATAAGGTCATTAATCATCTTAACAACAGCAACCTTGCAGCACCTTTTTTGATCTCCATCTTTTCCTAACACACGTCGGGCATTGCCTACAAAGTCAGAAAACAGCACTGGCTTGCACGTAACTTTCAGGAAACATTTTTTCACAGCTCAGAGTTGCGGAGACATGCGAATAAACCTAGCCCGTATCGTGTTTGTAGGCTGCCAAGCACTGAGTTTTCCAAAGCATCCATGCTTCCTGTAGTCCGCCTACACATATACCTGATGCCACTCTGCCCAGCATACATATGCAACACACGTCGCACACATACATGCCAATTACTACTGTAAACTGTTCATGTTCCTGCACTAATACATTATTCTGTGTACTTGACATGAGACTTGATGAGTTGTGGCTGCACCTGAAGCACTGTAACAGAATAAATTTCATTATTATTTTAATGATTAAATATAAAATTATTCTATGTACTTAGACACGAGACTTTTGATGATTGTGGGCTGCATCGAGCGCACTGTTACACAATAAATTTCATTTATTATTTTTATGATTAAATATAAAATATTCTATGTACTAGACACAGAGAACTTTGATGAGTTTGTGGTGCAAACTGGTAGCACGTGTACACAAATAATTTCATTTATATGTTTATTATTTAAATATACAATTATCTCTAGTACTAGACACCAGACTTTGAATGACGTTGTGGTGCAACTGAGCCACTTGTACACAATAAAATTTCATTATTATTTATGATAAATATAAAATTCATTCCCTTGTACTAGACACGAGACTTTGATGAGTTGTGGTGCAAACTGAGCAAGCTGTACAACAATAAATTTTCATTATATATTTTTATGATTAAATATACAATTATTCTGTATGTACTAGACCACGAGACTTTGATGAGTTGTGGGTGCAACTAGCACTGTACACAATAAATTTCATTATTATTTTATGAATTTAAATATACATTATTCTTATGTAACTAGACACCAGAACTTTGATGAGTTGCTGGTGCACCTGAGCACTGTACACAATAAATTTCATTATTATTTTAATGATTAAATATAAAATTAGTCTATGTACTATGACACGAGATTTGATGAGGGGTGGTGCAAATCTGAGCACTGTACACAATAAATTTCATTATTATTTATTATTAAAATTATACAATTATTCTATGTACTAGACACGAGACTCTTGTATGAGTTTGTTGGTGCACCTGCAGCACTCCGTACACAATAAATTTCATATATTTTATGATTAAATATACAATTATTCTAGTACTAGTACACCAGACTTTTGATGAGTTGTGGTGCCACCTGAGCACTGTAACATTTCAATAAATTTCATTTTATAAAGTTGCTGGAAATTTTCGTTAAAATTGGAAAATTCCATAATTTTTTCGTAATTCTTTCGAATTTATAAAAATTAAAATTTTTCATAATCTCCCTTTGAAAACAATTGAACATTCCAACTCCGTAAGCCCATTTTTCTCTCTACCATTCACGAGCTGGTGCTGTAAAAGTAGTGAGAATAGAAGCAAAGAAATACGTGAAAGATTAAAGTTTAGATAGGGTTTTAATAACCAAACAATTTTTTAACTATCTTTAGCATAATAAATAGACGGGGGGGAGTCACTGCTTATACAATACTGTCACCTCCCCTCTCTCTCTCTCTCTCTCTCTCTCTCTCTCCTCTCTCTCTCTCTCTCTCTCTTCTCATCTCTCTCTCTCTTCTATTTCAGTACTTTTCTGTAATCCTCCTGTAATAACAAACTGAATAACCAATTAGACTTTGGAAAGCTTTATTCTATTTAATAATAATTGGTACGCTTATTGTGCGTCTATACAGTCTAGTATTTACTAAAGAGTTCGCCAAATGAGAGACAATCATAAAATAGGGGAGGTAACTCTCATTTGTCTTATGACATATGCGTAACAATGAAAAATAATTGAAAACAATTGAAGGACATTTTTTTTTAAATTACAGGCTCACGTTGAGCATAAATTGATGTAATGATGAAGTTACTATTATGGAGCTGTGGGGAATGTGGAGTGCCACTTCATCACCATTACTCCAGGTTCCACTCTGACGCCGGAGTGGTAGTACCTGTTTGAATCCTATCTATGGCTAAATTGAAAAAAAAGTTTTCAAAATTGTTTTTAAAAAAAATTGACACATGGCCGTTGGCGATAAAGGCGTTGGGTGTTTTAGACAGTTCTAAGTGGACCAGTTATCTGCTAGGCTGCGGGTTCAAATCCTGGTCAAGGGTAACAGGTAAACATAGGAATAATATTAAGACAGGCTTACACCTGTCCCAGTTGGTTAATCTTTAAACTTGTTCCCTCGTAAATTCCTACTATAAATATAACTGAACCCTCATTTATGTCCGTGTTTTGCATAAATGTTTTTATTTTTCTTGCACCCGTTATTTACATACTGAATATATTTATAATTTATTCTTTAATATTCACTTCAAAATTTGTATATTCTAAAGTTTTTATTTTGGTTTCGTTTTAGCACTTCAATTTTTCTTACTCGTAATTCCTGACCATAAATTAGGCTGTGGCCTCAGATAAGTGCCCAAGCTAATTTTATGGTAGGAAATTTACGAGTAAAAGTTGAAAGATTAGCTTTTGTGTTGTTTGTTATTTTCTTTCTTTTTTTATTCTTTTTTTTTTTTTTTTTTTTTTTTTTTGCTTTGGTACTCTAAAATAAAAAACGCTTCAAGATTTTTAATCGTCGACGACGAAAAACAAAATTACGATCATAAAACGATGGATCCAATTTAGCCTAAATTGTTAAACGAGCACCCCCAGCTTTAAAATACTTAACCATTCTCACAAAATAAAAAAATGGGGTGGTGGGGCAGGGCGCTATGGTTAGCGGAATGAGAACAGGATACCCCTGTGGATGAATTAAGGGTTGGTTCAAAGTTTCCGTGATAGTTCCCTGATTATGACAGAAGGTTCCCGAGTTCGAAAAGAATATACATGATTGTATAGGTCCAGGAGGGCCCATCGGCCGAAACATTGTACAGATAACAATGAAGATGAGGGACAATAGTCCGAATAATCCAAATAATACTAAAAAAAAATTAAGTTTTTAAAATACAAGATTGAGTTTTTAACATTTTTAAAATACGCCATAAAAAATAAATATAACAAAATAACATTCGGCATAAGATAACCCAACAAACGGTTGACAGTGCCTGTAAAATCTAACCACACCACGTGAGAATCGCTGGGTTTAAGAAAGGTTAGCTCCAGTGATAAAAAATGTTTAACATGCCAGGGATGGTAATTCTAATGAACTGTTTGTATTTGTTATCTCCCCTTGACGCGTTGCTAATGTTGTCACCATAGTTATCTGTTTCTGTCTGTGATTCATATTAATCGGCATTTTTTGCGCCGTTAACGAAGTGTTTTCTCTCGTTATTACAAGAGAAAAGAAAAAGAAAGAATATTTTTAATTTTCCGACATGTTGATTTTTTTAAAATGTTGGAGAAAGAATATATAACCAATTTACTCCCCAAGGAGGAAGTTACACAATCTAAACCGCCAAGGTAAATAGGAAACAAAGAAACATTTTTTTTTAAAATGAGGTTGATAATATTTTATTTTGATTTTTTTCTCGGACTGTTGTCCTCATTTCTATTGTGAAATATACGAGGCGTGAGTCAAAAAGTAATGTTTATTTTTGTTAAGCGACAGGTATAATTACCAACACAGGAACATATATCATAACATCAAAATGAAGCTGGTCCTCTGTGGATCACATCCCTACTTCTCCACATAGGTGAGATAAAAAGTAATGCCATTTTATTTAGGACAGGTATATTACTAACCAAGGAAAACATTTATCATACATCAAAATGAAGCTATCCTCTGTGGATCACATCCCTACTTCTCCATATAGTCACCATTTCTCTCAATAGCAATGTTCCACTTTGGAATGAGAGCAGGTATACTGCTCCGTAAAATTCTGTTGACTGTTCTTTGAGCCACTCCTTCACTAACAGATTTCACTTCTTTCGTCATGGAATAATGTTTGCCTCTCAAAACCCTTTTTTTTATGGGCCGAAGAGGGCATTTTGATGTATATGTTCCTGTGTTGGTAATTATACCTGTCCTAAACAAAATGGCATTGCTTTTTTAATCACTATGTGGAGAAGTAGGGATGTGATCCACAGAGGATTAGTTTATTTTTGATGTAATGATACATGTTCCTGTGTTGGTAATTAATACTGTCCTAAACAAAAAGTATTAATTTTTACTACAATGTTTTGGACATTTGAAGAATTTATTATGATTGTTTTATGTACCCAACAGTCAAATTATCCGTTTTTTCGAACAGTTATCCCAATCTTTATTGTGAAATATTATAAATAGGTACCAACATTTTTGACGCCATAGACGTATTTAAAATCAATCACACACACATACACCCAGTTGAAAAAAAAATAACAATCATTGAATTGTCCGATTTTAATGAAATATTCAGTGTGATTATCAATGAATGACATTATAATGCATCAGTTATTTTATTTCAAAATTGTATGATTTTTTTTTCAGGTCACTTAAACCCCCCCCCTTATTTTTGGGGTACAAAATATCGGTGGGGTTATATATAAAATTGAAACTAATTACAGTATAGATAAAAAGGACAAAAGACCAAAAGCGTGAATAGAAAAAAAAATTAAAGCCCTTTTGGTAAGAAAATAAGTACCAAAATTCTGAAATTAAAATGTAAAAAAATTATAAATAACGAAAAAAAAGTTTGAGATTTTTTTATTCTGTTGTTTCTGGAATATTATTTACTTCTAGACTATCAGTGAAAAAATTATACATCGATATTTGTTCTGTTTAAAAGGGTGGTGGCCTAACTTTTAAAGATATATCACTAAATTAATTATAATATCAATAAAGTAAGCTTATTATTAATGTATTTGTTTTTCGAATTAAAAAAATATTGACATTTGAAACTTAGAATTAATGTGATTAATATTTTTAAATGGAATTTTAATCTATTAATTAGGTTTATAAAATTGTTGCTCTAAAGGCTCATATGAATGGAGCGAACGGTAATATTTTAATGAATTCGATTTATTTCCATTGAATCAATTTGATTGAAATGATTCAGAAATTTCAAAGAAAAGAATTCCTCGATTAATAAGTCAACACTGATTAAAATCAGATAATCCCCTGAATTTTTGGTATTTCTTATTTATCAATCTGGCCACCCTAGTTTTAACATTTCCCAGTCAATTTTTTCCCAAAATTTTGGCTCCAAAAATCGCCCTGCGTCTTATACATCGTAGGTGAAGTTTGAGACCTCCCGTAGGCCTAGGCTAATCTTCCTCTATGATGCTCACTAACCCAGCTTACACTCAGTACTTTTACCTACCCTAAATCTCCATGCATCCTTATTTTATTGCTGACATTGTTATAATCAAGGTTAACAGGAGCGTATGGTGGCAATATATGATTTAATATACTAAAAACTTTTTTCTGAATCTGACCTGCTGAAAGGGGGTGTGTCTTATATGCCCGTGCGTCTTATATGCCATCAAATAAAATATCAAAAAGTTAGTAATTTTCTCTGTATAGTGTATTTAATACTTTTTGTCATTGATTTCTAAGAAGAACCTGTTATAAGTTTTTTTGTTTTGTTTTTACTTTTAATAACGTGTTTTGTTAATTTCACTTACAACGTCGAATTTCGGGCTTAATTTAATGTTTAAAAATGTAGTAAAATAATTACATATGTAATATATTTTGCTTTTTTACTGATGCTTATTATGTTGCTAACTTTTCGACTAAAATAAAAAATTCAACCTTCAATAACCGATTTAATTATTTTAATTTGTTTTTTAAGTGAAATCGGCACTCCATTTTGTTGATCATTAGACTATACATATATAACGTTTCGGCCATTGTGCACACTAGCCTTCTTCAGGTGTTCCTTGTAATCCATTGGGGTAGACCACTCTCGCCCCACTTCATGTATCAAGACTTTGTCTATTGGAGCATAGCAATGATTTAAGTGGAACATTATTTTGAATAGTTTCACTGTTGCGTAAACAAACCGTTGAAGAATTTATGACGATTGCTTGAAACGAGAAACACACAAACATACGACATACAGACAGACAAGACAGACACAGCCAGAAATATAGATACCGACACACACACAGAGGAATAGAGAGTGTGAGAGCTACAGAGACACACATACACAAATATATATATAATATATATATATATATATATATATTAGGCATACCCAATTTTGTCGTCTGCCTAGGTTTAAAAAACAAATTAAAAATTAATTAAATCTATTATTTAAGGTTAAAACTTTTGTCTAAAATGATAAGTAGTAACATAATGACCAATTATTAAAAAAAGAAAAATATCATTACATATGCAGTTTATTTTTAATAGATTTAAAACGATTTGTTTTGGACAAATATTTTTGGTACTTTTTCTCATAGAAAAGCCACGGTAAAAAAAAAATTTTTTGTTTCTATTCATAACTTCGGCTTTTTCTACTTTTATTTATACTGTAATTAGTAACAGTAAAAGACCAACTTGAAAAAAATGTTACGCCCCAAAATAAGGGGGGTCAAAATTAAGTGACCTAAAAAAAAAATGAGAAAGTTTTGAAACAAAATGAATAATGCCTTATAAAGATCATTCATTGATAAATAAACACTGGAAATTTCATTAAATCCGATAATTCCCTGATTTTAGGCCCATTTTGGGTATAGCAAATATATATATATATATATATATGTGTGTTGTGTGTGTGTGTGGTGTGTGTGCAGAAACACACACAGAGACTCACAACACATACACACGCATATACATACGCTACCCACACATATATCATGTTTTCCCCCAAAATAAGACCTACCTGCAAAATAAGAGCTAGCGTCATTTTTGCAGGTGATTTTAATATAAGCCATTCCTTTAAAATAAGCCCTAGTTGAGAGCAGCAGACAGACAAAAGAAATGAACATTCTTCACAAACACATCATACGATCCAAACAGTCGACATCCCAGTAAATAAGCCCTAGTGTCATATTTCAGAGTGCAAATTAATCTTATTTTGCTTTTTACTGATTTTGGGGAAACATGGTATATAATATGTGTTCGCTCGAAAAGAACAAAACTCTCACGCCTTCCTTTCTGTCGCCATGGAACGTTCTGTAAAACAAAACAATATATAAACACAAACAGATCATTTGACTCACCTTTTTTAATAGATAAGACTGAATATTTTATCTGCTAACAATATCAATTGTCGTGGGAATGTTTGATTTTAATATCAATTCAGCTCTGAACGGCGGGGGGGGGGGGGGTTCAGTGGAATAACAATCCACGTTCCCTCCTCATCCCTTCTCTCTGTTTCTATCTCTGCTGTCCTTCTCTATACCTATCTCGCTCACTCTTTCCACTCTCTCTCTCTCTCTTCTCTCTCTTCTCTCTGCTGTTGTATTGTGAATCGTTTTTTGNCGCGCTAACATATATATATATATGTGTGTGGGGTTTATGTATATATATATATATATGTGTGTATATGTGTAATATATATATATATATATATATATATATATATTATATATTGTATTTAATAATATATATATATATATATTTGAATGTGTGTGTATGTATATATTATATATTATATGTATATATATGAGGGGTGTATGAGGGGGTCTGTGTCTGTCTGTCTGTTTGTCTATCCGTCTCTGTCTGTCTGTCTGTCTGTCTGACTGTCCGTCTGTGTCTGTCTGTCTGTCTGTCTGTGTCTGCATTTCTGTTAGTAGGCGTCTGTCTGGGTGAGTACAGTGCGTGTCATAAAATTTGAACATTATTTTTTTTTTTTTTCAACTTTTGCTTTTTGAGGGTTAAAATCCAGAACACAAACGGAAGCAGAACCAAATTTTATTTGCAATCAATGTGATGACGATGATGAGGGGGAGGAGGAGGAGGAGGAGGATGTCAATGATAAAGAAAAAGAGTAAGCGGATGATGATGATGATGATGATGATACAGAGTAAAAGGAGGAAGAGATTATGACCATCGTGATGATGATGATGATGATGATGATGATGAAGAGACGGAGAAAGAGAAATTGATGATATGATGATGATGATGATGATGATGAAGAGACGGAGAAAGAGGAAATGATGATGATGATGATGATGATGATGATGATGATGATGATGAAGAGACGGAGAAAGAGGAAATGAGATGATTGATTGATGATGATGATGATGGATGATGATGATACAGAGTAAAAGGAGGAAGAGATTATGACCATCGTGATGATGATGATGATGATGATGATGATGATGAAGAGACGGAGAAAGAGAAATGATGATGATGATGATGATGATGATGATGATGATGAAGAGACGGAGAAAGAGGAAATGATGATGATGATGATGATGATGATGATGATGAAGAGACGGGAAAGAGGAAATGATGATGATGATGATGATGATGATGAGGATGAAGAGACGGAGAAAGAGGAATGATGATGATGATGATGATGATGATGATGAAGAGACGGAGAAAGAGGAAATGATGGTGATGATGATGATGATGATGATGATGATAACAGAGTAAAAGGAGGAAGAGATTATGACCATCGTATGATGATGATGATGATGATGATGATATGATGATGATGATGAAGAGACGGAGAAAGAGAAATGATGATGATGATGATGATATGATGATGATGATGAATGAAGAGACGGAGAAAGAGGAAATGATGATGATGATGATGATGATGATGATGAAGAGACGGAGAAAGAGGAAATGATGATGATGATGATGATGATGATGATGATGATGATACAGAGTAAAAGGAGGAAGAGATTATGACCATCGTGATGATTATGATGATGATGATGATGAAGAGACGGAGAAAGAGAAATGATGATGATGATGATGATTGATGATGAAGAGACGGAGGAAGAGAAATGATGATGATGATGATGATGATGATGATGATGAAGAGACGGAGAAAGAGGAAATGATGATGATGATGATGATGATGATGATGAGGATGATGATGATGAAGAGACCGGAGAAAGAGGAAATGATGATGATGATGATGTGATGATGAAGAGACGGAGAAAGAGGAAATGATGGTGATGATGATGATGATGATGATGATGATGATACAGAGTAAAAGGAGGAAGAGATTATGACCATCGTGATGAATGATGATGATGATGATGAAGAGACGGAGAAAGAGAAATGATGATGATATGATGATGATTGAAGAGACGGAGAAAGAGGAAATGATGATGATGATATGATGATGATGATGATGATGATACAGAGTAAAAGGAGGAAGAGATTATGACCATCGTGATGATGATGATGATGATGATGATGATGATGATGATGATGATGAAGAGACGGAGAAGAGAAATGATGATGATGATGATGATGATGATGATGAAGAGACGGAGAAAGAGAGAAATGATGATGATGATGATGGTATGATGATGATGAGAGACGGAGAAAGAGGAAATGATGATGATGATGATGATGATGATGATGATGATACAGAGTAAAAGGAGGAAGAGATTATGACCATGATGATGATGATGATGATGATGAATTACTATTCTTTCTTTCTTTCTTTTTTTTCTTTCTAGTTTTTTGATGATGATGATGATGATGATGATGATGTAGAGAAAGTGAAGGAGAGAGCAGGAGGAGGAGGATCAAAACATAGAGTAAGACGATGATGATGATGATGATGTCAATGAAAAAAAAGTTATCCGGAATTCTGAGATACACATCACCTAATCCCGACTTGTCATCCATTGCAGTTTGCCATTCCTTGCGAACCATAGAGTGAAATTAAAGATAGTGAAAGGCTGGACAAATACCTAGATCTTGCCAAAGAGCTAAAAAAAAGAAGCTGTGGAACATGAAGATTACAGTGATACCAATTGCAGTTGAAACCCTTGGAATGGTCAGCCACCCAGCAGCACCCACAAAAAAAGTATTTTCCACTGTGTGAAATGGATAATAGAGGAAGGATAGACCACAGCACCGTTAGAATCAGCTAGAGTACATGTAAAAGTCCTGGAGATCTGAGGAGGTTTGCTGTCCCTCAGATTTCGGTGAAAAGCGCCAGTTAGACCGGGTGTGAAAAACTTAGAAGAAGAAGAAGAAGAAGAAGAAAGAAGAAGAAGAAAGAAGAAGAAGAAGAAGAAGAAGAAGAAGAAAAGAAAGAAAGGCGAGAATAAAGGTGAGATAAAGAAAAAATATGTGTTAGATGAGAATGGAATAGTTTAAGGATGAAAAATCATAATACCAAATAACTTTGTTTCTACTAGACTAGCCGTGAGACGTGGCGAAGTGGGAAAGAGGAGGGTGAGAGTTGAGAGTGTGGCTGAGTCTGATACAATGCGCGGGAGAGAGTTAGACATGGTCTTTTGCTCTCGGCAGTTGTGACTTTAGGGAAACATAAAAAATCTCATGATAAAAAGAAGTGGCCTTGTGTTATTACTAAAAACTATAAATTGCACGAGGCAAGATGTCCCCCCTCCAGCACCCCAAGTTACTTTCCAGACTCCAAACATCCAAGAATTGCCAGTCAACTAAACAGCAGCCCAACAACCAGGATTCCATCCTCTCCAATGTAGTACATATGCCAGTGCACTACTGTGTTGATTGAGACGTGTGGCTACCCTTAACTGCCAAAATCCGTCTTGATATATAGCTATATATATATATATATAATGTAATGCTATCACTTAAATTTATTGCATAATAACTAAAAAAGAAGACATAAGTCACACAATATTAGAAATTAACCCTGAATGCATATACGCCTTTATGTACAGTATGTGTACAAAATGTACAGTATGCATATCTAAAAAAACTAGAGGTGATGAGTAAAAACGGATTTCAAATCTGAATTCAGCTGCACCCCCAAATTAGGTTAAAACAGTTATTTTTGTGCTTGTCTCAATTTCTTTGTAAACCAGTGTTATTAAACAAGCAATGTCCAGAAATGTACTGGAACTGATTTTACTACATAAATGCATTGGAAGTAATTTTACTACATAACTGCATGAACTGATTTTACTACATAAATGAAATTGGAAGTGATTTTACTACATAAATGCATTGGAAGTGATTTACTACATAAATGCATGGAAGTGATTTTACTACATAAATGCATTGGAAGTGATTTACTACATAAATGCATTGGAAGTAACCTCACCATTAAATCTGAATTCAGCTGCACCCCCAAATTAGGTTAAAACAGCTATTTTTGTGCTTGCCTCAATTTCTTTGTAAACCAGTGTCATTTCTTTATCAACACATTCATCATTCCATTCGAAGTAAAACCCATAATGTAACATGCGTTAACCGTCATATCTCCATTTCCGAAAGGAGAGCGTTACATAACAATAGTTGAAAGTTACTAAAATTTTGGGGATGACGAACGAAAGGCTACCTGTCGATCTCTGGTTGAAGAGTGAAGAGAGTGAGAGAAAGAAGAGAGTGATGAGTAGTCAGTCTGGGCTAGGTGTTGGAAGAGACCAGACGTACGATGAGTGTCTGTTCTCCAGGCATTTTTACTTGGAACTCAGACCGACACTCTCGTTATTAAAAACTATCAACAGCACAAGACAAGATATCCCAAGGATTTGAACTCGGGTCGACGAGTCCATTTCATACAAAATTCTAACACCACGCGCCTCGATCACGTGATATACGTGACGCAGACTGACTGGCATGTGATCAAAAAAATTTGCAAGATTTTGACTCCCCATCACCACCTGCCATCCGTAGTAATTATTTTATTCCGTAGAACCCGGAGATAATGTTTTGGAAAAACTTAGCATGTTTCCGGAATCAAAGGTTAATGAGTTTTTGCCTTTTCTTTCTTTTTCTTTTTTTTTTCTTTATATACATACCTTTCCCATGGGGTATTAACGCTAAGTGAAATGCAATCAACCTCGTCCAATTATTTGAACTCGGGTCGACGAGTCCATTTCCTACAAATTCTAACACCACGCGGCCTCGATAACGTGACATACGTGCTACAGACTTTGGCACGTCACCAAAAAAAAAACATTGCAAGACTTTTGAGTCACCCCGTAGTAATTATTTTATTCCGTAACACCCCGGAGATAATTTTTTCGGAAAACATAGCATGTTCCGGAATCAAAAGTTAATGAGTCCGAACTCATTTCCCGTGGGATATTAGCGCTAGGGGGAAATGCGAACAGCCTAAGATTTGAACTCGGATCGACGAGTCCATTTCCTTACGACTCTAACATCACGCGGTCTCGATCACGTGACATACGTGACGCAGACTTGGCACGTGAAGAAACAAAACAAACAAAAAAAAAATATTGCAGACTTTTGACTCACTCCGTAGTAATTATTTTACTCCGTAGACCCCCGAGATAATTTTTTCGAAAACTTAGTATGTTCTGGAATCAAAGGTTAATGAGTCCCAACTTTGTTTGCTTTCTTTTTTTCTTTCTTTTCTTTCTTTTTTCTTTTTTTTTTTTTTGTTTTGTTTTTTGGCGGGTTTTTTGCCGGTATTTTGATTTGTCTTGTGCAAAATATTGGACAAGATTATCATCTTGACGCCATTTTGTTTTTGTAATCAGGGTTAATGGAGGTCATTGCAACGCGATCGATAACTAAATAATGATAGAAAAAGTTGAAAAAGATGCGAGATTAGGCGAGATTAGCGAGATTAGGAAGAAATCGGCGATAAACGTCGCTTTATGGATTAACGTGTTGGGTAAAATGTATTAAAAAGAAAAAATAATATTTCGTAGAATTTAAAATTCTCAAAGACTGACAGAGATTGCGTGTTTAGAGAAGAGAATAGATAGATAGATAGATAGATAGATAATCGAGCCAAATTGATATATATATATAATATATATATATTATATATAATATATATATATATATATATATATGTGTGTGTGTGTGTGTGTGTGTGTGCGGGTGTGTGTGAGTATAATAGTTCTTAACTATTTATCTATCTATCTATATCAAATTGTTCTTATCTGTCTGTCTGTCTGTCTATCTCTCTCTCTCTCTCTCTCTCTCTCTCTATCTATCTATATATATATATATATATATATATATTGTGGCGAGAATATGTGCTTAATTGAAGTCGTGCCTAATTTTGAAAATTAATTAATTAATGAATTAGGTGGGTATACTTATTCAAATGTAGGCTAAACAAACCGAGAAAAATCAATCTCTGTATGTACATTTCGGCTATTAGGCCTATCAGCAGAGCTATAGACAGGAAGACTGCTTTGTGTGTGATTCGAACCCTGACTGTCAAGCTGACATGCGGGGACTCTAACCGTTACACCAGCTGGCCTTTCCAGATTTTTCGTTTTGTTAGAAATAGGTTATATCCACTTATGGTGACTTTTACTACACGATAGTGGATATAACCTACTTCTAAACAAACAAAAAATCTGGAAAGGCCAGCTAGTGTAACGGCTAAAAAAGCCATACAAACACATCGTCTGTTTAGTTTACTTATATATATATATAATTAATATATATATATATATATATACCAACTCCTCCGCACGAGTAGGATGTGATACAACGTCCAATTTCTTAAGCGGAGTTCAACAGGTTTGAATTCAGAGTTTTCCTTCTCCTTGACGGTTGCCTAACCAAGGTTAAAGAGCCCAGTCTGGCTTACTATTTATCCATAGCTGGAGGAGAATTGGATTCATACCTTTCCCAGGGTATTAGTGATAAGTGAAAAGCAATTACCACGTCCAGGATTTGAACTCGGGCGACGAGTCCATTTCCTATGATTTCAACCATATAGACCACGCGCTTCTATATATATATATATTATATATATATATTATATATATATAGAGAGAGAGAGAGAGAGAGAGGAGAAAGAGAGAGAAGACGAGAGCAGAGAGAGAGAGGAGAGAGAGACTGGCTGGCAGACAGACACAGACAAGACAGACAGACAGACAGAGATGGAGACAGAGAAAATAGTAGATTGATAGATAGATAGATAGACCAGAGTGATACATATAAAAGTAAATTCGTCGGAGTGCCTAAAGTTGGTATCAGCCAGACAGCGAGGGAGTCTATCTCCTTTCACTAGCGCTAGACCAAGGGAGGATTGTTTTTAGAATCTACTATCAGCTCTCACTTACTACTCATATCTATGTGCTACTCATACGCTGAGTGGCAGGGCCGGTATCAAAACCAGGGCCTTGAGCTTCCCAGCAGGGCCACTCTAACCGACTGAGCTATACATATAGGGTGATATAGAGAAGGGTTGTTTGATAAGAACAATTTAAGATAGATAAGTAGATACAACTAAAGGCTTTTTTTATATTCCATATATTCTTATATATACACATACATATGCGGCATCCTCGTAAAAATAAATAATTTACAAATTTGAAAAGATTAATGATTAAAAAAAACCACAATATGAGTCTAGGTAAAAAAAAAAATTATACATAAGTAAAATACGGTAGAATTCTACCAAATCAAGACATTAGGTTTATATATATTTTACCAACCCCTCCGCCACAAGCAGGATTGCGACACAAGGTCAATTCTTAAGCGGAGTTTAACAGGTTTGAATTCAGAAGTTTCCTTCTCCTAGGACCGGTGCCCTAACCAAGGTTAAAGGCCCAGACTGCCCTACTATTACCATAGCTGGAGGAAGAGTAGGATTCATACCTTTCCAAGGGTATTTAGCGCTCAAGTGAAATGCAATTACCATGTCCAGGATTTGAAACTCGGGGCGACGAGTCCATTCCCATGACTTCTAACCATTACACCACGCGCTTCCTTAAACATTAGGTTTATAAGTTCCAAAATTCACACTCATTGTGCAATGACTGGATTAGGCAGTTAGCGTTAAAAAAAAAACAGTCCGAGAGGTTCCCGAGTCCGACAAGAAATACCTGAGAAGGCCGGAGGGCTATATCGACCAAACTTGTACAAATAACAATGAAGATGCGGGTCAATAGTCAATAACGCAGATAATATTAATGAATTAATTTGCTAAGAAACAATTTCTTTTCAGGATATCTGAAACATTTCCTTTGAGATATTTTGGATGCGATACACACAGACACAAACACACACGCGCACTAGTAGCATGGATAAATGGTCCATTTCTTAAGCGGAGTTTACATATATATATATATATATACTCTTACATATTATATATATATATATATATACGCTCTTCTAAGGAATGGAGCACTTTGTGACGGCTTTACACGCAAAGCGATGTGTGTATTAAACAGTTTAAAATCCCCTTCCATTCTGTAAGTGAAGACAGCCCTAATGGTTACGGTGCCGGACTGACACCCACCGATCGGATTCATTCCGCTGTAGGTAGCTTACAAATGTCTAGCCACACTGAGAAGACTTGATAAGTCGAAACACGTGTTTGTGGATGACCATATATATATATTTATATATATATAATATTGAACTATACTGCATATGCACCAATCTTTGTAATAATTGTTTCCAAAGGCTGACATCAACTCTTACTAAGTGGACTGTTAGCACACACAAATATAATATATATATATATATTATATATATAGTTGACTTCTGATTTAGGTCGGAAATTAAAACGGAAAGTTTTTGAGGTGGTCCCCAACTGACAGTTTAACTACAGTCTATGAATTAACATTTTGCGAATTGGGTTACGTTTTAGTGGATTAAGGTTGTTAATTAAATATTGCTTAAAAAATAAACAACAAAAAAACACAAATTACTATACATTTAATGTTGAAAAATATTTTTTTAAACTAAGTTTAATTGAAATTATACATTGCAATACTAACACAACAACTGTCTCAATAATAGATTCAATAATTAATTTCAAAGACATCTTTAAGAATACAAACCCTGAAAAAAAAGCAACCTTTTCAACAAAATATAACAGAACATAACAAAATTATCTCCCATAAACCACTACTTTAAAGACTGGAATCCAAGATAACTTTTGCATTAAATGACCCACAGAAGGTTGATATGCCGTTAATAAAACTCAAACTCAAACTTCAATGGTTAATTAAATAGCAAATATATGCACCCTCCGGTGCAAGTAATTAAGTTTAAAATGTAATAAAATTAGATTAAATAGAAAGGCTAATGAAACTAATTAGAATTCAGATAAAAAGATTTGAAACGAGGGGTTATAATCGGAAAATAGAAACACTGAAACTTACTCTTTTATCACTTCCGTTTTTCAATGCTAAATTTTGCTAATTTAACTATTTAGTTAAAATAGGAAGTAAAGAAATAAAATTACAGTTATTTCTTCTTGTTAATGTATTTTTTTTTAGATTTATCCTCGAGATTGTTGCTCATATTCATTAAGATAAAACCAAACAATTAGAAATCAATAATACCAAGCAATATTTATTAAAATCAGTTTTTTAATATCCAAATGCAAATTAGCCTTTACGTTACAACTGAAACTCGCTATTTTGTCTGTATATATAAATACAATTGCATGTTATTAGTATTTAGTTAGGCCAACAGTTTAATATGTAAACAATTTTATTAATAAAGGTTTAAATAAAATAGAATCATGGGAGAATGTATGTAAATAACTAAGGAATTGTGACTTGTATAGTAATATAGTTCGGTTACAGACAGAAAAACTCACAATCTCCATTATAATAAGATGTATAGTAATTTGGGTTTTTTTTTAAGCAATACTAATTAAAAACAACCTCAATCCCCTAAAACCGATAACCCAATTCGCAAATTTTAATTCATAGACTGTAGTTAAAGTGTGCTTGGGTACCACCAAAAACTTTTCGGGGTGGAGGGGCTTCTGAACTGATCAGATAGACGTTGCCGAATCTATCGTTCTAGATTGCCTTAAACTTAGGATCATTATTCTTTCTTTTCCTCCGAGTCACTTCATTTCCACTGCTCAGCCGCGATTGCTATTTGAACCTCCAATTTATTCTCTGTCTCTCTGTCTCTCTCTCTCTCTTCTCTATATTAATATATATATATATATATATATATATATATATATATAAAGAGAGAGAGTGGAGGACAGAGAGGACAGAGGGACAGACAGAGTGTGTGGGGTGGGAGTGGCGTGTGCTGTGATTAGTGAGAATAAATTGGGTATATATTATATGTATTAGATAGATAGAGAGGGGGATATATATTACTTTATATATATTATAATATATATAATAATTAATTTCACACGCCACATCCATGTGGTGTATGTATATGTATGTGTGTGTGTATAATGTGTGTGTGTGTGTGTCGCCTCTCTCTTCTCTCTCTCTTCTCTCTCTCTCTCTCTCTCTCTCTCTCTCTCTCTCTCTTCTCTCTCACACGCCGAAATTGTAGTGTGCGTTTGTGTGTGCGTTGTGTGGTGTGCGTGCTGTGTGCGTGCTATTCTGAGGTATGTGTGTTCTTCCCCATACACATCTATTCTACTATCTATCTATCTATTACACCCAAAATCTGTGTGTTGGTGTGTGGTTATGTGGTGTGTGTGTGTGCGCGCGCGCGGCGCGTGTGTTATGTGTGTGTTCTCCCCTTATACACATTAGCTGTCAGCATCTTGGTCTTTATTTAGACAATATCTTTAACAACATAACTGGTGATTAGTTTAGAATAGAGACTGAGGAGATGTTAAATTTAAACTCTAAGAACACCAGGCTACCAAATAATAATAATAAACGCTACACGGACAACACCCTGAGTCTTAAGAACGTTCAAAAATAGTTGCTAGAACGAAAGGATCTAATTGGTTTGGTCGGTATACAACATGCCTGCGCGACGCAGAGTCAGGCTCGTAATAGCCTACACTAACCTTCAAAAAGTCAAACCTTTTGGATCGCTCTTTGCAATGGATTATGCACTGGACTTTTGCACAAAGAAAAATGAAAAGAAAATTGTGTGCAGCTGCTTACTCGCCGAATAATCAAACAGTGCGTCACAGTATTTACAGAGAGCATGGAAATGGTTTGTGTTGTTTTACGGCATATCAACCACGGTGGGGTCATTTAATGCCAACCAAGTTTTGAAATAAATTCATTTTTAATGGATACTCAATTTTGTTTTAGAAAAAAAATATCTATTAACCTTTACCGAGACTCCAGTGAATGCAGTCACTTTACCGAGACTCAAGTAAATACTCACTTTGCTGAGATTCAGTCATAAAGACTTCACTTTGCTGACTCCAGTGAACGACTCACTTTGCTGAAACTCCAGTTAAAGAATAACTTTGCTGAAACTTCAGTTAAAGACTCACTTTGCTGAAACTTCAGTTAAAGACTCCACTTGCTGAGACTTCAGTGAAACACTCATATTTGGCTGAAAACCCCACGTGAGCGACTCACTTTTGCTGAGACCCATGAAAGGACTCACTTTGCTGAAACCTTCAGTGTGACACTCACTTTGCGTGAGACTCCATGGAAAGATTGACTTTGCTGGGCTTTTGCAAAAGAAAAAATGAATAAATTGTTTGCATGCTGCTTACTCAGAAACACCAACAGGCGGTCACCAGTATTACAGGAGGCATGGTTTGTTTTACGGCCATATCAACCAGGTGGGTCATTTATGCCAACCAAAGTTTGAAATAAATATTACTTTTATGACTACTCCAATTTTTTTAGCAAAAAAATATCTATTATACCCATGATGGCACTGCTATGAACAAGTTACTACCACTCCGGTCCAAAGTGGACGCTGGAGGTAATGGTGATGAAGGGGTGCTTCCACATTCCAGCAACTCCAGAATCTCAGAGAACCTCACCATCAGATATAATTCAACGTCATTCCCAGGAATGAAGACGCTCAGTACCACGCTTATCTAGCACCCATATGTAAAAGGGTTCGAGGCTTGCCATAAGGGTTAGGGCATCATATAAGTGCTAAGGGTCTTGATAGGAATGACGTTCGAAAAATAGTTGTAAAGACACAGGAAGAGAGTTCTAATTAGCCTGTGGTTCGGTATACAGACATTGGCGCATACGCGACCAGACACGGCAAGAGTGCAAGGCCTCGGTAAAGCTCTACTTTCAAAACTAACCTTACAAAAAGTCAAACCTTTTGAAATCGTCTTTGGCAGAGCCTATGCTCTGGGACTTTTTGCACAAGAAAAATGAAAACCAGAAACAATCCTGTCGCATAGTGTCGCACTCCCTCCCACCCCCGAAATACAAAAAAAGCATTAGTACGGCAAAGTATAATACAGAAGAGACATGGAAAATATTTTGTGTTGGTTTGTTTTGTTTTGAAATAAAAACTCTGGGCTTAATGGTATCATTTCTTATAAACACATTTATTTCTATGTTAACCTATTAGATAGGGACCCAACAGGTACCGTACACTCTAGGTCTTACAAAGGTGTGTACCTGACTATGACACAAAGCTAAACTCTGCGTGTTGAACTCCAATTCTGGAGTCTGGGGGGACCTGCCTTTGTTGGCTACTCTCGCTCAAACATGCCCAAGCTGCAATGCTGAATGAGGGTGCTCCACATTCCCCAAACCTCCAGAAGTGGAAATTCACCATCAAGAGAGTTAACTGTCATTCCAGACATTGAAGATATTAGCACATATATAATTTACAACTCCTCCGCACTGAGCAGATACGACACAGGTCAATTTTAAGCGGAGTTCAACAGGTTTGAATTCAGAGTTTTCCTTCTCCTAGACCGGTTGATAAACCAAGGTAAAGAGCCCAGTTCGCACCCTACTATTTACCCATACTGGAAGAGAGAGAATACTGATGATCAAACTGAGGATAAAAGAGTAGAATAGATATTTGCACAAATGCACGATCTGCGAGCTCTGCACACACACACACACAATCACACACATAACCACACACACACACACAGCGCTGATATATTACCACTGGTAGAATCCCAAATTCTATTATATACTTATATTTGAACCGCCCCATTAATTTCTTCCAAAAGCGTTCTTTCCTCTTAGGTACATCTCAAAGCATGTTCCACTCACAACATGGACACCCACCCACCCTCTCTTTATATATATATATATATATATATATATGATAAGTTGTAAACACGGTATGTTTGGAATGGCTTTTTTAGCCGACAATTTTTGGGAGAATATGTGCTTAATTGGAGTCTGTACATACAGAGATTGATTTTTCTCGATTTGTTTAGCCATACATTTAAATAGGCATTCCCGCCTAATTCATTATTAATTAAATTAATTTTCAAAATTAGGTACGACTCCAATTAAGCACATATTCTCCCAAAATATATATATATATATATATATATTATATATATATATAGACAGAGAGAGAGAGAGAGAGAGAGGAGGGGCATGGGCTAGAGTCATGGAAATGGACTCGTCGATTCGAGTTCAATTCCTAGACGAAGCTGTTGGCATTTCCCATAGCGCTAATACCCTTGGGAAAGGTATGAATCCATATATTCTCCCTCCAGCTATGGGTTAAATAGTAGGGCAGACTGGGCCCTTCAGCCTTGGGTAGGTAACCAGTCTAGAAGAGGGATAACTCTGAATTCAAAATTCCTGAGATCGGTCGTTGATTGCGTTTGTGGCAACCATTGATGCACCAATTCTTTCCTATCGACTGTGCCAAAAAGTGTGGATGGTCCAACACAAGCCTTCACCACTATAAACAAATCCCTGTGTGGGAGTTCATTGTGTGTGTGAACCCTCATACGTCGAAAATTGACGAGAGAGAGTCCATAATATATATATATACGACACTGCTGTGTACATCGGTTAATATTGTTCTTCCTTTCTCTTTGTCCCCAGGTACATCTCAAAACATCGTCCCCAGGTTACAGAAGAAGAAAAGCTTCCCAAGCGACCAACGAAGACCATGGGTCCAGCCAAAGTCTCTGTGCCCTCCACAAAGAATTACCTGAAAAAATATTCAAAGGCACCTGTTCTTCCAGAAAGTAAGTGACCATTTCCGCAGAGTTATTTCTTGTGACCCGCCAATCCTTAAGCCACCCTGTCAACTGGGGCTGTAGAATACACCAACTGCAGAAATGTCAAATCCCCCCCCCCCCAATGGGGCTACCTGTTGGCCGTAGGTGGAGACCTGTGAACCATGAGGATTGAGCAGTCTATGATATGCAAACACTACTTAGGCTAGACGGGTGGTCGGAGAGACCCCCTCAATCAATCGTTGGTCACATCAAGCACTAGCACCTATATAATTGGTCCCAACCCTATTGCCCTTATGGCAAGCCCCAACCGTTTTTATCATATATGTGCTAGAAGGCAGTGGCTGAGTGTCTTAGTGTCCTGGGTATGATGTTAAACTCTGATGGTGAAGTTCCAATTCTGGATCTTTTGGGGAATGTGGAGTACCCCTTCATCACCATTACTACCAGGTCCACTCTGACCCGGTGTGGTAGAACCTCTTAGGGTCCCTTCTATTGGTTAATTAGAAAAAAATGTGTTTAAAAATTGAGGTTTAAAAAAAACTGAGTTCCCATCACGAAGAAATAAAAAAAAAGAACATCTTCGGAATTAAATAACCCAACATGGGTTGCCATGCTGTAAAAACCAACCAACCAACCAACCAAACCAATCCTTAAAATAAAGTCCCATCCTCCATTTCTCACATGTAAATGGTCATGCTCCTGCAGATGACAATTTTATTTGCTTTCTGTGCATATTAGACAGCACGCACCAAAATATTGCAAAACTTTTAGCTCATGCTAATAACAATACGCAAGAACGCTTTGTGATACGTATATCACACAGCGGCAGTGTGGGAAGGAGGAATGGCTGCTTGTGCAACAGCTCATCCTCCATATGAACTCGCCCAGGCTATGTAGTTCAAATCAAAAAAAAAAAAAATTTTTTTTAAATTTAAAAAAAAAAAAATGAATAAAAAACCTTGAAACTATTCCATCGAATAGTTTAAAGGTTTTTTTCATTTTTTTTTTTTTAAATTTAAAAAAAATTTTTTTTTTTTTTGTTAATTTGAACTACATAGCCTGGGCCAATAGCAAATCCTCCCTCTCCATACTGCCGCTGTCATCCAAAGGAAAGGTAAGGGACCAATGCACTTCGGCAACGGTAGTGTTGCAGGAGTTGATGGGTAATACTGGATTTCAGCATCACACCACCTTAGGGACTCCAGCTCCTGATTTATTTTCGGGTTTACTCCCCTAGCCTTTCCTTGAAAGGCAGCAGAGGTTTGAGAACTTTGGAAATGTTCGAATAGAATAAAAAATAACATATAAAAAAAATTTAAAAAATTATCTATTATCAAAGTGAGTTTCTTTTTATTAATGATTACTTTTTTAATACTTCACCATTTTTTTTTTGTTTTGTTTCAAAACAATAACAAACTAAGCTCCAAGAAAATTTTCAACATGTTAGGGATAAATAATAACACTTTATTTTTGCAATACAAAATTATTTTCTACCATAACCCCTAGAAAAATCAAATATCCTAATTCTAACGGTCTATTTCAGCGTTCCAAATGTAATTTTCCAAAAAAATTCTATTCGAACATTTCCAAAGTTCTCCGTTGTTCCCCAACAAATTTTTTCATTCAAAATAAAATTTCACTCTGATGAAGGTCGAATCTTCTCTGTGTGCAAAATATTTTCACACAGATGAACTGACCGAAACACATGTGTAAGTGATATTGATTAAATTCATCTTTTATTATCCATTCTGTTCTTTCTTTTCTTTATTCATTCTTCCTCATATTGTCGGATTCATTTGCAATTTCCATATATATATATATATATATATATATATATATATATGTGTGTGTGTGTGTGTGTGTGTGTGTGTGTGTGTGTATTTGGGCAGCATTCTTTCATTTATGCATGTTGAATTAAACAAAAGACACATCTGTTTAACAATTTTATTTTTGATCTTTTCTTATTCTTTACTCGTGACATGAAACTCTGATGGACTAATCCACAAATTCCACCTAAATATTAAAGAGTTGGCCAGAAAATTTGAAAAGGTCACAAATAAAATTGTTAAACAGGAGATGTGTCTTTTGTTTAATTCAACACACATAAATATATATATATATATATATATATATATATAATACATAATATATAAAAATAGGCACATGTCGTCTATATTCGATGGCTCCACAGGCTCGTTTTTCCAACTGAAATAACGTTAACAGCCCAGCGTCCTGATATTGTCATTTGGTCTGTTAATCAAAAGAAAGTTTTTATCGTTGAATTGACAGTTCCATTTGAAGAAAATCTTGATTGGGCCCATCAGCGTATGTTGGAAAAATATGAAGACCTACGTGAACAATGCATCAGAAACGGATGGATAACAAATGTATTTCCCATCGAAGTCGGATGCCGGGGATTTATTACCAACTCAACCTCGGCATTTTTGTCTAAACTTGGACTTTCTCCACCAGGAAATACATAAAAAAGATCCAGGAGAAAGCTCTAAACGCATCAGCGTGGATATGGCAGTCCTATATTGTGACATAAAACCGACAAAGTCTGGTGGTATCGTGAGATACTGCTGGGGCGCTCTGGGTTAGTGGTAATGATGCTTCGGCCCCGAAACCATGCCTGAACCCAGAGTCATCATCTGATGAAGGCTTTGTTGGTTGCAATGCTACTGTGTAAATAGCAGTCATTGTATGAAGATTATATATATGCTGAGAAAATGTCTCCTGTTTTGGAACGTGTGGGTGGAGATGAGTAAGTTTTTTTTACTTATGTATCCGTCTGAAGTCATCCATGTTAAGAGAAGTTGTGGTTCTCTTTCGTGTTGTGTATTTGGCAAGACAGAATGGGAGAAATAAGATGGAAATTAATCCGACAGTATGTGGAGAAAAGGAAAAATAAATAAAGGAAAGAAAATGTTGAATGGATAAAATAGATTTAATATCATTTTACTCTGATGAAGGCCATTATTCTTTGTATGCCTAAATATTTAATTATTTTCTATTATTATTACTAGTGCAAAATAAAAAAACACCCTCCGGGCGATGTAAAAATAGATTTTTGAAACATATTGCCTGAGGGGTGGGAGTAAAAAATTCAATGTCAGCGAGTTTGTACCCTAAGTAAGTAAAATCATCAAATTCATTAAAGGATTAAAAAATAAAACAATCTGAAATGTAAACTTTAAATATGTATTAAAATAAAACTATATATAGATATATAATACCAGTTATGATAAGTTGTAAACACGGTATGTTTGGAATGGCTTTTTAGCCGACAATTTTTGGGAGAATATGTGCTTAATTGGAGTCGTACCTAATTTTGAAATTAATTAATTAATAATGAATTAGGCGGGAATGCCTATTTAAATGTATGGCTTGATTTTTCTCGATTTGTTTAGCCATACATTTAAATAGGCATTCCCGCCTAATTCATTATTAATTAATTAATTTTCAAAATTAGGTACGACTCCAATTAAGCACATATTCTCCCAAAAATACCAGTTATGTATTTATTAAAACTTGTTTTAAAAAACAATGAGGACTGTCTAATGCTGCATGTTCAAATTTTGATTGTATTTATTCTATGTTATGAGGCGATTTTGGGTACTGTGACAATTTTTGTTACAGACAAAAACCGGAAGCGAATCTCCATTATTAATAGATTTCATTTTATATCTAATATAATAATAATAATGGAATACCTGTGTACATGAACAAACTCCTGGCCTAAACACGTGTTAGTAAAACTCATATTAAATCAATTTTATTCATTCAACTTTTCTTTCCTTTATTCATTTATCCTTTCAACATATCGTCAGATTCATTTCCATTTTCAACTTTATATATACTAGCAAATATATGCACCCTCCGGGTGCAAGTATTTAAGTTTTAATGTAATAAAATATTATATTAAATTAGAAAGGCTAATGAAACTAAATAAGAATACAGATAAAAAGATTTGAAACAGAGGGAGTATAATAAAAGATTTGAAACAGAGGGAGTATAATAAAAAATGGAACAACTGAAATTTACTCTTCCATCACTCTCGTCTTTCATTGTTATTTTTTCTAATTTAAGTATTTAGTTATAAGAGGAAGTAAAGAATAAAATGACAGTTATTTGTTCTTGTTAATGGATTTCATTTAAGATTTATTGAAGAGATGTTTGCTTATATTCATTAAAATAAAACCAAACAGTTAGAAATCAATAATACTAAGCACATATTTATTAAATTCGATTTTTAATATTAATATGCAAATTAGCCTTCCAGTTCACACTGTAAACCGCTATTTGTTGTATATATAAATATAATTGCATGTTCTCAGTATGTAGACATGGTTAACAGTATTAATAATGTAAGACAATTTTATTAATAATTGAGGTTTAGATAAAAATAAAATCATGGAGAATGTGATGTCAATAACTAAGAGAATTGTGACTTGAGTAGGAATATAGTTTCGGTTACAGACAGAAAAACACACAATCTCCATTATAATAAGATATATATATATATATATATATATATATATATACATATATACATAGGGTGTAGTGGATTGCATTGTCTCGATATTTCATGATCCTTTTCTGTCATATATTGCAGGCTGCATTCGCTTTGTATTTTTCCTTGTTAGGGGCTACTCATACTTTATTTTTGACATCTTGCTTGGAGGATATATATATATCAAGGACAAATTGAAACGCCTCGATATTGACCTGAGTGCTTGGGAAGATCTAGCATCGGATCGGAAGAAATGGCGTAAAACATGTTTCGCTAAACTAAAGAGCTTTGAACAAAATAGACTGAAGCATAGAGATCGGCTCCACATAACTTTAAAAGAAAAACATTTAACTCCTGCCTTGGATCATTTCGTTTGTCAGTGTGGCTTCATGGCTCGCAGCAGGGCTGGGCTGCTGTCACACTCGAGGAAACATAAAATGTCTTCTTGACAGCATGCACAATATGGGAGGAATCAAATCACTCACTGCTGACCCTCATCTATCGTTCTCAATAGGAGAGTCCACCATAATATATATATACATATATATATATATATATATATAGGTATGCAATGTTGTATGTTTAGCTCTTCATTTTTTAAATTTTATTTTTTTTAGAAAAGCCATTCAAATATCCTGATGATAAGAAACGTCCACCAGTCCCGACTAAAAAGGACGTTCCATTGATGGGGATTAAATCAAACAAGAATTTTGTGACGGAAAACGCTCTGGAAAACGTGACGGCCATTCCCAAGAAACCAACCAAAATTTACTGCGACACGCGAATTGGAGATAAACATTTACTCATGCCGTCCGGACTACAACCAAATTTCGTCCAGAAACAGGTAAGAACAAAAAACACCTAACTGGAATATCAACATATCATTAGGATTGTGTTCGTTTTTTTGGGTTTTTTTTCATTTAAGTGTGAAATGGACATTGGATAGGCTGAGCCAATCACGGCGCCATTGTAATATATATATTATAATATATATCAGGGGTCAGGCACCTCACACGGTGTAATGATTAGCACGCTAGATTTGCAGACCCTTGTTAGTGAGTTCGATTCTCACTGAGCACCTGGTTTTAGTGTATTGTTTATTGTGCTCAAAACAAATTAAAGCTCAGAATTGAAAGAATTTTCTAATGGCTGACCTGAGTTATTTTTAATGGCCAACCATCAATTTTTCAATGTTATTTTTAATGGCCAACCTGAGTTATTTTTGATGAACAACTAGTTATTTTTCAACCTGTTATTTTTTATGGCCTACCTCAATTATTTTTAATGGCCAGCCACTTATTTTTCGCTTTGTGTTATTTTTAATGGCCAACTAGTTATTTTTCAACTGGGTTATTTTTAATGGCAAATAGTTATTTTTCACTGGGTTATTTTTAATGGCCAAATAGTTATTTTTCAACTGGGTTATTTTAATGGCCAAATAGTTATTTTTCGACTGGGTTATTTTTGTTGTGTGTTATTTTTAATGGCCAACCGGCATTATTTTTTTTACTTATTTTCAATGGCCGAACTGTATTATTTTTAATGGCCAACTAGTGTTATTTTTCGACTGGGTTATTTTTAATGGCCAACCTGCGTTATTTTTGTCCTGTGTTATTTTTAATGGCCAACCGGCATTATTTTTTTTTTTTACTTATTTTCAATGGCCGAACTGTATTATTTTTAATGGCCAACTAGTGTTATTTTTCAAACTGCGTTATTTTTAATGGCCAACCCGAGTTATTTTTAATGGCAGACGTGTGTTATTTTTCTTCTTGTTGTTTTTGCAGAACTACGGTGAGGTACCTCCCTACCTAAAGAAGAGAGAGGAAGAGATGAAAAAAGCCCAAGAGAAATATGATGCCTACATCAGTGAACATATGAAGGAAGGGGCCATGAAGTTTCTAAATGAGGAAGAACGGCAGAGCATTCTGGCTGGTTTGAAAAAGAATTGGGAAGCAGTACACCATGATTACCAAGGAATGTCTGTGGTGACCGACACAATCATGAAGAAAAAAATCAAAGAACGACTTGAGATGATGATGAAGCAATTGGAACGAGACATTGAAATTATCGAGAAACACAAAACAATCTATATTGCCAACTAAAGCTGATAATAATAAAAAATAAATTACTTCCTTATTAATGAATAAACAGTTTTTTGTGGTTCGTTTTATCTAGCAGAAAGAGAAAAGAAAAATAAATCTATGAATAATTATAATATATATGACTGTTATCCTCATCTTTATTGTGTACAAACACAACGTTCAAGCCACTGTAATCTCCAGCTCTGTTTTAGTTGTTTTTGTCATAAGTCTGGTGGCATTTATGCTGCTTGGAGTGCCGTTGGGTGAGCAGTAACGATTGTGATTAATTTTATCTAGCAGAAAGAGGAAAAAAAAATCTATGAATAATTATAATATACTAGCAAATATATGCACCCTCCGGGTGCTAGTATTTAAGTTTTAATATAATAAAATATATTAAATTAGAAAGGCTGATGAAACTGAATAAGAATGCAGATAAAAAGATTTTTAACAGAGGGGGTATGATTGAAAAATAGAACAACTTTGAAACTAACTCTTCCATCATTTTACATTACTCCCGTCTGTCTTTGTTAAATTTTCCTAATTTAACTATTTAGTTAAGATAGAAAGTAAAGAATAATATTACAGTTATTTCTTCTTGTCAATGGATTTCTTTTAAGATTTATTTCTGGGATTTTTGCTCATATTCAATAAGATAAAACCAAACAATTAGAAATCAATAATACTAAGCATATATTTATTAAAATCAAATTTTTAATATCCAAATGCAAATTAGCCTTACCATTCACACCGTAAACCGCTATTTTGTTGTATATATAAATACAATTGCATGTTATTAGTATGTAGATATGGTCAACAGTCTTAATGATGTAAAACAATTTTATTAATAATTGGGTTTTAAATAAAAAATAAAATCATGGAGAATGTGATGTAAATAACAAAGGGAATTGTGATTTGTATTGTAATATAGTTTCGGTTACAGACAGAAAAACTCACAATCTCCATTATAATAAGATATGACTGTTATCCTCATCTTTATTGTGTACAAACATAACGTTCAGGCCACTGTAATCTCCAGCTCTGTTTTAGTCGTTTTTGTCATAAGTCTGGTGGCATTTATGCTGCTTGGAATGCCCTTGGGTGAGCAGTAACGATTGTGATTAATTTTATCTAGTAGAAAGAGGAAGAAAAAATCTATGAATAATTATAATATAAAGTAAGTAAAGTTGTTGATGTTGCTTAAAGTCGGTATCAGCCAGACAGCGAGGTAGTCTATCCCCTTTTCACTAGCGCTAGACCAAGGAGATTGTTTTGGTGTCTGAAATACAGTACCACACCTACCATCAGCTCCTTACTTTACCACACAGATTCCTGTGCTATTTATACACTGAGTTGGCCAGAGCTGGTATTGAACCCAGAAACTTGTGCTTCCTAGATTACTAATAACAAAAATAAATTATTTCCTTATTAATGAATAACAGTTTCTTGTGGTTAATTTTATTTAGCAGAAAGAGAAAATTTATGAATAATTATAATATATATGACTGTTATCCTCATCTTTATTGTGTACAAACACAATGTTCAGACCACTGTAACCTCCGGCTCTGTTTAAGTGTTTTTGTCATAAGTCTGGTCGCATTTATGCTGCTTGGAGTGCCCTTGGGTGAGCAGCAACAATTTAAGCTCTGAAACTGCGATTAAATTCATGGGTAATCGTCTGAAGATGACTTATTTTAAGGTAATTAAAATAATAAATAAACTAACACCTAAAACAGGTCATGAGATTATAGTGGCTTGAACATTGTATTTGTCTATCTATACATATGTAAAGGGCAGTTTGTGTATATGAATGTTTAGGTTTGGTTTTACGGCATATCAACCTCAGTGGGTCATTTAATGCCGATAAAGTTTTGAAATAAATCAATTCTTAATGGATAATACAATTTTGTTTATAAATACATTTTTCTATTTAACCCTTTATTTATGGGACCTTAACAAGTACTACTGTTACATAATTATTAGATACCTAAAAGTTATGTGCAATAGTGTAGAAATCAAAATGACGGTTATAAGTTCAGCCGGCGGCCTTGAAGGATGAGTGACAAGGCTTGACCTCAGTCCTGATCCTTCCTTCCGGTGGATACCGTGAGAATCGGTGGAGGAGACCCTCTTCCGGTTTTAGATTAGAAATAGATTTTAGTCAGATCGGCCAAGACCACGACTGTGGTAAGTCGTGTTATGCACGCGGCCGACTCGATCAGCACAGGTGGGGGATTTCGAGAAAAAAATACGATCTAAGTAAATCAAAGTCTTGTGTTATTATCTAAAAACTACCAATGACACAGGGCTTCTGATAAAGAGAAATCCCCAATGAAAGACCAGACACGAAGTCCCCAAGAGAAGTCCAGACGTTAGAAGAGACCTAGAAGAACTTAAGAACAGAAGAAGTAAGAAGTAAGTAATGAGAAGGGTATACAACACTACCACTCCAGTATATAAATGTCTGGAGGAAACTATGAAAATAAAACAATTAATGACAAAGGAAATATATATATATACACATTCACTATCACCAGATCTTGCTTTTTGAGCAAAAATAATGAAGATTTGATTTATATTCGTGAAGATGATTAAAAAATAAAATTTAAATGATAACAGCATGGAATTTTTTTTTTTTTGCATTTAGTATTTTAAATAAGAGACAATTTTTCTTTCCAGAGTGTCTGGATCAAGGCAAGGTGGGTTTTTTTTTATGTAAGGATTTTAATGGGACATCCTGCAATGATCCAATTTGAGATGGATCTGCGAGACTAACTTTTTGCCTCCCCCCCCCCTTCTACCAAGGCAACCCCCGGGTAACCACTTCTAGGTTTGATATATCCTAATTATTCATATTAAGCCTCATCTCATAAATACACATCATTTAAAAAAATGTCTTTTTTATTTTCCGTTATAAAAATGCCATTCACTGGAAAAGAAAAGCATTCTCTTAACGTCCTATACCGCCTCATTCTGTTGTATAGCCATCAAATTCTTATTCTCATTCCCGCTGCTAAATCGTGTACGTTAGTACTGGGGTTTTCACTGTACCCAAAGCGATGTATGTTAGTAGTCAGCTACGACCGACTACTGGACTTCAATAACAACAGATACGTATGTACAAAGAGAGGACCCTTCTTTATTTTCTTCAGTGTGTGGGTGGTGAAGGCGCAGAGCTTACAATGAGTGCACGAGGGGTGGTTGCTGACGGGAGACGTGAAGTGTCCTTTCCGCTGCCGGCTGGCGTCTGACTGCTGTCGACTCGATCCTCTGGCTTTTTATATTGACGACACGCCTACGCATTTTTATCTTTTGATCTGATAACGGACATTTGTTATATATTTCTTTATATTCACCCTGCTTCCTTGACTGGAAGCCCTCTCTTCCGCTTTCTCTTTCTTTTTAAATATATATTTATATCTTTCTCTTTGTCCCTCAGCCGGAAGTTCCATCTTCCGGGCGAGGACAATACAATTCCACCCGTCCGGAAGTCAAATTCATTTTCCTAATCCACCCCAAACGATAGGCTTTTGTTTAAATGTAATATTAAACATATTTAGAAGTCTTTGATTTAAGGGAAATAACAGGTAACTTTAAATGAAAAGGCCATTTTTAGCCATTTATTAATAAATCCTTATAGGAATGGGGATCTGGACTTTATTTAAATGTAATATTAAACATATTTAGAAGTCTTTGATTTAAGGGAAATAACAGGTAACTTTAAATGAAAGGACATTTTAAGCCATTTATTAATAAATCCTTATAGGAATGGGGATCTGGACTTTATTTAAATGTAATATTAAACATATTTAGAAGTCTTTGATTTAAGGGAAATAACAGGTAACTTTAAATGAAAAGGCCATTTTAAGCCATTTATTAATAAATCCTTATAGGAATGGGGCTGTGGACTTAAGAAAATTCTCAACAGTATGTTAAGTGTTAAACAAAGAATTTTGATTTTTTTTTCTACACATGCAGTTAAAATTTGAGACCATTTAAACAAGAAATGGTCAAGAGTGTTGTTTTATGGCATATCAACCCTTTTCGGGTCATTTAATGCCGAATCAAGTCATTTTGATAAACAAACGACTCAAGTTGCTTACAGTACCCGCTGTTGCTTAAGTGGTCACCCAATTAAGTATTGAACTGGTTCATCACTGCTTCACTTTGGTGACCTAGCAGGAACCAATGCTTTCAGCATGACTTGACCGTAATCATTTGTTTATGGCTTTAAAAAGGATTTTTTTCTTTGTTTAATGGCATATCAACCTTCATGGGTTATTTAATAGGATGTCAAGATCAGTAAATGATATCACTTTTTCTGAAACACCCTGAGCTTCTTTTAAATATTGGATTCTACTCGGTCAAATTTGTTTATGTTGGATTTTGTGTCAAGTATTCAACTCTGTTACAAGATGAATGCAAGACTAAAACTAGAGTTTGGTAGGTGGCTTATATGGAGCTTTGGATTGTTCCATTATGAACTCAGGCAAGTTCATTTCCTGAGTTCTGATTGGCTGTTGGATTTCAGAGTGAGTAAGAACATGGATAATTACCCACTCTTCAGCCACCACTTTGCATTATGCCAGCAGCATGCAAGGACTGTATTTAAGTTACAGCTTGCCTGTTTGTTTTTGTCTACTAACTCGACGGTAGTTAGAACCCCACTGCGACGGTGAGTATCATATTCTTTTTATATCTGGAGGATAACTTCTACAGTTTAGTTCAATCTCCATCTACGACTGCTAATCTGCCAGGACTGGCTGGGACTGACCCGCTTCAGTTCACGGCTATTTACTATCTTCGACTCTCTCGATCCAACGGTCACTATCTAACACTTTTATTTCCTACAGCTCCTTAACTGATTTCCCAGGTTATTAATCACCTTGCCAACAGTAACCATGGGCACCCAGTGATGATGATAGCTTTTTAATTTAGTGCGTCCTAGGATGCACAGATTTGCTTTGAAGGAGTCCCTGGGAAATTTGATGGGTCCCAAATAAAGTTTCTTAATAAATTGCAGAGTTTTTATCCATGAACAACTAAAGCCGTCTAACCCCTACCTTGTACCCCATACAGTGTAATTCATTTCCAAGAAAATAGTGAAATGTATTTATAATTAGCTGGAAATGGTGAGGGAAGAAAAAAAAACATTGGGACACATGGATACGATTTTCTGTGTCCTTTTAAATTTTTATGCGTCAGAGACACAGGACGTGTACCTACTAGCATCTCCGATCACCTTTTGGATTTCCATGTCTAACACACGTGGGCATGCCTACAAAGTCAGCACATCTCCCATGACTTTCAGAAAGATTTTCATAAAAATATATATTCATATAGGATTTTCCTAATGCTATTTACCTATGCAGGCACTAGTAATGTCACACAGCTAACATGTTACAGACACCAAATTCCATATCCTGAAACGTGCAACAGACGCCAAATTCCTTTATATCCCAAAACATGTTACAGACGCCAAATTCCATATCCTGAAACGTGCAACAGACGCCAAATTCCTTTATATCCCAAAACATGTTACAGACGCCAAATTCCTTTATATCCCAAAACATGTTACAGACGCCAATTCCATGAACGTGCAACAGACGCCAAATTCCTTTATATCCCAAAACATGTTACAGACATTCCATATCCTGAAACATGCAACAGACGCCAAATTCCTTTATATCCCAAAACATGTTACAGACACCAAATTCCATATCCTGAAACGTGCAACAGACGCCAAATTCCTTTATATCCCAAAACATGTTACAGACGCCAATTTCCACGATGTCCCGAAACATGTTACAGACGCCAATTCCATGATGTCCCGAAACATGTTACAGATGCCAAATTCCATGATGTCCCGAAACATGTTACGGACACCAATTCCATGATGTCCCGAAACATGTTACGGACACCAAATTCCATGATGTCCTGAAACATGTTACAGACGCCAAATTCCACGATATCCCAAAACATGTTACAGACGCCAAATCCCACGATAACCCAAAACATGTTACAGACACCAAATCCCATGATATCCAGAAACCTGTTACAGACACCAAACCCCATGATATCCAGAAACACGTTACAGACACCAAATCCCATGATATCCAGAAACCTGTTACAGACACCAAATCCCATGATATCCAGAAACACGTTACAGACACCAAATTCCATGATATCCAGAAACACGTTACAGACACCAAATTCCATGATATCCAGAAACACGTTACAGACACCAAATTCCATGATACCCTGTAACATGTTACAGACACCAAATTCCATGATATCCTGAAATTCCACCAATATTGTTAGTCGTTTCAAAATGAGAAAGAAAAAAAATAACACAAAGACAGAAAAAGGAAGAACTAATGGTTCATTGAATTTTAGAAGAAATCAAACATTTAACGATCGATTTTTGTGTAACAGATTACAACAATATAAAATAATTAGAAATCATTTCACTACTACACCTGATTGTCCCCCATGGACATCCGCTGATACTTTCCCCGGGAGGGGATGGGCAGGTAGAGGAATTGGGGGTGGGGGGGTCTAAAAAGAAAAAAAAATTCCGGAATACAGGGCGTTCGGACATGCCTCCCTTTCTTCAACACGCAACGACATTGGAAAGCATAAAGATTAAAGTTGGTTGTTGTTGTTGTTTTATGGCATTTCAAACCTTTTTGGGTCATTTAATGCTGAATCAAGTCATTTTGATAAACAAAGGATTCAGGTTGCTTACACTACCTGCTGTGGCTCAAGTGGTCACCCAATTAAGTATTGAATAGGTCCATCGCTGCTTAACTTCAGTGATCTAGCAGAAACCAGTGTGACTTGACTGTAATATACACTGGTAAGATTATTGGTCTGGATGTTTTACAATATATCAACCTTTTTCGGATCATTTAGTACAGTCAAATTTAGCCGTAACACCATGGATATCTCACTGGCAAACCCTGCGACACAACAGGCATTCCACCCTGCGGAGATAACACTATAATCTCCATCACTGGTAAAGAAAGCAAGTATAATGCATAGAGTTTAAGGTGTGAAGTTGTTCAACATTTGATTCAAGTGGCAATGTGATCCTGTCAGGGGCACCTCAGGCACTGGGCAATAAACCCAGCCGTGCCACTTTAAAATCAAGGGGGCAGGTATTGCCTGGGGGGGGGGGGGGGGTAGTCCACTGGGATTAATGCTGTTAATTTTACTTAGCCTGGAACCTCACCATCAGATAGCGTTTAACGTCATACCCAGGACATGAAGTCCCTTGGCCACTGCCTTCTAGCACCCATATGATAAAAAGGGGTTGGGGCTTGCCATAAGGGCAATAGGGTTGGGACAATCATATGGGGCTTGCCATAAGGGCAATAGGGTTGGGACAATCATATAGGTACTAGGGCTTGACATGACCAGCCAATTGATGATAGGAGGCCTCTCTGACTGCCCATCTAGCCTAAGTAAGGACCAAAGTGGAGTATTGCATGAAGAACCACAGATAGGGCAAACCTGGTGTCAGTGTGGAATAAACAAGGAGTATCTAATAATACAGAAAAAAAAATTTTTTTTTTTAATTCTGTTTCTTGACATAAAAGGAATTCATCCTAATTATTAATAATCAAATAATTATTTACTAAGTTTTGCTTAGTTATGTTACAAAGTCTGCGGCACCTAGTGAGACTTGAATTTACAAGTAATAATCAGTCAGTCTAACTTGCTAAGCTTTACACCATGCAAAGCACTCAAAAATGAATACTATAATTACAAAATGGTTTGGTTTGGTTTATGGCATATCAACCTCAGTGGGTCATTTGAAATAAAATTCATTCTTAATGGATACTTAATTTTTTATAAACTCATGTTTTTCTATTTAACCCATAGATGGGACCTTAACAGGTACTACCACTCCGGGTCAAAGTGGACCATGGAGAAATGGTGAAGAGGTGTTCCACATTCTCCAGAACTGGAATCTCACCAGGACATGAAGACCCTTGGCCACTGCCTCCTAGCACCCATATGATAAAAAGGGCTTGGGGTTGCCATAAGGGCAATAGGGTTTGGGCAATAATATAGGTGCTAGGGCTTGACATGGTCAGTTGATTAATCGGGGGGGGGAGAAGAGGGGGGTTTATACCTTTCCCAAGGGTATTAACACATTGGACAATCCGTTGCCTTTAGTAAAAAGGCCCAATTCAGTGGGGGCTGCAAATGACCTGCCTTGCAATTGTGACCCCCACCTACCCAACCTCCAGCGGACGCCCATGATTGATTGCATTACATATTTACACTCATGCATAAAAATGGATATCTAGATATAAAAAAAAAATGGTTATTTCCTATAAGTCTAACATAAACAAATGGGAACCACTCTTGACTGATAAATTATTTATTTATTTATTGATCTACTAGGAAAAAAGAAGACGGGTTTAGGGTTAGTTTAATGGGAAAATAAATAATTTATCAGTCAAGAGTGGTTCCCCTTTTTTATGTTAAAGTCTTCACTATTAAAGTTTGTGTACATAATATATATACGACCACTGTCCCATAATGGTCGATACATTTGCCCTTGTATTTCATACATTAAACGTACAACTACATGGGTGAGTCAAAAGTTTTGCAATATTTTGCTAGTTTGTAGCGTGACCAAAGAATTTCAAGCCATGGAAAGTTCTCGTTGGTGGCTTAGATTTTAAAGCATGTCAACCCTTGTTGGGTTATCTTAAGCCGAAGACCTTTTGTTTTATGTTGGTTAGTTATTTGGGTTTTACGGCATGTCAACCCTTGTTGGGTTATTTTATGCCTAAGCCGTTTTATTTTATGTTGGTTAATTGTTTGGGGTTGTTGGATTTTACGGCATGTGAACCCTTGTTGGGTTATTTTAAGCCGAAGACCTTTTGTTTTATGTTGGTTAGTTAACCCTTGTTGGGTTATTTTATGCCAAAGACATTTTGTTTTATGTTGGTTAGTTATTTGGCATGTCAACCCTTGTTTGGGTTATTTTATGCTAAAGACATTTTGTTTTATGTTGTTTAATTGTTTGGGGTTGTTGGATTTTACGGCATGTGAACCCTTGTTGGGTTATTTTAAGCCGAAGACCTTTTGTTTTATGTTGGTTAGTTATTTGGCATGTGAACCCTTGTTGGGTTATTTTATGCCAAAGACATTTTGTTTTATTCATTCAAATTTTTTTAAAACTCAGTTTTTTCCAAATATTTTTTTAACTCATATTTTTCTATTTTACCCATAGATGGGAATCCAGGTTAGATTAATCAGAGATGGGCCTCCCCGGCCATCCATCGAGTCTAAGTAAGGGCCAAAGTGTAAAATCATCCTGAACTGTTGAATTGTGCTTCATGTTACCAAAATATTGCAAAACTTTTGACTCAGTTGAGTGTTATGGGACAGAGGAAATAAATGCTAATGATAAAAATAGAACTTTTTTTTTTTCAACTCATTTTTTAAGTTAATTTTTTTTTAGAAAAAAAGAAGAAAAAAATTTTATAAAAAGGGTGGGGGGAAACTTTTTTACCTGAACTCATATTCTGAAATTGCATTTTAAAAAAATTTAAAAAATAATAATAATAATAAAATAGAACATTTTTTTTAGCCTCTTTTCTAAGTTTGTTTTTTTTTTTTTTTTAGAAAATTTTTTTTTAAAAACAAAGGGGGAGGAAACTTTTTTTTTTTACCTGACCTCATATTCTGAAATTGCATTAAAAAAAACAACTTTGTTGAGAGTGGAGACAAACATCAAAAATAAAAACAAAAGATGTTTATGAGTCACGATCTGGAATAAGAAGACGTTTGAACCATCAGATATTGGGGATTACCATCTTGAAAAGTGGGGATCTTTTTTTAAACTTAAAAACATCATTTTTTAAATATTGGTTTCTAATTGGTTGTTTTGTTTTATGGCATATCAACCCTTTTAGGGTCATTTAATGCTGAATCAAGTCATTTTGATAAACAAAGGATTCAGGTTGGTTGGTTGTTTTGTTTTATGGCATATCAACCCTTTTGGGGTTATTTAATGTCGAATCAAGTCATTTTGATAAACAAAGGACTCAAGTTGGTTGGTTGTTTTGTTTTATGGCATATCAACCCTTTTAGGGTCATTTAATGCTGAATCAAGCTATTTTGATAAACAAAGGACTCAGGTTGGTTGGTTGTTTTGTTTTACGGCATATCAACCCTTTTCGGGTCATTTAATACCGAATCAAGTCATTTTGATAAACAGAGGATTCTGGTTGGCTGGTTGTTTTGTTTTATGGCATATCAACCCTTTTCGGGTCATTTAATGCCGAATCAAGTCATTTTGATAAACATAGGATTCAAGCTGCTTACAGTACCTGCTGTTGCTTAAGTGGTCACCCAATTAAGTACTGAACAGGCAAATCACTGCTTAACTCCGGTAATCTAGCAGAAACCAGTGCTTTCAGCATGACTTGACCACAATACGTACTGGTAAGATTGTTTTATGGCATATCAAGCCATCCTTGTAGAAAAAAACTATAGAGGTACTATTTAACCCGTAGCTGGGGGATGACAGCATTCATACCTTTCCCAAGGGTATTAGTCCAAAAGTGAATGTAATAGCACGATTGGAGTTTGAACTCACTTACTACAATGTTGCAGTCCAGTACGTTAGCCACAACACCACAGAGCCACTCCACTCCCATGTAGTCGGGGCAGCCTAAAGTCGGTATCAGCCAGTCAGCGAGGGAGTCTATCCCCTTTTCAATAGCGTTAGACCAAGGAGATTGTTTTGGTGTCTGAGGTGGAGCGCCACACCTACCATCAGCTCCTTACTTTACCGCACAGATCCCTGTGCTACTCATACGCCGAGTTGGCAAGGACCGGTATCGAACTAGGGACTTTGTGGTTTCTAGCCGAACGCTCTACCGACTGAGCTAACCCGGCCCACTCCCATAATTTAGTTAAAGAAACAAAAAACAATTTAATGTTAGTTATTTACTAAGTTTAGCTTAGCGAGGCCATATATATAGGGGCACCCTGTGAGAATCAAGCTCACGAATATTCCCTACAAGGTCGCTATGAAATTAGTTTGATTTCATTTCATTTATCTAATGGCTTTATAGTTATTTACTGAGTTTAGCTTAGCGAGGTCATAAATATAATGGGCACCCTGTGAGAATCAAGCTCACTAACACTCCTCGGATAAAAAGAAGAAAAAAAAGTAATGATTTAGTTGAGTTGTTTACTAAACTTACAAGGCCACAAATATAGGGACACCTTGTGAGAATCAAACTCACTAACAGTGACCTGCAAGCCAGGTTCGTTAACCATTACTTTACATTCGGTTAAAAAGAATTTTAAAAATTAATGATTTAGTTAAGTTCTTTACTAAACTTACAAGGCCACATTTACAGGGGCACCCTGTGAGAATCAAGCTCACTAATACTGATCTGAAAACCAGGCTGGCTAGCCATTACTCCACACAAAGTGTCCACGATTCAGTAGATAAAAAAAAAAAAAAATTTTTTTTTTTTTTGAATATGAAATCAGGAAAAAAAAATCTGATGGTTAAATAGTTGTTTTTTTTGGGGGGGAGGATTTTTTTTTTTTTTTTTTTTTTTAGTTTGTTCGTTGTTTTGTTTGAGTCTTTTTAAAAAAATTTTTTTTGTTTTTTTTTTTTTTTTCCTTTGCTCTGTTTTTTTTTGTTTTTTTTTTTTTCTTTGTTTTATCTTCTGGTTTTTGATAAATTTAAAAAGTCTTAATCTTTCTAAGTGTCCATAATTTCTTCTTTGATAACAACAGAATCATCAACCAGAATATTTGCCGCTGCCACTGCCGCCTCTTCCGATTGCTTCCGGACCATTTCCTCGGATGGTTCTGGAACATGGTACTTCTTGGATGACGGATCTTTCAACGGATCGTACATGTCATAGTAGACCTGGAAATAGAAGGTTTCATAATGAATAACTTGCATCTATTGATAATGAAGATTTGGTCTCTATTTGTCCGTAACCAAAACTATGTCACTACTTACATCACAATACCGAAAATCATCAATACACAGAATAAAGAACAACCCCTGTAATCAGTTTTTTAAATTATTTTTTACTCTCGTCCTTTTTTTCAGTAAGAAGAGGTTAACTAAAAAGTTTAGGAATGAATAAATACCTACAATTTTGTGTAAAATTTATGTGTAAAATCTCCATGTTTCTAACACGTGGGCATGCCTACAAAGTCAGAAAACAGCATAGCTCACATGACTTTCGGAAACATTTTTTCACACTCAGAGTTGCGGAGACATGGAATAAACTGCCTACATCCGTTGTAGGTTGCTGAAATACTGCATCTTTCAAAGCCTCCATGCTTCCTGTAGTCTGCCAACACTATACCTGATGCACGCACATGCACACATACATGTATATTGTTGCTGTTCATGTTCCTGACACTAATACATTAATCTGTGTACTAGACACAAAACTTTGATGAGTTGTGGTGCATCTGAGCACTGTACACAATAAATTTCATTATTATTTCATGATTAAATATAAAATTATTCTATGTACTAGACATGAGACTTTGATGAGTTGTGGTGCACCTGAGCACTGTACACAATAATTTCATTATTATTTTATGATTAAATATAAAATTATTCTATGTACTAGACATGAGACTTTGATGAGTTGTGGTGCACCTGAGCACTGTACACAATAAATTTCATTTATTATGATTAAATATAAAATTATTCTATGTACTAGACACAAGACTTTGATGAGTTGTGGTGCACCTGAGCACTGTACACAATACATTTCATTATTATTTAAGCTAAGAGTATTCAAATGAAAATATTCAAAATAATTATTTAACTCTTAACATCCTATTGAGAATTTTTGAAGTCCAGAGCCCCATGCTTATAAGGATTTATCAATAAATGGCTAAAAATGGCATTTTAATTTAAAGTTACCTGTTATTTCCCTTAAATCAAAGACTTCTAAATATTCTTAGTCTGGATAATATTACTTCTTCTTTTCTGGATATTTTGGTTTGATTTATTTGAAGTTTTCCTATTTGTGGCATTATTTCATGTAGTTTGTTGTCCTCTAACATTGAATGTTTAAACCACCCCCTCAAATGTGTTAAACTCTGCTTAATATTACCCTTGTGTCACATCCTGCTGCTCATGGGGAGTGGTTGGGCATGGAGTGTAAATGAACGTACCTGTTTCTTCTCTGGAGTCAAGCTTTCCCACTGACTTGTTAAGCGTTTCGTCAGTTCATGGTGAGGAATTTCTTCACAGTGTTGCTAAAAAAAATATAAAAATAATCTCATTATAATGGAGATTCAGTGTTTGTAACCAAAACTATGTCATTGCTTATGTCACAATACTCTCAGGAATTGCATAAGTTTATCAATAAGTATTTAATTTATAATAGTCAAAATCATTAATACATAGAATAAATCTTATTTATTAATGATGTCTCTGAAAATCTGAGTTAGATTTGCCTCAAAATAGCCTATGTTATTAGTGCGTTTAAAATCCTGCAATGTGTCACTAAGAAATAAGTAAGTAAAGTAAATAAAGTCATCAAGGCGGCCTAATGACGGTATCAGCCAGACAGCAAGGGAGTCTATCCCCTTTTCACTAGCGCAAGACCAAGGAGATTATTTTAGCGTCTGAAGTGGAGCGCCACACCTACCATCATCTAACTTTACTGCACAGACCCCTGTGCTACTCATACACTGAGTTGGCGAGGACCGGTATCGAACCAGGAACCTTGTGCTTCCTAGCCGAACGCTCTACCGACTGAGCTAAACTTAAGAAATAAAGGTTTACATAATATATGGTTTGGTTAATTTGCATGCTGGTTTTGACAAAATGGGTTTAATAAATAATGACTTTGGTGTTATTGGTGTCTAATATTATTGTTTTATTCTCCAACATGTTAAAATTAATCCTATGACTGATTTTATATAGAAAACAATTAAGATATAATAGAAATAAGTGTAATCTTTTTATATGTGTTCTTATTTAATTTCATTAGTCTTTCTAATTTAATATATTTCATTATATCAAAACTTAAGTACTTATGCCCAGAGGATAAATATTCTTGCTAGTACTAATAATAATGATTATGGTTGGTTGGTTGGATTTTATGGCACGTCAACCCTTGTTGGGTTATTTTATGCTGGTGGCATTTGTTTTATTCATTCTTGTTGGAAAAAATAAAAAAACAGTGAGGGGTACAAAAGGGGTGTCCTTTAAAAAAAATTTTAAAATAGGGAGTTGTACAAAATGGGTATCCTTTATAAATAAATAAAAAACAGGAAGGGGTACAAAAGGGGTATACATTAAACAAAATAAAACAGGGAGTGGTAGCCTCCTACCTGATAATATTCGTCTCTGATAATTTCCTTCTGATGTTCCCGAAAGGTCATGAATGCATTTTGTCGAGGAATGCGATCTTCAGCGTCAGCAATGCATGCACTCTCCTTTTTCTCCGCTTTCATTTTACGCAATTTGGCCATGGCCGATGGTATAGGGCCGTCTCCTGTTATGTCCAATAAGCTGCTGTAGCCTAAAGTTGCTTTGGATGTAGTTGCAGCACCCTCCTCAGTATCATTCAGGGGACTTCTGTGTGCAGGTCGATTCAACTGATAAATCTGATCCTCCTAGAAAACAGAAATAACAAAAAGGCCAAAGGATTACAGTTTGGTTGGTTATCACCACCGATGTCAAAATTCCATAAGTTATTTAGGTTATATACTCCACGATTATTAGATGATTATAACAAACATAGATAGGTTATCACCACCAATATCAAAATTCCCCAAGTAATTTACATTCTCCATGTTAATTAACATCTTATTTATAAACAATGTCTCTATTAAAGTTTAGATAAGTTAGATTTGCTTTGGCCAATGTTATTAATATGCTTAAAATCCTGCAATGTGTTTTATATATCACTAAGAAATAAAGTTTACATAATATACAGTGTGGTTAATTTGCATACTGGTTTTAACAAAACTGGGTTCAATAAATAATTACTGATTTCTAATATTATTGTTTTATTCTTAAACGTATTAAAAGCAATCCATAGTAATATTTTTTAAAAATAAAATAAAAATAAGTGCAATCTTTTTATATGCGTTCTTATTTAGTTTCATTATTGTTATAACCCAACATATAAGGTTGGTTGGATTTCATGGCATGTCAACCTTTGTTGGGTCATTTTATGCCAAAGACATTTTGCATACTGGTTTTAACAAAACTGGGTTCAATAAATAATTACTTGGTGTTATTGATTTCTAATATTATTGTTTTAATCTTAAATGTATTAAAATATATTAAAAGCAATCCTATGTATAATTTTATATGAAAATTAATTAAAATAAAATAAGTGTAATCTTTTTATATGCGTTCTTATTTAGTTTTGTTATTGTTATAACTCAACATATAAGGTTGATTGTTTGGTTGGATTTTATGGCATGTCAACTCTTGTTGGGTTATTTTATGACGAAGACATTTTGTTTTATTCATTCTTGATGGGTATTCAATCTTTTTGGATTTTATGGCATGTCAACCCTTGTTGGGTTATTTTATGACAAAGACATTTTGTTTTATTCATTCTTGATGGGTATTCAATCTTTTTGGATTTTATGGCATGTCAACCCTGTTGGGTTATTTTATGCCGAAGACATTTTGTTTTATTCATTCTTGATGGGTATTCAAAAAAACATTCTTTTTTAAACTCAATTTTTTTATTAAACACATTTTTTTCTATTTAACTCATAGATGGGGCCCTAACAGGTACTACCACTCTGGGTCAGAGTGGATCTGGGAGTAATGGTGATGGAGGGGTACTCTACATGCTCCAGAGCTGGAACTTCTCCATTTGATGCAGTTTAACTTCATACCCAGGCCACTAAGAACCTCAGCCACTGCCTTCTAGTACATATATGATAAAAAGGGTTGGTTTGGTTTGTGGCATATCAACCTCAGTGGGTCATTTAATGCCGATAAAGTTTTGAAATAAATCAATTCTTAATGGATAATACAATTTTTTTATAAATACATTTTTCTATTTAACCCATAGATGGGACCCTAACAGGTACTACCACTCCAGGTCAGAGTGGACCAGGGAGCAATGGTGATGAATGGGTGCTCCACATTCCCCAAACCTCCAAAACTGGAACCTCACCATCAGATAGAGTTTAACATCATTCCCAGGACATGTAGACCCGCAGCCACCGCCTTCTAGCACCCATATGATAAAAAGGCGTTGGGGCTTGCCATAAGGGCAATAGGGTTGGGACGATCATATAGGTGCTAGGGCTTGACGTGACCAGCCGATTGATCAGAGGGGGCCTCTCCGACCGCCCGTCTAGCCCAAGATAGGGGCAAAGTGGAGTATTGCATGTCATGAACTGCTCATCCACCTGGGCTCTATCCTTAAGCATCACGGGTCGCCACCCACGGCCAACAGGCGGCCCCATTGGGAGAGTCTTACCCCTCTGCAGAGGTGCAGTCGGCGCATTTTAACGCCCCAGCCGACAGGGCGGTGATAAAAAGGGTTGGGGTTGTGTAGCTTATAAATCAAGAGTGCTTACCTCCCACATGACAGGAACTGGCGTGTCTCGATAATTATCACCATGCTCGTCTAATTTTCCTAACAGAAACCTGAAAATTAAAAAGAAAATGAAATCTGATGAACTTAAGAAGACAGAAGAAAGGAAGAACGAAAGAAGTAAAAGAAAGGAAGAAAGACAGAAATAACTAAAATGAATAAGTAAAAGAAAGTAGTAAAATAAGTGGAAAAAAGAAAGAAAAATGTAAAAGAAAAGAAAGAAAAAGAAAAAGAAAAGAAAGAAAAAAAAAGAAAAAAAGAAAAAAAAAGAAGAAAAAAAGAAAAAAGAAAAGAAAGAAAAAAAGAAAAAAAAGAAAAAAAAAAAAAAGAAAAAAAAGAAAAAAAAAAAAAGAAAAAAGAAAAAAGTAAAAAAAGAAAAAAGAAAAAAGTAAAAGAAAGAAGAAAAAAGAAAAAGTAAAAGAAAAAGAAAAAAAAGAAAAAAAGAAAAAAAAGAAAAAAAAGAAAAAGTGAAAGAAGAAAAAAAGAAAAAAAGTGAAAGAAAGAAAGAAAAAAAAAGAAAAAAAGAAAAAGAAAAAGTAAAAAGAAAGAAAAAAAGAAAAAAGAAAAAAGTAAAAGAAAAAAAAAAAAAAATGAAAAAAAGAAAAAAGTAAAAGAAAGAAGAAAAGAAAAGTAAAGAAAAAAAAGTAAAGAAAGAAAAGAAAAGAAAGAAGAAAAAAAAGAAAAAGTAAAAAAGAAAGAAAAAGTAAAAGAAAGAAGAAAATGAAAAAAAAAAAGTAAAAAGAAAGAAAAAGAAAAGAAAGAAAAAAAAAGAAAGAAAAAAAGAATGAAAGAAAGAAAAAAAGAAAAGAGTAAAAGAAGAAAAAGAAAAAAGAAAAGAGTAAAAAAAGAAGAAAAGAGTAAAAGAAAGAAAAAGAAATTGTAAATAAGAAATAAACAGAAGAAGGAAAGAAAGAAAGAACATGGCAAACAAGCAAGCAAAAAGAAAGAAAGAAAAAAGAAAGAAAGAAAGAAGAGAAAGAAAGAAAAAGAAAAAAAGAAAGAAAGAAAGAAAGAAAAGAAAAAAAAAAGAAAAAGAAAGAAAGAAAGAAAGAAAGAAGTTTGAAATCTACAAAATCAGAATGATGAATTATCAGTCAGTACATTCTGCCTAGGAATCACAAGGTTCACCAACTCAGCATATGAGTAGCACAGGGATCTGTGCGATAAAATGAGGAGCTGATGGTAGGTGTGGCTTGCCTTCCCACATTGCAGGGCAGATATTGTGTTGGACAAGAAACAAGTAATCTTTGATGGATTGATCGAAGACAGCTATAATATTATTGCAATCAGTGGACTTTTGCAGTTGGGAAAGTGATTATTGTGATTGATTTCCAATAATCCTTTACAAAACACTTTCATATATAGATATATATATATGTGTAGAAAGTTTTGTAGAAAAAAAAACAAGATGTTAAAAGTTTTGCTGACAGAAATCTGTTTCGACATTATGAATGTCTTTACCAAAGCAACATTGTAAGCGAAAAAACGAAATAAATATATCAATAATCACGAGGCACAGAACGCTCTCGATCAGTACTGGAATTTTCAATAAAAATTTTTAAATACGTATTTATTGTTAAAAATAAAATAAATTTTATTTTTAAAAATTATAAGCATTTTTATCATAAAAAAGCTCAAAAGAGTTTGCAGTAAAAGTGTATATGAATATCGAAAAGTTCAGGAAAATGTTCCGGTTACAAATGAAAGTTTAAAAAATATAACAAGTCCAGCAACATGAATCTGCAATGATGATAAACTCGCAGAGTTGGGATCCTTATTACATCCGAAATTTGAACCTCCGGTGATATGATTCCAATTTTGTTTTTTGTCGAAACAGATTTCTGTCAGCAAAACTTTTAACATCTTGTTTTTTCTACAAAACTTTCTACACATATTGTCGGATTCAATATCCATTTTTACCTTTTATATATATATATATATATATATATATATGTAGTATATTAAGAAAATTGAAAAAACAGGTTTAAATAAGTTGAGTGGTAAGTTTATTGGCCAACGCTGCAGTGTTTCAATCTATTAATTAGATCATCTTCAGGGCATTTGTTGGTATATGGAAGGTGATAAAAAATCTTTATCACAGAATAACAAGAAAAGCAAGTGATAGTCCTTGTTTATCAGTCTGTTCAAAATTTGAAGTCTGAAGAAAGGATGCTGAAAAAAGTGGACGGTTTGAAATATGACGTCAAATATTCTCTTTATACGGTGTGAATGTGTATATTGAAAAAAGGCATTGTGCATTTTTAGGTGTTTTGTGTGTGTGGTTGCGCGCGTGTGTATAAATCTTTTGCGACAAACGACATCGAAACAAACCTCAAGGTTGTGTGTGTGTGTGTGTGTGTGTGTGATAGATAATAGATATAGATATATATATATATATATATATATATATATGAATTTTTGTATATGTATTTACCCAACCCCTCCAATTTAAATTTAAAAACCTTACCTTCTTTCTTTCTTGAAACGTTTGATCAATTTTTTGACATGCTGGATACGATTAACGATCCGTTCATTAGACTGGAAAAAAAGAGAAAAGGATTTTAGACAAAAAACTCTCTCAAAAAATAATTAAAAATGACATAGTTTTGGTTACAGACAGACACCGAATCGCTATCATAAGATATATCCTATATATTGAAAATGTTGTCAACCAGAAAAAACAAGTCTGTCTGCATTTCCCTTTGATATAAAAAGTAAACAACACTAAACAGAGATAAGAGAAACCTTTTTACTAATAAAATAAAAAAGTTTAATTCCGATATATAGGACGGATGCAATTATCTCTCACCCCCTGAGTCTGTCTGTGGGTGTCTTTTATCAAAATATCCTGATAAAAAGATCCAAAAATAGCTCAGTGGTAAGAATTTCGAGACGAGACCAAATGAGAAATTAAAAAGAGAAAAAAAATAAAAAAATGTATAAATAAAAAAAGGTCCGGAAATTGAGGGCAAAAAAAAAAAATAAATAAAACAAGATTTTATCATCAATCACCAAAAAACTTTTTTCAAAAGGTTTTTTTTTTTTGTTTTTCTTGAGCAGAAGATAAGAAATAGACGTAAAGAAGAAAAATAACTGATAAAATCTTTCATCTTTTTCAGCTCAGTAATGCTTAGTTTTTTTTTTTCTCCTTTTTCTTCTTCCTTTTTTCTTCTTCCTTTTTCCTTTTTTTCTTCATTCTTTTTCCTTTTTTCATTTTTTTCTTCTTTTTCCTTTTTCATTTTTTTCTTCATTCTTTTTCCTCTTTCATTTTTTTCTTCATTCTTTTTCCTTTTTCATTTTTTTCTTCATTCTTTTTCTTTTTCATTTTTTCTTCGTTCTTTTTCTTTTTCTTTTTTCATTTTTCTTTTTTTTTTTCTTCATTCTTTTCCTTTTTCATTTTTTCTTCATTCTTTTTCCTTTTTTTTTCTTTTTTCTTTTTCCTCTTTTCATTTTTTCTTCATTCTTTTTCCTCTTTTCATTTTTTCTTCGCTCTTTTTCATTTCTTTCTTTTTTCCTTCTTTTTCTTTTACTTTTCCTTTTCCTACTTTGTCTTCTTTTTCTTTTTTTCTTTTCTTTTTTCAATTGCCATCCGGAAAAAACAGAGAGAGCTGAGAAGGGAGAGGTGATGAATTAGGCTATGAAAATCTTCAGCCTGTAAACCCACGTTGGGTTATTTAATGCCAAAGACATTTTTGTTTTATTCATTTTTGTTGGGTATTGAAATTTGGGTTTTTTTAACACATTTTTTTAAACATATTTTTTAAAACTCATTTTTTATCTATTTAACCCATAGATGAGACCAAAAACAGGTCCTACCACTCTGAATCAGAGGACCTGGATGCAATTGTTACATAACTCATGGGTAGCCTGTGAATTCTGAAAGCAGTGTAGATACATTTGAATTGAATCATTGAAGATTCAAAATCAGAGGGGTTGAATGGAAATTATCAAGCTATAGCACATATTGCCCTTATGGCAATCCCCAACCCTTTTTTATCATATGGGTGCTAGAAGGTGCTGGCTGAGGGTCTACATGTCCTCTAACTGATGGTGAGGTTCCAGTTTTGGTGGTCTGGGAAATGTGGAGTACCTCTTCATCACCATTGCTCGCAGGTCTACTCTGACCCGGAGTGGTAGTACCTGTTAGGGTCCCATGTATGGGTTAAATAGAAAAATGTGTTTCTAAAAAAAATTGAGTATTCATTAAGAATTAATTTATTACAAAACTTGGTCAGCATTAAATGACCCACTGAGGTTGATATGCCGTAAAACCAAACAAACTAATGACTGACTTTGGCATTAAATATTTGGTTGGTTGGTTGGATTTTACAGCATGGCAACCCTTGGTTATTTTATGCCAAAGACATTTTTGTTTTACCATTTGAATATTCAATTTTTTTTAATTCATTTTTTGTTCTATTTAACCCATAGGTAGGACCCTAATAGGTACTACCACTCCAGGTTGGTTGGATTTTATTTACGACATATCAACCCTTGGGTTATTTCATGCCGAAGACGTTTTTGCTTTATTCATTCTTGTTAAGTAGCTATGTGCAAATTATCGCTGGCTCTAAAAAAGGGTGACCACAGGAAATTCCTCTAAAAATCATATAAAATAAACTATCTGATTTTAATAAAACTTTCGGTATATGAAGTAATAAAAGACAAACTTTTATTGTAAATAAATGTTTACTAAATTGAAAAGGCTGATAATTTTTTTCGTTAGTTTTTGTTTCGCGCATTGATCTCCCATACAAAGATCTTTTTTTTTTTGGGGGGGGGATAAATGATTTTTACATTTTTGGAAAGATAATTTAATGACGGAACATATGTAAAAAAAAAAAAAAACTAAATCGCTACTAATTCGGTTTTGGTAATAGGGCATCTTTAACATTGAAACTTAAATCTCGTAAATAAGAAAAAATATGTAGCTTTTTTTTTCTAAATTGTTGGTTGGATTTTATTTACGGCATGTCAACCTTTGTTGGGTTATTTCATGCCGAAGACGTTTTTGCTTAATTCATTCTTGTTAGGTATTCAAATTTTTTGTTAAACTCATTCTTTTTTTATTTTTTGGGTAAATACAGTTAGTTGGATTTAATGGCGTGTCAACCATTTTTCTTCCCTTCATTTCTTTATAATAAAAACGGAAAAACGAGATAATGAAGGTCCTGAGTTTTTGCGAGCCTTACTATAGAAAAAGGAGGAAGAAGAAATGAGACAAGGTGGAGTCTTTGAAAAAGCGTGGAGTGATGAACGATGATTTGACTGGAGCGTGACCCCCAAATGGAGAATTGAGTCTCAACCGGAAGTTTCGGGAGTTGACCGGAACCAGTGTTACATAATTATTGGATCCCTAATACTTATATAAGGTAGTGTAGAAACATAATGGCGATTAGTGTAGCTGATGGCCTTGAGAGTGAGTGACAGCGCTTGACCTCACTCTCACCAGAGTGGACCTGGGAGTAATGTAAGGACACAGTATTTCATATCATGGACTGCACAGCCATCAGGTTAACACTTGCAAGTTCTCTCTAGAAGTATGAGGGTGAGTCAAAAAGTAATACCATTTTGTTTAGGACAGGTATAATTACCAACACAGAAACATGTATCATACATTTAAATGAAGCTGGTCTTCTGTAGATCACATCCCTACTTCTCCACTGATTCACTGTTTCTCTTAATAGCAATGTTTCACCTCAAAATGAGAGTTTGTATTCCTGTCTCATAAAAACCTTTTGACTGTTCTTTGAGCCACTTGTTCACAACAGATTTCACTTCCTTGTCACTGGAATAATGTTTCATGGGGCCAAAGAGATGATAGTCAGAGGTAAACATTATTCCAGTGACAAGGAACTCACTCTTGTACTCCAACTTGATCATTCTGATGGTTTGGTTTGGTTTGTTTTGTGGCATATCAACCTCAGTGGGTTATTTAATGCCGACAAAGTTGTGAAATAAATTCATTCTTAATGCATAATACAATTTTGTTTATTAACTCATGTTTTTCTATTTAACCCATAGATGGGACCCTAACAGGTACTACCACTCCGGGTCAGAGTGGACCAGGGAGCAATGGTGATGAAGGGGTGCTCCACATTCCCCAAACTTCCAAAACTGGAATCTCACCATCAGATAGAATTTAAGGTCATTCCCAGGACACGTAGACCCTCAGTCACCACCTTCTAGCACCCATATGATAAAAAGGGGTTGGGGCTTGCCATAAGGGCAATAGGGTTGGGAAAATCATATAGGTGCTAGGGCTTGACGTGACCGGCTAATTGATCGGAGGGGGCCTTCCAACTGTCCGTCTAGCCCAAGATAGAGCCAAAGTAGAGTATTGCAAGTCATAAACTGCTCATCCACCTGGGTTCTATCCTTAAGCATCACGGGTCGCCACCCACAGCCAACAGGTGGCCCCATTGGGGGAGTCTTACCCCTCTGCAGAGGTGTAGTCAGTGTATATATATATGCATCGGCTGACAGGGCAGTGATCATTCCGAGTAAGTTTTTTCTGACCCACTTGAAGAGACTTTTACTAAAGAAAATTCTGGGAGTAATGTACGGACACAGTGTTGCAGGTCATGGACTACTCAGCCATCAGGTTAACTTTCAAGTTCTCTCAAGAAGTACTCCTACTTAATCATTTTTCTGACTCACTTTGAGGAGTCTTTACGCCAAAGAAAATTCTGTCTGTTCTTATTCTCTTGCACATTCCTGTGCGGATGCATATTTAGGCATGGGGGGGGGGGACGTGCGAACACGAGCAATCATCATCGCTAGTGGAATGCCATCAATGCTGTGAATGCATCTCGATTGAGAAGAGACGATGCGCGGCGTCTGGAAGTTGTGATTTTTAGAAATCAAGTAAAAAGACTATTTGCAAAGTCTCAGCACATTCCACCCAACATGCACCCCACCACACCCAGCACTTTTTCAACTGCTTCTCGTCAGTCTTTCTCTCTTCTGTCGGGTGGGGGGGTCTTGGCAAGAAGGCACCTCTGCCAGTCGTTGTAGTGGTAGGTTGTTTTTTTTTTTTGCAAAAACAAAATGAAATTTGTTTGTCAAAGTAAAAATTATAATTGATTATCCTTACTCAAGGGTTTTTTTGGGGACATGAAACTTATATATATATATATACAGGGTGTCCCAGAAGTCGCGCACCATATAATTTGTTTGTTTTTTTTGTTTTGTTTTTCAGATTTTAATGGATGTTACTAGAAACAAAAAAAAAAAAAAAAAAATTATATGGTAAAGACTACAGTACTGACAAGAAATACCTGAAGAAGGCCGGAGGGCACATCAGCAGAAACGTTGTGTAGATAACAATAATGATGAGGACAATGGTCTGAATAATCCAAATTATCAAGCCTAATAAATTCAGAGAAATATTGTAGATAACAATAATGATGAGGACAATGGTCTGAATAATCCAAATTATCAAGCCTAATAAATTCAGAGAAATATTGTAGATAACAATAATGATGAGGACAATGGTCTGAATAATCCAAATTATCAAGCCTAATAAATTCAGAGAAATATTGTAGATAACAATAATGATGAGGACAATGGTCTGAATAATCCAAATTATCAAGCCTAATAAATTCAGAGAAATATTGTAGATAACAATAATGATGAGGACAATGGTCTGAATAATCCAAATTATCAAGCCTAATAAATTCAGAGAAATATTGTAGATAACAATAATGATGAGGACAATGGTCTGAATAATCCAAATTATCAAGCCTAATAAATTCAGAGAAATATTGTAGATAACAATAATGATGAGGACAATGGTCTGAATAATCCAATTATCAAGCCTAATAAATTCAGAGAAATATTGTAGATAACAATAATGATGAGGACAATGGTCTGAATAATCCAAATTATCAAGCCTAATAAATTCAGAGAAATATTGTAGATAACAATAATGATGAGGACAATGGTCTGAATAATCCAATTATCAAGCCTAATAATTCAGAGAAATATTGTAGATAACAATAATGAAATGGAATAATAATTCGGGACACCCTGTATATATAGGTATACTCCTTTTCATGCACCTGCTACTGAGGGGGATCACAGGAAATTCTTCTAAAAATCAAATCAAATGATTTTCCTTCCTTTCAAAGATATATATATATATATATATATATATATATTATAATAATAACAATAATAATAATAGAAGTTTAAATAAAAAATCAGAAATCTTCAAACAATGTCCCCATAAAAGAAAATTCTTCCTAAATGCATGGAGGGGAGATACTCAACATCCACCCTGAGAATAAATTCAGCAATTATTTGCAATGATATCCAATATTTCAACAGGAAAAAATGATTCTTCAACAGAGAAACAACACCATCCACCTTTATATTATGTTGGATAAAAACTTAAAAGACTCAACCATATATATTAAAATGGTTTTTTGAAGACACATGCATCCTTTGCCAAACGGAATTAATCTAAAAATAAAAAATAAAAAATAGAACGTTTTTTTTCAAATTTAAAAAAAAACGCCCTATTTTTTTCAAAGTTAAAAAAAAGTCCTTTTTTAACGAATAAAGGGAGGCAACTTCGTTGGCATTACTTCAAAAAAATTCAATTTTTTAAAAATAATAACAGCGTCCGTAAGACTAACTGACGTTATTTACAATCCTAAATGTGACATTGAGTAAAGAACTCCAACAAACACCATAGGATCTTACTCCTCAGCCTGATGATTGCCTTTGGCATGAAACCGCGGTCGCTGATAATGAACATTGATCTATGAAAACATTTAAAATAAATATATATATATATATATATATATATATATATATACACATAACCAAAACACCATTACTATTACCTGTACTCAGCCTAATTCTATGATATTGTAATATTACATATATAAAGTAAAGTTGTAAAGTCGTCGGGGTGGCCTAAAGTTGCCAATCAGCGAGGGAGTCTATCCCCTTTTCATTAGCGCTAGACCAAGGAATTGTTTCTTGTCTGAGGTGGAGCGCCACACCTACCACCAGCTCCTTACTTTACTGCACAGATCCCTGTGCTACTCATACGCTGAGTTGGCGAGGGCTGGTATCGAACTAGAAACCTTGTGATTCCTAGCCGAACGCTCTACCGACTGAGCTAACCCGGACCTGAATTACATATATATATATATATATATATACACACACACACATAACCAAAACACCCTAAATTACTATGACCTGTACTCAGCCTAATTCTATGATATTAAATTGTGAATAGATGAAAAGGGGGTTATTATAATAAGTACACCCTTAAGTATATTGATTTTTAAATATCTTTTTTAACCAAATTAATATGCCAGAGAGGTCAAAGGTTAATTAAGAAAACCTTTTTACATCTAAACTGTTTTTAGTTTGAGTTTTTTTTTAATGGCATGTCAACCTCTGTGGGTCATTTAATGCCAAAAAGGTTATTTTGGTTATCAGTCTTTAAAGTAGTGGTTTTATGGGGTTTGAGTTTTGTTTAATGGCATGTCAACCTCTGTGGGTCATTTAATGCCAAAAAGGTTATTTTGGATTTCAGTCTTTAACTCTTAACATCCTGTTAAGAATTTTCTAAGCCCAGAGCATTCCTATAAGGATATATTAAAAACAATGGCTAAAAATGGCCTTTTCATTTAAAGTTACCTGTTATTTCCCTTAAATCAAAGACTTTTAAATATGTTTAATATTACATTTAAACAAAGGCTATCGTTTGGGATGTATTAGGAAAATGAATGAGACCTCTGGCTGGGTGGAATGAGGTGGCATAGGACTTTAAGAGTTTTTTAAAGTAGTGGTTTTATGGGGTTTGAGTTTTGTTTAATGGCATATCAACCTCTGTGGGTCATTGAATGCCAAAAAGGTTATTTTGGATTTCAGTCTTTAAAGTAGTGGTCTGTTTTTTTGTAAGTAAAGAATAAAAGAATTCTTTTAAAAACCAGTTGTACAGACTTTGCCAAAATATTTCTCCACTGCAACAGACATGGAATTACAGAAAAGACTACAGTACTGACAAGAAATACCTGAAGAAGGCCGGAGGGCACATCAGCAGAAACGTTGTGTAGATAACAATAATGATGAGGACAATAGTCTGAATAATCCAAATAATACTAATTATCAAGCCTCATCTCAAAAATTCAGAGAAATAGTGTAGATAACAATAAAGATGAGGACAATAGTCAGAATAATCCAAATAATCCAAATAATCAAGCCTCATCTCAAAAATTCAGAGAAATAGTGTAGATAACAATAAAGATGAGGACAATAGTCCAAATAATCCAAATAATACTAATTATCAAGCCTCGTCTCAAAAATTCAGAGAAATAGTGTAGATATCAATAAAGATGAGGACAATAGTCAGAATAATCCAAATAATACTAATTATCAAGCCTCGTCTCAAAAATTCAGAGAAATAGTGTAGATAACAATAAAGATGAGGACAATAGTCAGAATAATCCAAATAATACTAATTATCAAGCCTCATCTCAAAAATTCAGAAAAATCGTGTAGATAACAATAAAGATGAGGACAATAGTCAGAATAATCCAAATAATACTAATTATCAAGCCTCATCTAAAAAATTCAGAGAAATCGTGTAGATAACAATAAAGATGAGGACAATAGTCAGAATAATCCAAATAATACTAATTATCAAGCCTCATCTCAAAAATTCAGAGAAATCGTGTAGATAACAATAAAGATGAGGACAATAGTCTGAATAATCCAAATAATACTAATTATCAAGCCTCATCTCAAAAATTCAGTGAAATAGTTTAGATAAACAATAAAGATGAGGACAATAGTCTGAATAATCCAAATAATACTAATTATCAAGCCTCATCTCAAAAATTCAGAGAAATAGTGTAGATAACAATAAAGATGAGGACAATAGTCAGAATAATCCAAATAATACTAATTATCAAGCCTCATCTCAAAAATTCAGAGAAATAGTGTAGATAACAATAAAGATGAGGACAATAGTCCAAATAATCCAAATAATACTAATTATCAAGCCTCATCTCAAAAATTCAGAGAAATAGTGTAGATAACAATAAAGATGAGGAAAATAATCCGAATAATCCAAATAATCCAAATTATCAAGCCTCATCTCAAAAATTCAGAGAAATAGTGTAGATAACAATAAAGATGAGGACAATAGTCAGAATAATCCAAATAATACTAATTATCAAGTCTCATCTCAAAAATTCAGAGAAATAGTGTAGATAACAATCAAGATGAGGACAATAGTCAGAATAATACAAATAATACTAATTATCAAGCCTCATCTCAAAAATTCAGAGAAATAGTGCAGATAACAATAAAGATGAGGACAATAGTCCGAATAATCCAAATAATACTAATTATCAAGCCTCATCTCAAAAATTCAGAGAAATAGTGTAGATAACAATAAAGATGAGGACTATTTCTCTGAATTTTTTAGATGAGGCTTGATAATTAGTATTATTTGGATTATTCTGACTGTTGTCCTCATCTTTATTGTTATCTACACTATTTCTCTGAATTTTTTAGATGAGGCTTGATAATTTGTATTATTTGGATTATTCTGACTATTGTCAGAATAATCCAAATAATACAAATTATCAAGCCTCATCTCAAAAATTCAGAGAAATAACCATTTATGTTTGTTTTTTAAAGAATCTTGCTCTATTTCATCGTGCAAATTGTTCTGTAGTCTTTTATTTTTGCATCCTGTTTTTGTGAAGAAAAGAATAAAAGAATTATTTGACAACCAGTTGCACTGACTTTGCCAAAATAGTTCTCCACTGTAACAGACATGGTTTTGGTTTTTTTTGGTTTTTTAATTCTTGGTGCAAATTCTTGGAATTACAGAAAAGACTACAGAACAATTTACAAGACGAAATAGAGCAAGATTATTCAACAATAAACGTAAATGGTTATTTCTCTGAATTTTTGAGATGAGGCTTGATAATTTGGATTATTTGGACTATTGTCCTCATCTTTATCGTTATATACACTATTTCTCTATGACGGTAAGTGTAGCACTCCACCTCAGCAAATAAAACAAAAAAACAATCTTCTTGGTCTAGCACTAGCGAAAGGGGGATAGACTCCCTCGCTATACACCTGATACTGACAATAGGCCACTTGGCCAACTTTACTTAAAGGGGCCAGTCTAACTCAGTCGGTAAAACACCTGCCTTGGAACCGCAAGGTTCTGAGTTTGATACCGGTCCCCACCAACTCAGTGTATGAGTAGCACAGATTGGGTAATCTGATCTGTGCAGTAAAGTGGGAGCTGACGATAGGTGGGGCGCTCCACCTCAACAAAAAACAATGTCCCTGTTCTAGCGCTAACAAAAAGGGGATAGACTCCTTCATTGTTCGGTTGATACCTACAATAGGTCACTCCGCCAACTTACTTGGAAGACACACAATTTTTCCAGATTTTGCAGCCCAAAAGTTAGATTTGGTTTCGTTTGTTTTACGGCATATCAACCACGGTGGGTCATTTAATGCCGACAAAGTTGTGAAATAAATCAATTCTTAATGCATAATACAATTTTGTTTATCAACTTTTCTATTCAACCCATACATGGGACCCTAACAAGGTACTACCACTCCGGGTCAGAGTGGACCAGGGAGCAATGGTGATGAAGGGGTACTCCACATTCCCCAAACCTCCAGAACTGGAAACTCACCATTAGATAGAGTTTAACGTCATTCCCAGGACATGTAGACCCTCAGTCACCACCTTCTAGCACCTATATGATAAAAAGGGGTTGGGGCTTGCCATAAGGGCAATAGGGTTGGGAAAATCATATAGGTGATAGGGCTTGACGTGACCAGCCGATTGATCAGAGTGGGCCTCTCCGACCGTCCGTCTAGCCCAAGTAGAGTATTGCAAAGTTATGAACTGCTTATCCACCTGGGTTCTATCCTTAAGCATCACAGGTCGTCCCATTGGGGGAGTCTTACCCCTCTGCAGAGGTGCAGTTGGTGCATTCTAACGCCCTACATTTGTGTATAAGACGCTCTATTTCTCTAAAAGAGATGCCCGAGAGATGTTTTCTCAAAGTTTAAAATTGTATGTTTGTAAAAGACATTAAATAAAATAAGGGATTCATTGTTTAGTTCTCATAAAATAGCAAATAAGATTTTTTTAAAACTTAGAATATGCTCACTGTATCGTCTGCGGAGGGTAAGACCCTTCACCCAACACCTACCTGTTGAATAGGAATATTAGAGAAATAGTGCATCTTATACACAAATGTAGAATAAACATCATACTCACCTTCACAGGATCGCCCTGTCGGCTGGGGTGTTAGAATGCACCGACTACACCTCTGCAGAGGGGTAAGACTTTAATTTATTATGGAATTACGGTGTTGAGTTTTTCATTCCTTTCTAAGATATTATGGACTCTCTCGTCGATTTTTGACGCATGAGGGTTCACACACACACACAATGAACACCCACAAAGTGATTTGTTTATAGTGGTGAAGGTTTGTGTTGGACCATCCACATTTTTTGGCACAGTCGATAGGAAAGAATTGGTGCATCAAGGGTTGCTACAAACCCAATCAACGACCGACTTCAGGAATTTTTGAATTCAGAGTTATCCCTCTGCTAGACTGGTTACCTACCCAAGGCTGAAGGGCCCAGTCTGCCCTACTATTTAACCCATAGCTGGAGAGAGAATATATGGATTCATACCTTTCCCAAGGGTATTAGCACTATGTGAAATGCCAACAGCTTCGTCTAGGAATTGAACCCGAATCAACGAGTCCATTTTCCACGACTCTAACCATTAGCCTACGCGCCTATATATATATATATATATATATATATATATACTTTAAATATATGCTCCTACATTTGGGGTGCTGGTGGTTGCCGTCAGTGATGTAATCCGCCGGGTTCATTGGGAAGTTTCGGGTCTTCCAACATCAGACTTCCCTCGCCCTGCTGACCCTATCAGAGGTGATCAAACTCTGATACAACCACCAACAACAATAACCGCTAAAAAAAGACGTTTGACTTTTGAGAAATTTATGGACGGTAGAACTAACTCATTCAAATACAAAGCACCGCGCATCTGATTGGTTGTTAGTAACAGCCAATCAGACGCGCGGTGCCCATATTTAAATGGCATACGTAGCCAGAAACACTTTTTTTCATACGGATTACGAGGCTTAGATGATTAGGTAAGTCAACCCTTCTTTAATAATGCTAAGAGAGGAATGATTTTATCACAGAGTTCCTGCAGAGATTCTTTTTCCTCGGGTTTTGCTTTCTTATATTGTTTCGTATATATATATATATAAACCACCTACCAACTCTTGACTCTGAGAGCAGATTCAACTTGCAATCCAGATGAATACTGATCACCTTGTACAATATTTACAATAGGGAGTGTTGAATTTAGTTTAGTTCTGTTAATACACAGAACAGTACTCAGCTGATTGGAAGTTGAGTCTGCTCTATGCCTAGTTGAAACCCTCCCACAGAGGTGAGTAGGGTGGAGATATGATACTCAAAAACTGTGATAGATAATATAGATAGATAGATATGAATAGATTGGCAAAGATAAATAGATAGAGAGATAGGTAAATAGGTAGGTAGGTAGGTAGTATATATATATATATATATATATATATATCAGAAACTAAATGGATTCTAAATTACAAACACACATGAAGGGATTGAACGCAGACATCGGAATTCTCCGTTATTATAAATATTTCACAGATACTGCCGCTGTCGATAACAACAGAGACAAAAAAGCCGTTAAACAGGAATAACATTCATTTGATAAAGGGTATCTAACGAACCTGAAAATTTATGATAAAAAATAATAATAAAAAAATAAGTGAATCCAATACTCCATAATATCGAGTTCATTCATTTATATATTTTTAATGCTTCGTAATAACGCCCAACTTTAGAAAAAACATTTTAAAAAATAAAATATATATATATAGATAGATAGATAGATATGGAAGGACTGTGCCTTTTTATATGCCACTTGAATTATTCTGTTACTAACATAGTCTCTGTAAAAAAGATGATGTATTGTACGTATAGATTGTCACTTCAGCCTATGATCATAGTGTAGTATCTGTGTCCACTTGCGTACGATTTAGGTGTACTATTACACAAACGTTAGGGTCATAATAGCGTTATTCCTTGCGTACCACACTTTCTAAACTGACTATCGTACACCACAGACATGTCAAACATGAGGCCTACAGCCGCTTACGGCCCTCAGCAAACACCGGTGTGGTCTGCACGCAGACTGCGCTCTCATACGGCGCTTTTAGAGTACCCCAGCTTTTTTTTCTAAATTTTTCCAAAAATTCTTGGGCGAAAATGGTCGTTTTGTTTAATTAGAGCAATGTGTTGTTAAGAAATAGAGTTATTGGTTTGTTTTGTTTTATGGCATATCAACCTTGGTGTTGGCTGACCAGCTAAAACTTACATTCATCAGCTCTGTGCAGAAACTAGATGCCTTCTCGAGGATTTGCCGATAGGGATGGATGGTGAGAGGGAGTCAAGAATGTGAGTAAGAAAGAATGTATATGTATGAGAAAAAGAGAGAGAGAAAGAAAGTATTGTTGTGTTACGGCCGTGGTAACCCAAGATAGAAATAATCGAACGCAAGTTAGATTTGTTACCTTATCAAACAAGAACTTTATTATCGCCATTGATTTCCCTAGTAGTTATTGCTCAAACAAAGAGAGAAGAAGAGAGATATTGCTTTATTCACATGTCAACTGTCAAATCAGAAAGAAAAGAGAAAGAAAAATAAACAGTTTGTGGAAATTGCTAAAGTCACCGACTTGAGTTGCACGTGTCTTGCCACTTGTCTCTGTCTCTCTCTCTGGGTCTCTAATCTGTTTTCTTTTTATAGTATATCACATCTTAATTATTCATCAAACTTTTAGTTCCTTATTTGTACGTCAACAATTATCAGCGGATTTTTAGTGATATAAATAATCCCATTCCATCCTTGGATATTTGAACTTGGACCTAGCAGGGCTCGACATTAACGCCGTCCCGGGAACAATAAAAATTACATCCGGGACGATCAATACGTCATCCGGGACAGTTTGCCGGGGACTGTAAAATTTTTTCCTAAAAGTTAGTACTACATTCCAATTATGGCCGTCCAGTGATTGCCCGAATGCTGACCTCAAAATGAGACTACATCACCGCAGGTCTATTCTCAAAGCCATGTAATGAATAATGGTGGAGGGAGATAGTTTAAAAGGACCAAATTATGTACTATTAACCCTTCTCAGGGTAACTTAAAGTAAAAAAGTATTTTTTTAGCTCAAAACACACTAGGAAATGGATTTTTTGTCCAAATATCCAGAATTATCACTGCTTCAGGTTTTATTACATGTTATTATGCTACTGATGACTGACAAGTATAGATGATGCTAATGAATTAAACAAAAATATTTTTTTTGATTTGAGTTTAACAAACACAGATGGAAACTTTTCAACTCTCTGAAGATGGGCCTAGCCTGAAAATATTAAGAGGAAAAAAAAGGAAAAAAAAAAAATTAAATAATATGTTTTTCAACATAAATTTGCATTATTTTGCTAACAAAAATATATTATTAAAAATATTTTTATTTCGGGACGGTCCAAACCGCATTTGGGATGGTTGATAATTTTTGTTCGGGACGGTCATGAAAAAAGTTAGTGTCGGGGCCCGGGACCTAGTCACCAATAGGAACCCCAGCCCAGATCAGTTTTTTTAATGGCTGTTGATTTTGTTTACTAACAGCTAGTGAAAGGCAAAATTCAGTTCCTTTCAAAACTGATCAGGGCTGGGGTGCCTATTGGTGACTAGGTCTATTGTTTGCCTATCCTTCATTTGTAAATAAATTTGTTGGCGCACGGATTTTTTATATTTAAAAAACTTTCTCTCAAATATTTGTTCCAAAATTAATTGGCTTTCTTGTCTCTTTCCTTCTGAATCTAAAACCTAAATCATTAATTAAAAATTACTAAAGTAATTGTTTAAGACCACTAATTATTTCACAGCATGTGTATGAGAGACAGACAGACAGAAAGAATGTACATGTATGAGAGAGAGAGGAAGAATGTACATGTATGAGAGAGAGAGAATATATGTGTATGAGAGAGAAGTGTAAAAGAGAGAGAAAGAATGTGTAAAAGAGAGAGAGAGAAAGAATGTGTAAAAGAGAGAGAGAAAGAATGTGTGAAAACAGAGAGAGAGAAAGAATGTATGTGTAAAAACAGAGAGAGAGAAAGAATGTATGTGTAAAACAGAGAGAGAGAAAGAATGTATGTGTAAAAAGAGAGAGAGAAAGAATGTATGTAAAAAGAGAGAGAGAAAGAATGTATGGTAAAAGAGAGAGAGAGAAGAAATGTGTAAAAAGAGAGAGAGAAAAAATGTATGTCAGAGAGAGAGAGAGAAAAAATGTATGTGCAAGAGAGAGAGAGAAATAGAAAATGTATGTTTATAAGAGAGAGAGAGAGAGAGAAAGAAAGAATGTACGTGTATGAGAAAGAAAAGAGAGAATGTATGTTTATAAGAGAGAGAGAGAAAAGAGACTGTATGTCTATAAGAGAGAGAAATAGAAAATGTATGTTTATGAGAGAGAGAGAGAATGTATGTATATAAGAGATAAAGAGAGAAAGAATGTATGTGTATGAGAGAGAGAGAGAGAAAAGAGAGAATGTATGTTTATAAGAGAGAGAGAGAAAAGAGAGAATGTATGTTTATAAGAGAGAGAGATAAAGAGAGAAAGAATGTATGTGTATGAGAGAGAATGTGTAAAAGAGAGAGAATGTAGTTTATGAGAGAGAGAGTGAGAAAAGAGAGAATGTAGTTTATAAGAGAGAGAGGGAAAAGAGAATAAAGAGAAGTTTGTTCTTCATTTCCTGCAAAATGGACAGAACAAACTATCAATTGTCATCTTTAATTTTATTCCCATTTTAAAAAATCACGTCTTCTTCCTCAGACGAAACAAGAAAATACGCAGTAACATAAAATTTTAGATTTATAAATGATTCTATATGTCGAAAAGGTTTTCTGGGTTGGTTTTATGGCATGTCAACACTTAATGGGGTTTTTAATACCGTTTTTTCTTTTAAAGGGTATTTCAATAAATAACGGGATTTTTTAAAAAAATGATTAGATATGAACTGGTTTAGACAGATATGAATAGACTGAGATCGATAGACAGATAGATAGATAGATATGAATAGGCTGAGATGGATAGATATGAACGAACTGAGATGAACAGAAGGATAGGTAGATAGATATACAAAGACCGAGATAGGTAGATAGATATACAAAGACCGAGATAGGTAGATAGATATACAAAGACTGGTTGAAATTTGTTGTATTTTACAGCATGTCAACCCTTTTTGGGTTATTTTATGCCAAAGACATTTTGAATTATTCATTCTTGATGGGTATTGAAAAGTCATTTTTTCTATTTAATCCATAGGTGAGACCCTAACAGGTATTACAATTCAGAGTCAGGGTGGACCTGGGAGTAATGGCGAAGAAGGGGTACTCCACACACCCCACAGATCTCCAAAATTAGAACTTCACCATTAGATGCAGTTTAACATCATACCCAAGACACCTTTTAGCACATATATGATAAAAAGGGTTAGTGGTTTGCCATTAGGGCAATAGGGTTGGGACAATCATATAGGTGCTAGGGCTTAACGTGACCGACCAATTGATCAGAGGGGCCTTTCCAACCACAAATAAAGCCTAAGGCCCAAATGGAGAGCTGCATGTCATGGACTTTATAGCCACAAGGATTCCATCCTTAAGCATCATGGGTCGCCACCCACTGCCAACAGGTGGTCTCATTGGTGGGATTTTATTCCTCTGTAGAGGTACAGTCGGTGTATGCTACTGCCCCAGTTTACAGGGCGGTAAACAGTCTGAGATAAATAGAGATTGATAGATTGAATTAGAGGGTATATGAAAATGGGGTGTCTATATACGAGGGTTATTCAATAAATAAGCAGCGTTTTTTTTTTTTAAATAACCAAATAATTTTTTTTCCAGAATTTTTTTCCATGAATGTAAACTTTGCACTCTTTGGAATTGGTTTATAGCAAAGATTATTTTAATCTTGAAAAAATATTTGTTTTGAGTCTATTCAAAATGATGGCAAATAAAAAAAACAGTGCCCCAGGCTTAAACAGAGGTCTGTTATGAAATTTTTGTTGACTGAGAAGTGCAAACCATATGTAATTTACAGAACAATGTGTGATGTGTATAGAAAAGCATATCTTATTATAATGGAGATTGTGTGTTTTTCTGTCTGTAACCGAAACTATATTCCTACTCAAGTCACAATTCTCTTAGTTATTAACATCATATTCTCCATGATTTTATTTTTACCTAAACCTTAATTATTAATAAAATTGTCTTACATTATTAATACTGTTAACTATGTCTACATACTGACAACATGCAATTGTATTTATATATACAACAAAATAGAGGTGTACAGTGTGAACGGAAAGGCTAATTTGCATATTAATATTAAAAAATCGAATTTAATAAATATGTGCTTAGTATTATTGATTTCTAACTGTTTGGTTTTATTTTAATGAATATAAGCAAAAATCTCTTCAATGAATCTTAAATGAAATCCATTAACAAGAAAATAACTGTCATTTTATTCTTTACTTCCTCTTTTAACTAAATACTTAAATTAGAAAAAATAACAACGAAAGACGAGAGTGATGGAAGAGTAAGTTTCAATTGTTCCATTTTTTATTATACTCCCCTCTGTTTCAAATCTTTTATTATACTCCCTCTGTTTCAAATCTTTTTATCTGTATTCTTATTTAGTTTCATTAGCCTTTCTAATTTAATACAATATTTTATTACATTAAAACTTAAATACTTGCACCGGAGGGTGCATATATTTGCTAGTTTTAGTAAAAAATAAAGAAATGTTTACAAATAGCCTAAACATGCAGAGATGCTTATAAGTACGCGTCCTGCATCACTGACGCAGAAAAATCTAAAAGAACGCAGAAAAATCATATCCATGCATCCCAGTGTTTTCTTTTTTCTTCCACCATCATTTCCAGCTAACTGTAAATACATTTAAATATTTTGCTGGAAACGAATTACCCTGTACGGGGTACAAGGTAGGGGTTAGATGGCTTTAGTTGTTCATAGATAAAAACTCTACAATTTAAGAAACTTTAGTTGGGACCTATCAAATTCCCCAGGGACTCATTCAAATCAAATTTGTGTGTCCCAGGATGCAGCTAACTGTAAATACATTTAAATATTTTGCTGGAAACAAATTACCCTGTACGGGGTACAAGGTAGGGGTTAATGGCTTTAGTTGTTCATAGATAAAACTCTACAATTTAAGAAACTTTAGTTGGGACCTATCAAATTCCCCAGGGACTCATTCAAATCAAATTTGTGTGTCCCAGGATGCACTAAATTAAAAAGCTATCAGCATCAGTCCATAAAATAGTAACACAGGTAAATACAAATAATTTGCACACAGTTTATATATATATATATATATATATATATTATTATTATTATTTTATATTTTGCTTGAAGGCAATTATAATGCATATATCGCATAAAATTCAATAATTATAGAAATAATCTTGACAAGTGAATCCGGCAAAGGATGGTCGCTTATGCAGAACACCGTTACAGAACTGTTTCAAACTTTATTAAGTCTCTTCAGCGATGTATACTAACGACTCCCCTCCGACAGGAATCGAAACCAGGACTTCACAGGCATAGTATCAACCCCTCCGCACGAGCAGGATGCGACACAAGGTCAATTTCTTAAGCGGAGTTTAACAGGTTAAATTCAGAGTTTTCCTTCTTCTAGACCGGTTGCCTAACCAAGTTAAAGAGCCCAGTCTGCCCTGCTATTTACCCATAGCTGGAGAGAGAGTAGGATTCATACCTTTCCCAAGGTATTAGCGCTAAGTATTCGCACACAGTTATAGGGTTTCAATTATGTGCATGGCATAATGTGTAACGTATAATATAAATTATAATTTGGTTGGAACAAAACAAATCCGACACGAGTGTTAAGTACACAAATGGACTTAATGCAAACACCGTGGTTGAAACATTATAACATAGAATACATGAAACAAGATGTGAGAATGGGAAATGAATCCGACAATATGAGGAAAAAATGAGTAAAGAAAAGAAATGTAGATGGATAAAAATGAATTTTATCGATATCACTTTTAATCAATATCACTTACACATGTGTTTCGGTCTGTTTATCAAAATGTATACGGATTTACGTTATTATTATTAAAAATAATCAGATGGAGTTGAAATGATGATGATAATAATAATAATAGGAAAAATGTATAAAATGTTCCGTACACAGAGAGATTTTGACGACCTTCATCAGAGTGGTATTTTATTTTTTGAGTTGGAGACAAGAACAAATTTCAATTGTTCGAAAAAAGAATATTTTTTAAATCGTTATGAACGCAGAGGCCATTAATTCATTATTTAACACATATTTCCTTACTTGACTCATTCACTCATTTTGAGGGGTTAACTCTTTTCGGTTTTCACTGATTTCTTTCTTCTTTCCTTTTTTCTTACCCCAAACAATAACATGAAAACACATTTCATTCAAACATCAACAAGTTTTATGATTACTAATAAATTTCAATCTTTGCAATAAAAAATTATACCCTTCCACCAAAACTTTCAAAAATTTTTTAACTGTCCCTAACGGCCTCTGAACACAATAATAATGTGGCTCGTGCTCGTTAGGTTTTCAATTATCCGACCCACCATGAAAAAAGTTTGGTGATCCCTGGTCTACAAAAATAACTACAAAAAAAATAAAATGACTTTAAAAACGAAGTTGAGATGAATTTCTTTAAAGGTTCTAGTGACCCCCTCCATAGTCCTGCTCAGAACCACTGCTGTTCTAATCCATTAGATATTTTATTATAATGGAGTTTTGGTAATGAAAAATACATCACAATACCCTCAGGAATTGCGTAAGTTTATCAATGAGTATTCAATTTATAGTCCAAATCATTAATATAGATTAAATCTTATTTATAAATAATGTCTATGAAAATCTGAGTTAGATTTGCCTCAAAACAGCCCATATTATTGATGCATTTAAAATCTTGCAATCACTTATATATCACTAGTAAAAGTAAAGTTGGTGAAGTGTGTCCTATTTTCGGTATCAGCCGACATCATTAATAAATAAGATTTAATCTCTGTATTCCTGAGGGCCGGGTTAACTTAGTCAGTAGAGCGTTTGGCTAGAAACCACAAGGTTCTTAGTTCGATACTGGCCCTCGCCCAACTCAGCGTATGAGTAGCACAGGGATCTGTGTGGTAAAGTAAGGAGCTGATGGTAGGTGTGGCACTCCATCTCAGACACTAAAATAATTTCCTTGGTCTAGCACTAGTGAAAAGGGGATAGACTCCCTCGTTGATTGGCTGATGCCCGACTTTAGGCCACCCCGACGACTTTATTTTACTTACTTATTCCTGAGGGTATTGTGATGTATGCAGTGATGTAGTTTCAGTTAGAGACAAACTGACACTGCATCTCCATTATGATAAGACTAGCAAATATATGCACCCTCCGGGTGCAAGTATTTTAGTTAAATTTTATAATAAAATATCATATTAAATTAGAAAGGCTAATGAAACTGAATAAGAATGCAGATAAAAAGATTTTGAACAGAGGGGGTATTATCGAAAAATAGAACAGCTTTGAAACTAACTCTTCCATCATTTTCCATTACTCCCATCTTTCATTGGTAAATTTTCCTAATTAAACTGTTTAGTTAAAATAGGAAGTAAAGAATAATATTACAGTTATTTCTTCTTGTTAAGGGATTTATTTTAAGATTTATTGAAGAGATTTTTGCTCATATTCAATAAGATAAAACCAAACAATTAAAAATCAATAATACTAAGCATATATTTATTAAAATCAATTTTTTATGATCAATATGCAAATTAGTCTTCCCATTCATACTGTAAGCCGCTATTTTGTTGTATATATAAATACAATTGCACATTATTACTATGTAGATATGGTCAACAGTCTTAATGATGTAAAACAATTTTATTAATAATTGAGGTTTAAATTAAAAATAAAGTCAGGGAGAATGTGTAATGTAAATAACAAAGGGAATTGTGACTTGTATTGTAATATAGTTTCGGTTACAGACAGACAAACCCACAATCTCCATTATAATAAGATGTGTGAACTGATTTTTGTTTTTTAAATGAAGTTTCAATTTCAAGAAAGAGAAAAAGCAATTGTAAGGTCTTAACACATACATAATATATATATATATATATATATAATATATATATATATATTTACCAATGATGAGCAGGATGTGACACAAGGTCAATTTCTTAAGAGGAGTTTAACAGATTTGAATTCAGAGTTTTCCTTCTCCTAGACTGGTTACCTAGCCATGGTTAAAGAGCCCAGTCAGCCCTACTATTTACCCATAGTGGAGGAAGTAGGATTCATACCTTTCCCAAGGGTATTAGCGCTATGTGAAATGAAAGCAGCCTCATCCAAGATTTGAACTCTGGTCGACAAGTTCATTTCCTACGACTCTAACCATTACACCATGTGCCTCCAATCAATATCCCCTGTAGAGGGGTAGGACCTCCCACCCCCAGGGGTGACACTAAACAATAGGATGATGAGGCTCCAGTTCTGGAGATCTGTAGAGTGTGGAGTACCCCTTCATCACCGTTACTCCCAGGTTAACTCTGACCTGGATTGAATCCCATCTATGAGTCAAATTGATCTGTTTAAAAATTATTTGTACTAGTACAAAATAAAAACGTCCTCCAGGCGATGTAAAATAGATTTTTGAAACATATTGCCTGGGGGGTGGCAGTAAAAAATTCAATGTCAGTGAGTTTGTACCCTAAGTAAGTAAAATCATCAAATTCATTAAAGGATTAAAAAATAAAACAATTTGAAATGTAAACTTTAAATATGTATTAAAATAAAACAAACTATATATAGATATATAATACCAGTCATGTATTTATTAAAACTTGTTTTAAAAAAACAATGAGGACTGTCTAATGTTGAATGTTCAAATTTTGAGTGTATTTATTGAATAAATACACTCAAAATTTGAACATGCCAAAAATCGTAAATAAATTTTATTCTATGTTATGACGATTTTGGGTAATGTGATGTAAGCAGTGAATTTTTGTTACAGACAAAAACCGGAAGCGAATCTCCATTATTAATAAATTTGATAAGACTGTTGCTAATTATTTGTATTTGATAGGAATATTTGATATATAAAGTAAAGTTGTTGGGGCGGCCTAATGTCGGTATCAGCCATGCAACGAGGGAGTCTTTCCCCTTTTCACTAGCACTAGACCAAGGAGATTATTTAGCGTCTGAGGTGGAGCGCCACACCTACCATCAGCTCCTTACTTTACCGCACAGATCCCTGTGCTACTCATATGCTGAGTTGGCGAGGACCGGTATCGAACTAGGAACCTTGTGGTTTCTAGCCAAACGCTCTACCGACTGAGCAAACCCGGCCCTCATATAAAAGTCAAACAGGTATTAAAAGTATGACCCCTTTTTTCTGATAGTTGTTTTCTATTTTTAATTCTGACCTCCTTTAGGTGAAAAACTGCTACACTCCCCCACACACACGATTCACCTAAATTAACCACTTTCCACCCAAGTCACATATATACCCCCAGAGGTAAAGTTACAAATATTTACTTATTGCATTTGATATTTGTTATTCTTGTTTGTCAGGGCTGGGTATGTGCTATTCGCAGAATTGTGTCCTGGCTTCCTACCTTAATAAACGCTAGGCGGTGATAGCTGAAAAAACAACTCACTCTACGAATTAAGTCCTTGGCTGAAGCAGTGCCTATTGTAAAATTGTGATACCATAAAATAAATAAAGTAAAAATGACCTGACATTTTTTTTTAATTAAAATATAAAAGAATATAAGTTAAGAGAAAGGAAATGAATCCGACGGTATGAGTATAGATAAAAGGATATGAAAACAACACAATATGCTGTTAAAGTGAAAATATTTTATATCATATTCATAGCTAATATTAAACAATATTTCGATTTATAAAAATCATCTTCAGAGCTTGTTTGACTCCGGACTTAACAAGAGCGGAGACGAAAATAATATGAATTCAAAACGAAAACATTGATGTTGCAAAAAAGTTATGCGGTAGTTTCAAATATAAGCACATCCGCCCATGCGTTTCTCGGTCAGCAACAGTCATGTATATCTTCCCACCATAACAATAAGATAAAAAGTGGTATCATAATAGGTTTCTTTCTTAGAGCACTTAGGATATGCAATAAGAAATATTTAGAAGAAGAATTTAATATTATTGAAAAGTCTTTCTTAAATGTGATTATATTTGAAACTACCGCATAACCTTTTTTTGCAATATCAATGTTTTCGTTTTGAATTCATATTATTTTCGTCTCCGCTTTTGTTAAGTCCGGAGAAAAACAAGCTCTGAAGATGATTTTTATAAATTGAAATATATACCCCAAAGGTAAAGTTATAAATATTTACTTATTGCGTTTGATATTTGTTATTCTTGTTTGTCAGGGCTGGATATGTGCTATTCGCAGAATTGTGTCCTGGCTTCCTACCTTAATAAACGCTAGGCGGTGATAGCTGAAAAAACAACCCACTCTACGAATAAAGTCTCTGGCTGAAGCAGTGCCTATTGTAAAATTGCAATACCATAAAAAATTTTTTTTTTTCAAGTAAAAATGACCTGACATTTCTTTTTTATTAAAAAACAAAGTTTTAATTTTATAGTCGTTCTATCATGGTGTAATAGTTAGCAAGCTAGTCTCGCAAATCCATTATTACTGAAAAGCGAGTTCAATCCTCACTGGAAGCCCCATACTTGTGACCTTGTGTCAAAGCATACCAGTAGGGTATTTATTTTTTCTTTCATAACATATTAAAAAGCATCAATATAGGGTCCCTGTACAATAAGTATAGGTCTAGAGTGGTCCCCAACTGGTGGGCCATGAGGCCACTAATGAGTTTGGCCTAGGGCACCCACAAATAGATAACTCCCTAGGTTTTGTCGTAATACTTTATACATGTTATTTTTCACCACATTATTTTCAAATTCAGTTTAATTTCATTATATAATACTAGAAGTGGGTATTTGCCTCATACCCCACTTGTATGGGCTGGGCACAAGGCCTCGTTTTAACATGGGCCCACTCACAAGCCAAAGCTCATGAGTGGGAAAGAACAAAAATTGTGTCAATCCCTTCGGCATTCCCACTCAATAGGGGTGCCTCAGGCGCTGGGCAATAAACCCAACCCTGCCCCTTTAAATCAAGGGGGCAGTATTGCCTGGGGGGATAGCCCCCTGAGATCGACGCTATTAATTCAAACACACCGATCCAGTGGCCGAAGCACACTGGACCCCCAAAGGCCGGGTTGGTGGTGGAATTATATAATACTAGAAGTGGCTACCTGGCGTTGCCTGGATAGAGTGTGCGGAGGGGGGATAATAAAAAGTTAGTCCCCAGATCCATTAATTATTTTGGTCTTACATAATTGATTTATGTTTTTAATCACGAATGCAACCAATGACTTTTCCCTTTTCTTACTATTCAAATCCTCATTTTTAAATATTTTCCAGATGGAAATAAAATTTTCATTATTTTGTACAAAAAGCAAGCTCTGGTGATAGTGAATGTGTATATATATTTACTTTGTCATTAATTGTTTTATTTTAGTAGTTTCCTCAGGACATACATACATACACACCAACTGTCCTTTATGTACGAGAAGCAGCTCCCCAGTGTCGACTGGGCAGAGGGGGGGGGAAGCCTTTGGTGTATTGATTTTTAAATATATATAAAGGCTTCCTCGCTTTATTTCATACTAGAAGCGGCTTCCCAGCGACGACTCGATAGAGGGGGGGGCAAAAACTTGGTCTATTGATTTGTTTACTTTTGAGATTTACAAATGCTGGACATTTTTAAGTAGAATTTCAATGCTATTTCTAGGTATTTATTTTTTTTTTTTCAAATATCTTTGAATATAAATCAAAACTCCATAATTCTTGCACAAAAAGCAAGAACTGCTGATATTTAATGTGTATATATATTTACTTTGTCGTTAATTGTTTTATTTTCGTAGTTTCATCAGGATATACATACACACCAACTGCCCTTTATATATGTACTAGAAGCAGCTACCCAGCATCCACTGGGTAGAGGGGGGAACACTGGTGTATTGATTTGTTTACTTTTGAGATTTACAAATCCTGGACATTTTCAAGTAGAATTTCAATGCTATTTCTATGTATATTTGGATTTTTTAAATATCTTTGAATATAAAGCAAATCTTCATATTTTTTTACACAAAAAGCAAGAACTGGTGATATTTAATGTGTATATATATATTTACTTTGTCGTTAATAGTTGTATTTTCGTAGTCTCATCCAGACATACATTCACACCAACTTCCCTTTATATATGTACTAGAAGCAGCTACCCAGCGTCAACTGGGTAGAGGAGGGGAGAAAAAACCTGGTCTATTGATTTGTTTACTTTTGAGATTTACAAATGCTTGATATTTTTAAGTAGAATTTTAATGCTATTTCTAGGTATATATTAATTTTTTCAAATATCTTCGAATATAATGCTATTTCTAGGTATATTCTCATTTTTTAGATATAAATCAATTCTTCATAATTTCTGCACAAAAAGCAAGCTCTGATGATATTTAATGTGTATAATAATCTTCATACAATGACTGCTATTTAGACAGTAGCATTGCAACCAACAAAGCCTTCATCAGATGATGACTCTGGGTTCAGGCATGGTTTCGGGGCCGAAGCATCATTACCACTAACCCAGAGCGCCCCAGCAGTATCTCACGATACCACCAGACTTTGTCGGTTTCATGTCACAATATAGGACTGCCATATCCATGCTGATGCGGTTAGAGCTTTCTTCTGGATCTTTTTTATGTATTTCCTCTTGTCTGGTGGAGAAAGTCCAAGTTTAGACAAAAATGCAGAGGTTGAGTTGGTAATAAATCCCCGGCATCCGACTTCGATGGGAAATACATTTGTTATCCATCCGTTTCTGACGCATTGTTCACGTAGGTCTTCATATTTTTCCAACTTCCGCTGATGGGCCCAGTCAAGATTTTCTTCAAATGGAACTGTCAATTCAACGATAAAAACTTTCTTTTGATTAACAGACCAAATGACAATATCAGGACGCTGGGCCGTTAACGTATTTCAGTTGAAAAAACAAGTTGATGTTCCAAGTCGCACATTAATTGTTTTATTTGTATAGTTACATCAAGACATGCATACAAAATAAAATGAATAATCTATACATTTACGAGGGCAATGAATGAACTGGAATGAATATTTACAGCGTACCCCAAGTGCATGGGTTAGGCACAAGGCCCTATCAATGTGGAACCAACCAAGAACCGAAGCTCATGGGAGGCGGGTGCAAAAAATATGTTGATCCCATCGGCATTCCCCTTCAAGAGGGGGCGCTTCAGGCACCAGACAATAAACTCAGCTCTGCCCCTTTAAATCGAAGGAGCAGGTGTTGCCTGGGGGACATGGCCCCCTGGGATCAACACTGTTGATTTTATCAAGGTCCAGAGCCGAAGCCACAGGACCCTGCCCAAGAGCAAGAATGAACTGGAATGTTAATTAAAAAAAGAAAAAGAAATTTAGATTTCAAGAATTTTCAAGAAAAAGAATATAAACATCATACACAGTACAGGATGTATATATGGGTTGCAACCCAGGGGTCCCAAGACTAGGGGCGTCCCCTTTAGTTTTGAGGCTCCTGATAAAAATATAACAAAAATTAAAGATGCAAGAACAGAGGACACTTATTTTCAGATTTAATGAAACTCCTTTTAACTAATTTGAAACAATTTAGGGGACCCTTTTATGTGGGTATTTTAAATATTCGATAGGGACCCTTTTAAAGGGGACTCATTTACATTTTGATGCATTTCTTTTATTATACATACATATAGATTTTTCATAAGGTTTTTTTAGTTTTGCAAAATTTTGGGTAGACTATGAATTCAGGGGCGTAATTTTTAGCATAGTCTACTGGACAGATATTAGTGGAATATGAAATGAAGTCCAATGTATATATTTTTAATTGCAAGAACTGCAAAAGTGGACTGTTTTATTTATTTTTTTATTTTTTGTTACTCTGAAATAGAAATATCGTTAAATACTCGGCAAAATTACCAGCAAATAATAGTAATTTTCAGTTTATTTTAGTATAGGACTTTATAAGTTTATAAATTATAAACTTATCAAGTCCTATACGGAAACAAACTGAAAATTATAAAGTTTATAATCTCAATTCGCTTATAATAACAACTTTGAGGTCAAAAAAGTGTATAACTGAATCACTACGCAACAACTTTAAGTCTATACAACATCTATTAATGATGTGTTGTTTTTTTAACTTATAAATGAATTAACGTATTAATTTATGTTTTCCTTATAGTTTCATTTTTATTAAAATTATAAATCCCAGTTGAGAAATTAAAAATGTATACACTGGACTTCATTTCATAGTCCACTAACGTCTGTCCGGTAGATTATAGTAAAAAAAAAATACGTTACTGAATTCAAAGTCTACTTTTTTGATACAGGTTTATTTTAGTTTTGCAAAATTTTGTCTGGATTTTACATTTCATTGAACAAAGACATGTAACAAGGGTTAAATTACTGAATATCATATAAAAGACACGTGTGGGGTAGAAAATATTCGTTAATCAAGGGGGGGTACCCGAAATTGTATTATTAGCCCAGGGGCCTCTTAAGGTCTTAAATAAAGTTCTGTTCGTGCAAATGACATGGGATTTTCTTCTTTTTTAAAAAATTAAAACGTAATTAAATAATTAATTAATAAAATGAATTGTTTTCTTACCTGTTGGAGAACATCACATTTCTTTTTGAGGATACAATATTTATGTAAAAATATATTTTCGGTGGTGTATTTTTCTAGTTTTGCTTCAAGACTTTCTGCCATTCTTTAATTTTGGGGTTGGGCCTTTTTTTTCTTCTTCTTTTTAGAGATATTTTTTTCAAAATGCTCAAGTTTTTCTTTATTTTATTTTTTTTATAGTCTTTTTAATTTATATATTTTTTTGTTATTTTTTAAGTCTTTTTTAATTTATATTTTTTTTTTTTTTTCTTAAATACAGTATCTTTTTTTTAATTAATTAACTATATATTTTTGTTGCTTTTTTTTTAAGTCTTTTTTTTTTCAATTTATTTTATATTTTTGCTGTCTTTTTCTTTTTCTTGATTAAGATTGTCAAATGTTTTTTTGTTTAATTTTTTAGTGCTTTTTTAATGTTTTGATTTTTTACTATTAAAGTAAATATACAGTTTCCTTTTTTGTTTAAGTTTTATATAAACAGATTTTTTTTGTGTTTTTTTGTGAGAGTTTTTTTTTATAGATTTTTTTAAAAAAACTTTTCGTTTTTTGTGGTTCAATTCATCCAACAAAAAATAATTATGTCGGAATTTAGAGTTTTTTGTTTTTTTATCTTTTCTTTTTGTTTTTGAACAAGTTGTTTAAAATCGGGAGAAAAGGTAAAATCCAGGTATTTTCTTCTTCTGTTTCTTCTAGAACTTTCTTTTTAAAAAAAGAGACAATTAATAATATTTTTTTTTAAGTGGAGAGAAGATAATACGAAAATATTTATTTTGTCCCTTTTTTATTTTCAAAACTTTTTTCTCTTGTTGGAATACACACAACCGATTTCAGTTATAGGACAAAAAAAACCCCGAAGAAATAACAGATATCTTCCTAGAGTGGCAGTAAAGTGCAGAGTCCTTTCTTTTCTCTCCCTAATAGATAATTTATCTAATTTAAAGCCCTTAATTATCTATTTTTCGGGAGCTTTTCTCTCCCGGATTTTTTCCTCCGTTTTTCTTCTTCCACGCTCTCTGCAAGGCCCAACACGGCAAGGGGAGATAACTCGACTTGCTACTTCCGGTTTAATGGCGTCTAAATAGATTACATTTCTGCGCCAAGCACCGTGGAATTGATTTCGTAAAAAAAAGCTTTCATATTTACCACAGATATATCACATTTCAATTAGTACTACCATCGGTTCATTTAAAGAAGAGGTGGTCCCAACAGTAATATGCTGACGCCATTGGAATGTTTGCAATGATCGAGAACTTTCTGCAACTATTTGATTTTAATTTTTTTAAAAAGGGTTATCTTCAAGATACGCACTCCCAGATTTTTTCAGTTTTCTTTTTTCTTTTTTTTTTTTTTTTTTTTTTTTAAAGAATGTTCCCCAGTTGGAGCCAGCCTGGTAGGCTCTTTTGATAAGCTTTTCTCGAGGAAATAAATCTGAATTCGGAAAATAATTTTCTTTTACATTAAATTATTTTGAGTATTTTTCAAAAAATATGAAATTATTTGGGTCATTTTTTAATAAATGTCTCTGTACGATTTCTTTTTAACAATAATTTTTTTCTTTTTAATAATAAAGTTTAAAAACTTCCAGAAAGCTGAAAATTTCAGGAGTGCGTATCTTCAAGATTAACCATTATTTTATTTACTAGTAAATATATGCACCCTTCGGGTGCTAGTATTTAAGTATCAATGTAATAAAATATATTAAATTAGAAAGGTTGATGAAACTAAATACGAATGCAGATAAAAAGATTTAAATCAGAGGGGAGTATAATCGAAAAATAGAACAACTGAAAACTTAGTCTTCCATCTCTCGTCTTTTCTTGCTAAATTTTACTAAATTAATTATTTTGTTAACATGGGAAGTAAAGAATTAAATTACAGATATTCCCTCTTGTTAATGGATTTCTTTTAAGAGTTATTCCCGAATGTTTTACTCTTATTCATTAAGATAAAACTAAACAATTAGAAATCAATAATACTAAGCACATATTTATCTAAATCAAATTTTTAATATCAATATGCAAATTAGTATTTCCGTTCACAATGTAAACTGCTATTTTGTTGTATATATAAATACAATTGCATGTTAATAGTATGTAGATATGGTCAACAGTTTTAATAATGTAAAAAAATTTTATTAATAATTGAGGTTGAAATAAAATTGAAATCATGGAGAATGTGATGTAAATAACAAAGGGAATTGTGATTTGAGTAGTGATATAGTTTCAGTTACAGACTAACAAACACAGAATCTCCATTATAATAAGATTTATATTGGCCTAAATGAAATATTATACATTTTCCACAGAGAGTTTACTTTCACATTTTAATTCAATTCAATATATATATTTACCAACACCTCCGCATGAGTAGGATGTGACCCAAGGTCAATTTCTTATGTGGGGTTTAACAGGTTTGAATTCAGAGTTTTTCCTTTTCCTAGACTGGTTACCTAGCCATGGTTAAAGAGCCAAGTCTACCTGCTATTTTCTCATAACTGGAGGGAGAATTGGATTCATACCTTTCCCAAGGGTATTTAAAAAGTAAGTAAAGTCATCAGGGTGGCCTAAAGTTGGTATCAGCCAATCAGCGAGGGAGTCTATCTCCTTTTCACTAGCGTTAGACCAAGGAGATTGTTTTTGTGTCTGTGGTGAAGTGCCACACCTACCATCAGCTCCTTACTTTACTACACAGAAGTAAAGTTATTAAATAATAGGAAAGATAGAAAATTAAAATAAAAAGTGAAATAAATCTATTTTATTATATTATATTATTAAAAAAAGTGAAAAATGCCTGATATATATATATATATATATATATATATATATATATATATATATGAGGCAGATGATTATTTACTACTTCTAATCAAAGAAAAATATTTCATTGATAAAAATAAGTCATCACTAAACCACATGATTGCCCCAACCCTATTGCCCTTATGGCAAGCCCCAACCCCTTTTATCATATGGGTGCTAGAAGGCGGTGACTGCGGGTCTAGATGTCCTGGGAATGACGTTAAACTCTATCTGATGGTGAGGTTCCACTTTTGGAGGTTTGGGGAATGTGGAGCACCCCATTCATCACCATTGCTCCCTGGTCCACTCTGACCCGGAGTGGTAGTACCTGTTAGGGTCCCATCTATGGGTTAAATAGAAAAATGTATTTATAAAAAAATTGTATTATCCATTAAGAATTGATTTATTTCAAAACTTTATTGGCATTAAATGACCCACTGAGGTTGATATGCCCTAAAACAAAACAAACAAACAAACAAATCACTAAACCACACACACATATATACACACACACACATACACACACATACATGCATGCAAAAACAAATTTTGGAGTACAAAATAACCACACAGACATATACACATACTCACACAAACACACATCCACCAATTATCCTGAAAATACACCTATGTCTGGAAATAATTACATTCTCATGTTTATTAAATCCACTTAATAGCCTAGAAAATATCTACATATACAAATGTGAATATACGCCAGAACACATTCTTGAATACGTATGTGCACACACATACCAAATACCAAGACACATAAATGCACACATCCATTGAATCTTCTTATGCACACATAAGATATATACATATATACACAGAAACATACTTAAAATAAAAAAAAAAATAAAAAAACACTCACACATACATGTACGAGTGTGAGTCAAAAAGTAATGCCATTTTGTTTAGGACAGGTATAATTACCAAGCCATCCTCTGTGGATCACATCCCTAATTCTCCATATAGGGGAATCAAAAAGTAATGCCATTTTGTTTAGGACAGGTATAATTACCAATACAGGAACATATAATCAAAATGAAGCTGGTCCTCTGTGGATCACATCCCTACTTCTCCACATAGGGGAATCAAAAAGTAATGCCATTTTGTTTAGGACAGGTATAATTACCAATACAGGAACATCTATAATCAAAATGAAGCTGGTCCTCTGTGGATCACATCCCTACTTCTCCACATAGGGGAATCAAAAAGTATGCCATTTTGTTTAGGACAGGTATAATTACCAATACAGGAACATCTATAATCAAAATGAAGCTGGTCCTCTGTGGATCACATCCCTACTTCTCCACATAGGGGAATCAAAAAGTAATGCCATTTTGTTTAGGACAGGTATAATTACCAATACAGGGACATCTATAATCAAAATGAAGCTGGTCCTCTGTGGATCACATCCCTACTTCTCCATATAGGGGAATCAAAAAGTAATGCCATTTTGTTTAGGACAGGTATAATTACCAATACAGGAACATCTATAATCAAAATGAAGCTGGTCCTCTGTGGATCACATCCCTACTTCTCCACATAGGGGAATCAAAAAGTATGCCATTTTGTTTAGGACAGGTATAATTACCAATACAGGAACATCTATAATCAAAATGAAGTTGGTCCTCTGTGGATCACATCCCTACTTCTCCACATAGGGGAATCAAAAAGTAATGCCATTTTGTTTAGGACAGGTATAATTACCAATACAGGAACATCTATAATCAAAATGAAGCTGGTCCTCTGTGGATCACATCCCTACTTCTCCATATAGAGGAATCAAAAAGTAATGCCATTTTGTTTAGGACAGGTATAATTACCAATACAGGAACATCTATAATCAAAATGAAGCTGGTCCTCTGTGGATCACATCCCTACTTCTCCACATAGGGGAATCAAAAAGTAATGCCATTTTGTTTAGGACAGGTATAATTACCAATACAGGAACATCTATAATCAAAATGAAGCTGGTCCTCTGTGGATCACATCCCTACTTCTCCACATAGGGGAATCAAAAGTAATGCCATTTTGTTTAGGACAGGTATAATTACCAATACAGGAACATCTATAATCAAAATGAAGCTGGTCCTCTGTGGATCACATCCCTACTTCTCCTCATAGGGGAATCAAAAAGTATGCCATTTTGTTTAGGACAGGTATAATTACCAATACAGGAACATCTATAATCAAAATGAAGCTGGTCCTCTGTGGATCACATCCCTACTTCTCCACATAGGGAATCAAAAAGTAATGCCATTTTGTTTAGGACAGGTATAATTACCAATACAGGAACATCTATAATCAAAATGAAGCTGGTCCTCTGTGGATCACATCCCTACTTCTCCACATAGGGGAATCAAAAAGTATGCCATTTTGTTTAGGACAGGTATAATTACCAATACAGGAACATCTATAATCAAAATGAAGTTGGTCCTCTGTGGATCACATCCCTACTTCTCCACATAGGGGAATCAAAAAGTAATGCCATTTTGTTTAGGACAGGTATAATTACCAATACAGTAACATCTATAATCAAAATGAAGCTGGTCCTCTGTGGATCACATCCCTACTTCTCCATATAGGGGAATCAAAAAGTAATGCCATTTTGTTTAGGACAGGTATAATTACCAATACAGGAACATCTATAATCAAAATGAAGCTGGTCCTCTGTGGATCACATCCCTACTTCTCCACATAGGGGAATCAAAAAGTATGCCATTTTGTTTAGGACAGGTATAATTACCAATACAGGAACATCTATAATCAAAATGAAGTTGGTCCTCTGTGGATCACATCCCTACTTCTCCACATAGGGGAATCAAAAAGTAATGCCATTTTGTTTAGGACAGGTATAATTACCAATACAGGAACATCTATAATGAAAATGAAGTTGGTCCTCTGTGGATCACATCCCTACTTCTTCACATAGGGGAATCAAAAAGTAATGCCATTTTGTTTAGGACAGGTATAATTACCAATACATGAACATCTATAATCAAAATGAAGTTGGTCCTCTGTGGATCACATCCCTACTTCTCCACATAGGGGAATCAAAAAGTATGCCATTTTGTTTAGGACAGGTATAATTACCAATACAGGAACATCTATAATCAAAATGAAGTTGGTCCTCTGTGGATCACATCCCTACTTCTTCACATAGGGGAATCAAAAAGTAATGCCATTTTGTTTAGGACAGGTATAATTACCAATACAGGAACATCTATAATCAAAATGAAGCTGGTCCTCTGTGGATCACATCCCTACTTCTCCACATAGGGGAATCAAAAAGTATGCCATTTTGTTTAGGACAGGTATAATTACCAATACAGGAACATCTATAATCAAAATGAAGTTGGTCCTCTGTGGATCACATCCCTACTTCTCCACATAGGGGAATCAAAAAGTAATGCCATTTTGTTTAGGACAGGTATAATTACCAATACAGGAACATCTATAATCAAAATGAAGTTGGTCCTCTGTGGATCACATCCCTACTTCTCCACATAGGTGAGTCAAAAAGTAATGCCATTTTGTTTAGGACAGGTATAATTACCAATACAGGAACATCTATAATCAAAATGAAGCTGGTCCTCTGTGAATCACATCCCTACTTCTCCACATAGGTGAGTCAAAAAGTAATGCCATTTTGTTTAGGACAGGTATAATTACCAATACAGGAACATCTATAATGAAAATGAAGCTGGTCCTCTGTGGATCACATCCCTACTTCTCCATAATAGGGGAATCAAAAAGTAATGCCATTTTGTTTAAGACTCAAAATATTTACATATATTATCACACTTCTATTATACAGCTCTATCCTTCCCAAGGCTTTGCAGCTGTGTCATGTTACGTGTAGTTTAACTCTCCCAAATAATGAAGATTCTGACGAATACCGTGGGTATAAAAGACAGTGTTTATTCATTACACAAAAGTGTAAAAAACTGGAACAAAAATATAAACAAATGATTTATGTCAACATTTTCAGATTTTATAACAAGTTTATACAGTTACTAACCACAATAAATCAAAAATCTGAATCTATAAAAATCAAATTTATACAAATTTGAAGGCAATTTACAATGCAATGTAATAGGTGTTAAAATATCTGGCGTTCCTCCAACTTAATAACAACAAAGATTACGCCGGCTTGGTGCATAAAAAAAAACGGATGCTTCTGCCTCTGATGATGAGATTTTCTCAAAAATATTTAGGTAAATAAATATCATTTAACACCTATTACATTGCATTGTAAATTGCCTTCAAATTTATATTTTACACATACATACAATGCTTCTAAAAATCTATAAAAAAAAACACTTATTTCAAATTTATACATAAGAGTTTATGAAAAAGAAATAGACTTTTTAAAAGAACTGTTATTTTGTTATTTTAGTTAGTCATACAATTTTTTTCTTAAATTATATTGTTGAGTTATTTTTTGTTCCTTTAATAAATTGGTTTGAAAACAAATACACACATGTAAATAAACTTATTATTTGAGGGTGATAAAACTCTTTACAAAATGAGATAATATAAAAAACTAAATGGTTGAAAACACTTCAACTAATTATTAAAATCAAGCGATTTTTTTTTTTTTTATTAATTGAACTAAAACTAATATCTGGCTAAAACAAATAATTTTTTGATAAATAAGTAAAAAAAAAAAAAAAAAAATTCATTTCTTACTATAACCTTGTAAAAAAAAAGCAACAGCTAAGAAATTGACATTTTATATTAGGAAACAAAATAATTCAAACTATCTTATCTGATGTTATTTTACCTGAAGAAACTAAAATATAATCTTATTATAATGGAGATTGTCTGTTTTCCTGTCTGTAACCGAAACTATATTACTACTCAAGTTACAATTCCCTTAGTTATTGACATCGCATTCTCAATGATTTCATTTTTTATCTAAACCTCAATTATTAATAAAATTGTTTTACATTATTATTACTGTTGACCATATCTACATATAAACAACATGCAATTATATTTATATATACAACAAAATAGCGGTTTACAGTTTGAACGGAAAGGCTTATTTGCATATTGATATTAAAAATGTGATTTTAATAAATATGTGCTTAGTATTATTGATTTCTAACTGTTTGGTTTTATTTTAATGAATATAAACAACAATCTCTTCAATGAATCTTAAATGAAATCCATTGACAAGAAGAAATAACTGTAATTTTATTCTTTACTTACTCTTTTAAGTAAATACTTAAATTAGAAAAAATAACAATGAAAGACGAGAGTGATGGAAGAGTAAGTTTCAGTTGTTCTATGTTTCGATTATACTCCCTCTGTTTCAAATCTTTTTTTATCTGCATTTCCCATTTAGTTTTATTAGCCTTTCTAATTTAATACTATATTTTATTACATTAAAACTTAAATACTTGCACCCGGAGGGTGCATATATTTGCTAGTAATAATAATGAAATTTATTGTGTACAGTGCCCAGGTGCACCACAACTCATCAAAGTCTCATGTCAAGTACACAGAATAATGTTGTGTCAGGAACATGAACAGTTCACAGTAGTAATATGCATATATGTGTGTGCATGTGTATGTGGAGAGTGGCATCAGGTATAGTGTTGGCAGACCACAGGAAGCATGGAGGCTTTGAAAGATTCAGTGCTCCGGCAGCCTACAACAGATGCAGGCAGTTTATTCCATGTCTCCGCAATTCTTAGCGTCAAAAAATGTTTCCAAAAGTCACGTGAGCAGTGCTGTTTTCTGACTTTGTAGGCATGTCCGCGTGTATTGGAGAGATGGAGATCAAAAAGGTGCTCAAGGTTGCTGTTGTTAAGATGATTAATGACCTTATGAGCATTTACCAGGTCAGTTGCCAGACGCCGAAGTTTCAACGAATCCATTCCCAGGGCTGCGAGACGTTCAGAGTATGGCAGATTCCTGATGGAGGGTACTCGCTTGGTTGCACCTCTCTGTACAGTTTCTAGGAGGTTAATTTCTTTTATTTGATTGTAAGTCAGAAAAATTTGAAGAAACACAAGTTCAATGACAGTAAATATTGGCAAATATTTGTTAAACTATTGAGAAAAAAAAATGAGAGATTTTATGTAAACATTTCCTTCAATAAAACAAGTTAATATTCTCACTGGGTGCCTAATATTTGTGCAACAACTAAGGTAATGAATATTTTTTAATTTCTGATAAAGATAGAATATGGAAAAATATGAAGACCTACGTGAACAATGCGTCAGAAACGGATGGATAACGGATGTATTTCCCATTGAGGTCGGATGTCGGGGGTTTATTGCCAACTCAACCTCGGCATTTTTGTCTAAACTTGGACTTTCTCTACCAGACAAGAGGAATACTTAAATAAGATTCAGGAGAAAGCTCTAACCGCATCAGCGTGGATATGGCAGTCCTACATTGTGACATCAAACCGACAAAGTCTGGTGGTATCGTGAGATACTGCTGGGGCGCTCGGGGTTAGTGGTAATGATGCTTTGGCCCCGAAACCATGCCTGAACCCAGAGTCATCATCTGATGAAGGCTTTGTTGGTTGCAATGCTACTGTGTAAATAGCAGTCATTGTATGAAGAGTTTTTTTTTCTACCAGCAAGGTTGCCCAGCATTACCCGGTCTAAAAATTATCTGTAATAATAATAATTGTTAATTCTTACTATGTAATTTTATTTATCTTAAAATTACTAATGAGTTTGATTCTCACTGGGTGCCTAATGTTACATAATTATTAGATGCCTAATATTTAGTGTAGAAACATAATGGCAATTAGTGCAGCTGATAGCCTTGAGAGTGAGTGACAGCACTTGACCTCACCCTCGCCTTGTCTTCCAGGGATAAATCGTGAGAACCGGAAGGCATAGAAGACCCTGTCTTCCGGTTTAGAAGCATAGTGAGTTTAAGTCAGTTAGAAGGTAGCAGCGAGCTCGAAGGGGTAAGTCGTGTTATACACGCGGTCCCTCAACTGCACAGGTGTCTGGGTTGGGGATTTGGAAATAAAGTAACATCAACGTAATCGAAGTCTTGTGTTTATTACCTAAAAACTAACAATGACACAGGGATTCTGATAAAGAGAAATCCCCAATGGAAGACCAGACCGGAATCCCCAAGTCAACACCAGACGCTAGACCAGACCAAGATAGATGATCAGAATAGCAAAGCCGACCAGAAGAAAAGACGACTAGAAGTAAGAAGTAAGAAAAGGGTATACAACATTATATCGATTTGGTAATGTGAAAACATCCTATATAACACTAATACTTGTGCAACAACTAAGTTTATGAATATTTTTGCACTTCTGATAAAGATAGGATATTCTAGGATCCTGTCAAAGGGAGACAAAATATTTGCTACAAATATATAAGGTAGTCATGGGGAAGTGGTTTGCCTAAGTTCTCACTCACTCTCTCTCTTTGCAATGAACCAATGAGCTGTGTCAGTGAACAAAACTTTTGGTGATATCTAAAAACCAGGAAACAAAACTTTAATGTATGAAAAAATTTATTGATGTAATCGACACAAATTTAAAAAAACAAACAAAAAAAAACATTTGGAAATTGTTTCTTAAATTGAATATAGTTAAGAAAATATGTATTTGCCCTAAAATACTAGGAATCATATGGTGAATTCTTCTGTTTATCTTTTGTAATCATTTATTCAGGAAAACAATAAGCAAATGTTATAATGGAGAATATAGATATATAAATAAGACACGAAATGACAGTACTCCAAGGTTTGAAGTATGGAATTAACCACGAGTGTGGCAGACAGGTTGAGAGTTAAAGAAATAACCAAATAACTAGAATTATGAATAAAAGACGTTTATTACAGAATAACAATAAAGGTTGCAAACTTTAGTTCATTTGCACAAATATAATTTGTAATAAACTTATCTGAGTCCTGAGATAGGGTATTATCGGAGCCCTTGCTATGGCCTTCTGATGGTTCGGATATGATAGACTTTCTGTTTGATGTCCGACTCTGATTCTGGTTGTTGAGGAAGAGGAGCGACCCTTATTTAGGTCTGTTCCCTTTGAAAGCTGGATCAGAAGAGCGCACGAGTCTGCCTATTTGGCTCTGCCACCAAAGTATGCTGGTTCGTGATTGGTTGGTTTGAAACAGAGGCTCACAGACAAAGGACGATAACCCCCCATACCCCAGGATTCTCAATAAATAAAGATACAATGAAATAAAAAACAAGTTAAAGTTTTTATATCTATATTAAAAGATTTAATTGTTATATGTTAAATACAGCAAAAATAGCATATTGCAAGATTTTTGTTAGTATAACAATGTTAAAATGCTTGAATTTAGTGAATAAAGCAGCGTGGTGTCTGATTGTCATAATTTCTTGTGTCACTTAACTGTGAAATGTCAATAGAGTACTTCCCCTTATTCGTTTATCTTCAATTATAATATAAATTCTATAAATAAAATGTGATTCAACAACACATAACAAAAGTGTGTTTAATAAGGATAAAATAAGCTTAATAAAATAGGGTTAGGGTTAAACTAATCTTAAACACTAACCCTAAACCCTAACCTCGTCTTCTTTTTTTTTCTAGTAGATCAATAAATAGATAAGTAATTTATCAGTCAAGAGTGGTTCCCTTTGATCATGTTAGACTTATAGGAAATAACCTTTAAGTTGCAGGGAATCTTAAAAAAAAAGAAGAAATCTTTCGTGTCCTCATGTTGTACAATAAGCTATTTCAGCAACCATTTATATGCAAAACTGACATACGAGTTAAAAAAACAAAGCAGAGTAATAACAAGTCGGATCGTCAACCAGAGACTGGTAGACACAAACAACCACTGCTCAGTAAATTAAAAAAACAAACACAATTTTTAAGAGACAAATTCAAAAGATTTTCAGGCAATACGAAGGGAGGTAACTTCTATCGCCATTTACAAAACGATCCACAAAATTTTGTCAACATTACTATTGTCTCCTAATTACAATTTTCTATTAATGTCATCAGGTTCAATTCAAATTCTCGTTAGTGAGTCGGTGTATTTTATTCTATAGAAAATAATCGAAACATTTAACATCTAAGTGAAAATTTAAAAACTACACCAAAAAAAGAAGAAAAAAAACTTAATCTTTACGTAATGCAGAGTAGCCTCCCTTGTCAATTCCGACATTTTGTTAATAAAAAAAAGTTTTAAATGTATTAAAAATAAATTACATGTGTAATATTATTTTGTTTATTTTTAGTGATGCTCATTATGTTACTACTTTTCGACTTAGACAAAAAATTTTCACCTTAAATAATCGATTTAATCAATTTTAATTCGTTTTAAAAATGAAAACTAGTCAAGATTTTGGCAGTGCCTATCTTAGTACATAAAATTGACGGAGTAGACTATTGTCGGTATCAGCCGGCCAGCGAGGGAGTCTAGACCCTTTTCTTCGAAAAGCCTTTTATTTATAGCAAATACCTAGGCTCCAAATCGGCCATTTTGAAAAATTTCTTTATAGGCGTGAACGCCTCTGATTGGTTGAAAATTGTCAATATTAATATTTCTATTTTTCTCGCTTTACCTGTGCCGATCCTCATGCTCAAAGCGTTTATTTTCGTCATTCCATTTCTGCTTTCAAAGTGTCAACTTCCGGCTCACCACAAGATTCATATCTTTGTGAATTCTTGTGGCGAGAGAACAACAAAGAAAGTAACACTGTTGCGGTCTCTTGAGTTAGACATGTTCACTTCACCTTTTTAGACTGCTTCGCAAATTTATCAAATGGAAATAATTATGCAAAATAACTATGTTGACACCCATAATTTGAGTATTATTAAATTTCCCATGATGCAACTTGACTTCCGTCCAGATTAGAAGCAGTAAAAAATTTTTTAGATGAAAATCGTCCTAGAAGAATTTGGGTTATTTCCTATAACGCCAACATAAACAAAGGGGAACCACTCTTGACTGATAAATTATTTATTTATTTTCCCATTAAACTAACCCTAAACCCTAACCCTAACCCTAAACCCTAACACTAACCCTAATGCCGTCTTCTTTTTTCCTAGTAGATCAATAAATAAATAAATAATTTATCAGTCAAGAGTGGTTCTCCTTTGTTTATGTTGGAGTTATAGGAAATAACTGAATTTTGTGTTAGTAGTTCCCTGAACTGGTAAAAAGCACAGTTTTTTTTCACATTGTAAAGGAGGTGCAATAAAAAATATTGTTATTTTGCATCAGTCGAGTTCTGTTGAATTTCTACCAGAAGAAACACCAGGATGCGGCTACAAACACTTTCAATCAAATTCTTAAAGATATACTTGACTCACAATGAAACATTTTAAACCCATCGATCACTTAATTTAAGCAGTGATTTACATTGGACGAAACACATCTCTAAAATTGTCAAGAAGGCCGAGGGTGTCCTGGCGTCACTCAGCAAGACATTTGTCTATTTTTAAAGCTGTACAAAGCTATGGTGTGGCCACACTTGGAATTTGCATCACCGGTCTGGAACCCCTATCTTGCTCAGAATATTAACCTCCTAGAAACTGTACAGAGACGTGCACCCAAACGAATACCCTCCATTAGGCATCTGTCATACTCTGAACGTCTCGCTGCCCTGGGAATGGATTCGTTGAAACTTCGGCGTCTGGCAACTGACCTGGTAAATGCTCAAAAGGTCATTAATCATCTTAACAACAGCAACTCTTGAGCACCTTTTTGATCTCCATCTTTCTAACACACGTGGGCATGCCTACAAAGTCAGAAAACAGCACTGCTCACGTGACTTTCGGAAACATTTCTTCACGCTCAGAATTGCGGAGGCATGGAATAAGCTGCCCAAGTCTGTTGTAGGCTGCCGAAACACTGAATCTTTCAAAGCCTCCATGCTTCCTGTAGTCCGGCGACACTATACCTGATACCCCTCTCCACACACATATGCACACACGCGCACACATACATGCATATTACTTCATGTTCATGTTCTGACACTAATACATTATTATATGTACTAGACATGAGACTTTGATGGGTTGTGGTGCACCTGAGCACTGTACACAATAAATTTCATTATTATATATCATTATTAATTTCTTTCTTTCCTTCTTTATTTCTTTCTCTCTTCCATTGCGATTGCATATGATTGAAAAATGGCTTTCTCTTTCTCTTCTCTTTTTTTTTTTTCTTCCTCTTCTTCTTTTTCCTCTTCTTTTACTTCCTCTTCTGCTCTCTCGACACTGTTACTGAAGAACAAAAATGCAGTGTGTCGTTCAGGCCAAAATAGGTCGCTTTTATAGTCAAATAAAAGTTGCAATGCACTATGGGTAAGTAAGTAAGTAAGTAAAGTCGACAGGGCGGCCTAAAGTCGGTATCAGCCAACCAGCGAGGGAGTCTATCCCTTTTTCAATAGCGCTAGACCAAGGAGATTGTTTTTAGCATCTGAGGTGGAGTGCCACACCTACCATCAGCTCCTTACTTTACCGCACAGATCCCTGTGCTACTCATATGCTGAGTTGGTGAGGACCGGTATCGAACTAGGAACCTTGTGGTTTCTAGCCGAACGCTCTACCGACTGAGCTAACCCGGCCCATAATGCCTCGCAACCTCTATAAAAAGTCCATTCTGCCCCCCTCCAATTTCTTGACACTTCTTACTGGGCATAATGGCATACCACATTCCTTCTTCCCCCCAACCACATTCCTTTCCTCGCCAGGGACAGTTTCGCAGGTCAGGCATATCTCTCTCTCTCTCTCTCTCTCTCTCTCTCTCTCTCTCACAATAGAAGGGTAGTGAAGCATATCCTACACAGCATAATTTCATTAAAGGGTCCTTTCATCAAAATCTATCTATCTATCTATCTATCTATCTAAATGGCATTTCTCATCATGAATGTGTTTCAATTTTCCTTCAGTCATACTCCCTCCCTTCCGCTCCATTATTCTATGATTTCTCTTTGTTACTTAAAACAAAAAAAAAGATTACAATTTCTAACCACAAGTTTTCATATTTTATTCAATTCCTTATTCTTTTATTCTTATTCTCTTATTCTCTTATTCTTTTACTCTTCATTTTTCCTTTTTCTTTTCTGTTTTTTTTTTTTCTTCTCATTTTTCTTTCACTCATTTTTCTCTCCCATTTCTTGAATTAGTATTATTACTAATAAGAAATTTTATAAAATAAAACAAACAAAAAAACAATTGTTAAAGAAAAAATGAAAATAAAATAAGGTTAGTTAAGTAGATAATAAAACTAACAGAGAAAAATGGAAAGAAAAATATACAGAAATGAAAATACAAAAAAAAAGGGATAATTTTAAAAAAAAATAAAACAAAGAAAAAATCGTTAAAGAAAATTTAAAAGATAAAATTAAATTTTAAAAAATAAGGTTAATTAAGTAGATAATAAAACTAGCAGAGAAAAACGGAAAGAAAAATATACAGAAATAAAAGATAGAAAAAAAGGGATAATTTAAAAGAAAAAAAATCGTTAAAGAAAATGGTAATTTATGAGGAACTTCGTCCCGGTCCCCTGCCTCCAAAATTGCTGCCCGGTGAATTTTAAAATAACGACCCCAACCTTCAGTGCCACAACGGTGTTACTTGAAAGAAAACAACCAACAACTTAGGGCGTTAAATGTATTTGAGGGGGGGGGCTCTTTTTTTGTCTTAATTCTTGTTTATTTATTTTTTCCATTCGAAAAAAAAAACATTAAACCTTTTTTGTCGTAATTCTTATTTTTTTTTTTTGTCATAATTCTTATTATTGTAATTTGTCGTAATTCTTGTTTATTTATAGAAATTTGTCAAAAAAATGAATAAACAAGAATTAAGACAAAAAAAGCCCCCCCCCCGCCTCAAATACATTTAATACCCTAAGTTGGTTGTTTTCTTTCAAGTAACACCGCTGTGGCGCCGATAGTTGGGGTTGTTATTTTAAAATTCACCAGGCAGCAATTTCGGAGGCAGGGGACCGAGATGCACTTCCTCATAAATTACCAGTAATATATATACTCAAAGCGTTCTAGATGCCTTCACTGGTTGCAACCAGTGAAGGCATCTAGGACGTTTTGAGTCAGGTAAGTTCGACTCGTTACTACAATGATGAATTATATTATATCGTTATTAATTTCTTTCTTTCCTTCTTTCTTTCTCTTCATTCCATTGAAGCAGATGATATGCATATGATGAATTAATCACCAAAATAGAAAAATAGATTTTGCAACCAGTGAAAAGATTTTTGATTTCACTGATTGTAACATAGCTCAATCAAAGAATCTAATAATGATTAAACAGAGGGAACAAATTAACTAGAAAATATCTACATATACAAATGTGTATATACGCCAGAACACATTCTTGAATACGTATGTGCACACACATACCAAATACCAGGGACACATAAATGCACACATCTGTAGCAAGCTGGGTGTAGTATATATTTTATATAGGTTTACACAACTTACTAACTTTTAAACAAAACTCGACACAATGAAAGAAATCAAGGGAATCGTATTAAAATAAACAATCTGTATTAAAATAGAATTACAGACATGTATAATAGCATACCGGGTATAGTCCTTCCTTTTATATTGTGGTGTAAGATTCAAAGTGATATATACTTGAAGATAAAACTCCGATAAAGGTTGAAGGACAAAACATTTAATAGGTATACAGTACATGGATTAACAGGGTACATAATACATAGAGGTGTACATAAACATACATACAAAAGTAGAGATAATGACACATTCATGAATGGAAAAACATAAAAGCACAGACATGAGACTAGGAATAGTCCATGCTGTATAAATCACTTACAGTAATGTAAGGGGGGCCAAAGCAGGGGGTAGACCAGAGTGGTGTCTCGTGAGTCGAGCAACCAGAAAAGAGGAAGAGACGTTCAAACAGCCGCTTAAATATAAACGGTCCCTAGCGGGAACCAGCAAACTAAACGGGCAGACAACTCTCCAGGCAAATACGAAAGTAACACCACAGTGGTATTAATAGTTAATATTTTATCTTGTTTTTCTTTGCTGATACTGGAGCTGATTTGTTGCGTGACCACTCGTCTTGTCATTCTCTGAACTACTGACAAATTCCCGCTTTTCCTTTTTGGCGCTTGATCTTTGAATTCAGCGTTTGTTGTTTTCCGTTACTGCATTTTGGGGATTCTTACTCCCCCTTTTTAATATAATCGGCAACTGCCATTTAATTAACCCTTACACATCCATTGAATCTTCTTATGCACACATAAGATATATACATATATACACAGAAACATACTTAAAATGAAGAAAGAAAAAAAAGAAAAAACACTTACACACACATATATGTACGAGGGTGAGTCAAAAAGTAATGTCATTTTGTTTAGGACAGGTATAATTACCAATACAGGAACATCTATAATGAAAATAAAGCTGGTCCTCTGTGGATCACATCCCTACTTCTCCACATAGGGGAATCAAAAAGTAATGCCATTTTGTTTAAGACTTGTATAAATACCAATACAGGAACATCTATAATGAAAATGAAGCTGGTCCTCTGTGGATCACATCCCTACTTCTCCACATAGGGGAATAAAAAAGTAATGCCATTTTATTTAAGAGTGGTATAATTACCAATACAGGAACATCTATAATCAAAATGAAGGTGGTCCTCTGTGGATCACATCCCTACTTCTCCACATAGGAGATTCAAAAAGTAATGCCATTTTGTTTAAGACTGGTATAATTAGCAATACGGGAACATCTATAATCAAAATAAAGCTGGTCTTCTGTGGATCACATCCCTACTTCTCCACATAGGGGAATCAAAAAGTAATGCCATTTTGTTTAAGACTGTATAATTAGCAATACGGGAACATCTATAATCAAAATAAAGCTGGTCTTCTGTGGATCACATCCCTACTTCTCCACATAGGGGAATCAAAAAGTAATGCCATTTTGTTTAAGACTGGTATAATTAGCAATACGGGAACATCTATAATCAAAATAAAGCTGGTCTTCTGTGGATCACATCCCTACTTCTCCACATAGGGGAATCAAAAAGTAATGCCATTTTGTTTAAGACTGGTATAATTAGCAATACGGGAACATCTATAATCAAAATAAAGCTGGTCTTCTGTGGATCACATCCCTACTTCTCCACATAGGGGAATCAAAAAGTAATGCCATTTTGTTTAAGACTGGTATAATTAGCAATACGGGAACATCTATAATCAAAATAAAGCTGGTCTTCTGTGGATCACATCCCTACTTCTCCACATAGGGGAATCAAAAAGTAATGCCATTTTGTTTAAGACTGGTATAATTAGCAATACGGGAACATCTATAATCAAAATAAAGCTGGTCTTCTGTGGATCACATCCCTACTTCTCCACATAGGGGAATCAAAAAGTAATGCCATTTTGTTTAAGACTGGTATAATTAGCAATACGGGAACATCTATAATCAAAATAAGCTGGTCTTCTGTGGATCACATCCCTACTTCTCCACATAGGGGAATCAAAAAGTAATGCCATTTTGTTTAAGACTGGTATAATTAGCAATACGGGAACATCTATAATCAAAATAAAGCTGGTCTTCTGTGGATCACATCCCTACTTCTCCACATAGGGAATCAAAAGTAATGCCATTTTGTTTAAGACTGGTATAATTAGCAATACGGGAACATCTATAATCAAAATAAAGCTGGTCTTCTGTGGATCACATCCCTACTTCTCCACATAGGGGAATCAAAAAGTAATGCCATTTTGTTTAAGACTGGTATAATTAGCAATACGGGAACATCTATAATCAAAATAAAGCTGGTCTTCTGTGGATCACATCCCTACTTCTCCACATAGGGGAATCAAAAAGTAATGCCATTTTGTTTAAGACTGGTATAATTACCAATACAGGAACATCTATAATCAAAATGAAGCTGGTCTTCTGCGGATCACATCCCCACTTCTCCACATAGTCACCATTTTTATCAATAGCAAAGTTCCCCTTCAAATAAGAACATATATCCCTGCCCCGTAAAATTCTGTTGATTGTTCTTTGAGCCATGTCTTCACTATAGATTTCACTTCCTCATCACTGGAATAATGTTTGCCTCAGATTATCATCTCTTCAGCCCAATGAAAAATGGTTTGAGAGGCAAATTATTCCAGTGATGAGGAAGTGAAATTTGTAGTGAAGAAGTGGCTCAAAGAACAGTCAACAGAATTTTACAGGACAGGGATACATGCTCTTGTTGGAGAAACTGTGACTATGTGGTGAAGTAGGAATGTGATCCGCAAAGGACCAGCTTCATTTTGATGTATGATACATGTTTATGTGTTGGTTACTATACCTATCCTAAAAAAAATTGCATTACTTTTTGACTCACCCTTGTATATACTAGAAAGAAGAGAGTGATTTGAATTCAAGTCCCTAATTCTATTTCCAATTATAACCGTTATGCAGGGTATGCATTCATAAAATAGCATTAGCATTCAAATAAGTATACTTATTTCATATATATATATATATATATATATATATATATATATGTGTGTGTATTTAAATTTTTTTTTTGGGGGGGGGCAAAATAGCATTTGAATAAGTATAATATGTATATATATATCTTATTATAATGGAGATTGTGAGTTTTTCTGTCTGTAACCGAAACTCTATCACTACTCAAGTCACAATTCCCTTAGTTATTTAAGTCACATTCACCATAAATTTATCTTTATTTTAACCTCAATTATTAATAAAATTGTTCTACATTATTTATACTGTTATCCATATCTACATACTAACAACATGCAATTGTATTTATATATACAACAAAATAGCGGTTTACAGTATGAATGGGAAGTCTAATTTGCATATTGATATTAAAAATGTAATTTTAATAAATATGTGCTTAGTTTTATTGGTTTCTAACTGTTTGGTTTTATTTTAATGAATATAAGCAAAAATCTCTTCAATGAATCTTAAATGAAATCCATTAACAAGATAAAATAACTGTCATTTTATTCTTTACTTCCTCTTTTAACTAAATACTTAAATTAGAAAAAATAACAATGAAAGACGAGAGTGGTGGAAGAGTAAATTTCAGTTGTTCTATTTTTCGATTATACCCTCCTCTGTTTCAAATCTTTTTATCTGCATTCTTATTTAGTTTCATTAGCGTTTCTAATTTAATACAATATTTCATTACATTAAAACTTAAATACTTGCACCCAGAGGGTGCATATATTTGCTAGTATATATAATAATGATAATGAAATTTATTTTGTACAGTGCTCAGGTGCACCACAACTCATCAAAGTCTCATGTCAAGTACACAGAATAATGTATTAGTGTCAGGAACATGAACAGTTTACAGTAGTAATATGCATGTATGTGTGCGTGTGTGTGCATATGTGTGTGGAGAGTGGCATCAGGTATAGTGTTGGTGGACTACAGGAAGCATGGAGGCTTTGAAAGACTCAGTGCTTCGGCAGCCTAGTATTCCTATATCTATTACTAGAAGCGACTACCTGGCATCGCCTGGGTAGAAGGGGTATAATAAGGGTCATCTCACAGATCTATTATTGTTGAATTGCGAGCTGGATACCCCATTAAAATCCCTATGTAAAAAAAAAATTGCGTTGATCCAGACACTCTGAAAAGAAAAATTAATGTCTCTTATTTAAACTACTGAAAAATTCTAGGCTATTATCATTTAAATCTTTGAGGTGTAACACAGATTCTCAAAGATATGTGGTTCAAAGTTAACTGACCTGAAAAAATATTAAATTTTTTTAATAAAAAACTGATGCATTATATCTTTTATTCTTTAATATATCTTCATCTCTCTCTCTCTCTCTCTCTCTCTCTCTATATATATATATATATATATATATATATATATAAAAAAAATTATCTAACAAACTATCTATCAATCTATCTATATCTCTTTATATATATATATATATATATATATATATATATATATATATATATATATATAAGAGCATACAGTATGGTTATACAGTGAGATTTTTAAGATCCCAAATAGAATCATCCCTTACAACCAGTCATTTGGATTACCTTACATATATATGTAAAAATGGAAATTGGAAATGAATCCGACAATATGAGGAAGAATGGATAATAAAAGAAGAATTTAATCAATATCATTTACACATGTGTTTCGGTCAGTTTATCTGTGTGCAGAATATTTTCACACAGATGAACTGACCGAAACACATGTGTAAATGATATTGATTAAATTCATCTTTTATTATCCATTCTGTTTCTTTCTTTTCTTTATTCATTCTTCCTCATATATATATATATATATATATATATATATAGATAGATAGATAGATAGATATAAATATGTATATCATTTTCTTCATATATATCTATCTATCTCACCTCACTACACTACACTTGAAAATTGGAACCTCATTTATCACAGGGTGTTTTTTTTATTGATTAAACGTAAATTTACAAAAAGTTCCTCTCTTTTATAGTAAAATATGTCAACAAAAATTATCAGTTAACTAGCTTAAAAGCCTCCCTTTTGGGGCAGCAATTAAGTAGTAAACTAAAAATATATAAGGGAACAATGAAAATATAATTATGATTGTAATTAAATATTTACAACTAAATCAAATTTTGACATTAAATAACCCATAAGGAATTGATATGCCGTTAAATAAATAGACCTAATCTTTACAAATGAATCAAATTTCAGCATTAAATAACCCATGAGGAGTTGATACACTGTCAAACAAATAAATAATGCAAACCAAACCATACTAGATATAAATAGTTATGATTGTAATCAAACGTTTACATCCGAATCGAATTTCAGCATTAAATAACCCATAACGAATTGCTATGTCTTTAACAAATAAGCCAAGCCACATAGTTTGAGAAGCAGTGTTGTAGTATTTTAAGCGACCTGAAAAGGCTTAGCAAGTCACATCTAAGGGAAGTAACTCTAAATGAGTTTAGAATATAACTCTCACGTATTCGGAGTTAAGAAAAAACCCGACCCTGGCTGATGTAACACTGATTTCCGGGAAGAAGTAAGTTTCATTTTAACTTACTGTTAAAGAGACGTCAGCCTTTTTCGCTCCAAATCGTAAACCCTTTTCCCTTACCCTATAATGGCATCGTCAGCTATTATGCAACTGGCTAAGAGGGCCACAATGGCCGAAGATATTCTTGTGAAGGTTAAGGCCCAGCTCGAAGCCGTCAAGCGAACAGCCATGCTGAATCTTATAAAAGAGGAAAAAGATCGTCTCGCCAAAGAAAATAAAGATCTGAGTAACCAAGTTCAAGACTTAAAGAGACAACTGATCCTTGCCGAAATTAGTAACGGGATTCGGCAGATATCCGTGCCGACCAAGAGGAGTATGAGCCAAGCCCAATCTTCCAGCGAAAACAACAAAACCAGCGAAAAGAAGGGCGAAAAGAAGGACCCCGTGAATGAGAAAAAACCTAAAGTTGACAAAGGCGGAAAGGCCCCACCCAGCACGGTCGACTCCAGTATTGACGTCTCTAAACTCGATCTGAGGGTCGGTCTGATCCTGTCTGCCAAAAAACACCCCGATGCCGACAAGCAATATGTTGAGGAGGTGAACGTCGGGGATGAGGACGGCAAAACCCGGACTGTTGTTTCGGGTCTCGTTAATTACATGCCGGCCGAGGCCATCGAAAATCGACTGGCTATCTTCCTCTGTAATTTGAAAGCGGCCAAGATCCGTGGTGTCATGTCCGAGGCGATGTTGGTATGTGCCTGCACCCCTGAGAAAGTTGAGTTGCTCGATCCACCAAATGGGTGCGTACCCGGAGACCGAGTTACCTGCGCCAAATTCCCTGGCAAACCTGAGGCCCTGCTGAACCCGAAGAAGAAAATCTGGGAGACGGTGAAACCGGACATGAAAACCAATAACAAATGTGTTGCTACATTTAAGGACCAAGTTCTGGTTGTCGAAGGAAAAGGTGAAGTGAAAGCCCCCTCTTTGGCCGATGCTCAATTGTCTTAAATTTTCTACGGTATTTGTCTGGGGGCAAAAATGACCCCCAAAGAAGAAAGAATATTAAAAAGGCAAGATGAAATCACAGACAAGTACTTTTTGTTTTGTTTTTTTGTTAAATTTCGTCCTTATTCCATTTGAAGGGATCGGTGATTTTTTAACCATATTTTTAAAATTAAAAACAAAAAATAACAGCATTTAAAATTATTTTGTTTGTTTGTTTGTTTTTTCATCTAAAAAGAAAGTAAATGTTATTTTTATAAGCGTAAAATACACAACGAGAATTCTTAATAATAATAATAATAATATCATAAATCGTGTCCTTATTAATAATTTAATTCATTAAGATCTAATTTTATCTTGTATTTGCTTTACAAATTTTTTTTAAAGAGTTTTAATTTATTTTTTTACTTTAGATTTAATTAAGTAGCATTCCCATTTTTTTAAAAAAATTGTTTTGTTTTTTTAATTTGAGTTTGTTATTTAATCACATTAGTTATATAATAATTTTAATAATAATAATAATATCATAAATCGTGTCCTTATTAATAATTTAATTCATTAAAATCTAATTTTATCTTGTATTTGCTTTACAAATTTTTTTTTAAGAGTTTTAATTTATTTTTTTACTTTAGATTTAATTAAGTAGCATTCCCATTTTTTTTTATTTTTTGTTTTATTTTTTAATTTGAGGTTGTTATTTAATCACATTAGTTATATAATAATTGCCTTGTAAATAGAGTTCAAAACTGTTTGATTTTATGCAAATATCCCCAGTGGTTCAAAAGTTATGAGAATTTAAAATCACAAAATTTAGGGTACAAATGTGGACAGGATTTTGTTATAAAAAATGTCAAATGACGGACAAATTCAAAACAAGAAATTCAGTAATTTCTTCACCATTTCTTTATTTTCAGTTACATTCTTCATTATAACAAAATTTGTAAATCCAAAATTAAATTTCTTGTGTATTTCACGCCTATAAAAGTAACGTTTATTAAAATAATGTATTGAATTAATTAATTAATTGTGAAGTTAATTTTTATTTTTTAAATTCCGTGTCCCGGAAAGACTTCATTTTTGAAATAGTTAAACTTAATTTAAGTTTCCCTTCTAAAAACGAAAGAAAATTCGGCTGAATGTAGAAATAGGTCGAAAAAGTAAAACGGAAAAGTTTGGTGTGGGTATAGAATTTAATGAATTTAGAAATTACTAAGGGTACGAATTATGTTATTTTTGTGTTAAAACATTCAGTTGTGTCGATTCTAACCACTTTTCGAAATCAAGCTGGCTGACTTCTGATTTAGGTCGGAAAATTAAAACTGAAAGTATTTTGGTGGTACCCAATAACAGTTTAACTACAGTCTATGAATTAACATTTTGCGAATTGGGTTACGGTTTTAGTGGATTTAAGTTGTTTTTAATTACGTATTGCTTAAAAAAATAAACAACAAAAACCCAAGAATAACATAATTCGTATCCTTAGTAATTTCTAAATTCATTAAATTCTATACCCACACCAAACTTTTCCGTTTTACTTTTCCGACCTATTTCTACATTCAGCCGAAAATTCACTTTTTCCAGGAATTTTTATTTTGTACTTTTTACTAAGAATGCATTTAAAAAAAAAAAAAAAAAAAGTATGTTAAAACGTCCAAATTTAATGCTGGACGGGATGAAAAAATTGCAAATATTTAAGCGGAATTTTAAAAACAAACATTTTTTTTTGATTTTTCAATATATATGACAACCAAGAAACGTACAAAAATGAAACTGAAGGTCACAGAAAAAACAGGATGTTTTAAAAAGAAAAAAAAAAAGATTATGAAATAATATCAGTTTTTCTGAAACAGTGTTTGTGTGTGTGTGTGCATTATATATACTAGCAAACATATACACTCTCCGGGTGCAAGTATTTAAGTTTTGATGTAATAAAACATTATATGAAATTAGAAACGCTAATGAAACTAAATAAGAATGCAGATAAAATGATTTGAAACAGAGGGAGTATAATCGAAACATAAAACAACTTTGAATCTAACTGAAACTCTTCCATCATTTTTCATCACTCCCGTCTTTCATTGATAATTTGTCCTAATTTAATTATTTAGTTAAAATAGGAAGTAAAGAATAAAATTACAGATATTTCTTCTTTTTAATGGATTTCTTTTAAGATTTATCTCTGATAGTTTTGCTCATATTAATTAGAATAAAACCAAACAATTACAAATCAATAATACTAAGCACATATTTATTAAAATCAAATTTTTAATATCAACATGCAAATTAGCCTTGAGTTAGACTCAACACATACAAAACATCTATCATCTTTTCATTTGTAAACCGAAATGTTTGAACATCGACTAATAAATTTCCATCCATTATATACATCCCGTGTTTGTTCTACATTTTCTCCACATATTGTCAGATTAATTTCCTCATCTTACTTCCATATACATATATATATATATATATATATATATATATGGGAGTAAATATGGAAAATAAATCCGACAATATTAAGAAATTTGAAAAAACAAATGTTCTGAAAATAAGATGAATTTAATTATCGATGTTTAAACATTTCGGTTTCTTTAAACCTTCATCAGGCTGTATCTTGGGGTGAAGAAAATGATGGATGTTTTATAAATGACATTTTCATCTCCTGTCATCTATAAAAACATCCATCATTTTCTTCCCCCCAAGATACAGCCTGATGAAGGTTTAAAGAAACCGAAATGTTCAAACATCGATAAATAAATTCATCTTATTTTTGGAACATTTGTTTTTCAAATTTCTTAATATATATATATATATATATATATATATATAATATATATATATATATATAAAGAATGCTCCTTTCAAATTAACAGCAAGAGCCAGCCTCATATTCTTTTGATCTACTTTTTCGGGGGAGAATAAATTTTTTTTTATTTATTTATTTTTTTTTTTTTATATCTAAATTCTTAAATAATTTTCTTTTACGATAAATGATAAAATTAATTCATTGTTAATTCAGTGTTACAATTCTTTTTTTTTCATCATACAACATGCGATACCCTGCCCTCGTCAGCCGCTCACCACTAGGTGTGATAACACAGTATCATATCGTCGTGTAATAAAAGTCACTAGAAGAGGAATATTAACCTACTCTAAACAAATAAAATCTAAGAAGTCCGTTTAGTGTAGGTGGTATGGGATCGGCCTGTCAGCTTGGCAGTCCGGTTTCAAATCACGCACAGGGCGGTCTTCTGATTTATAGCTCTGCTGATGAGGCCTAATAGGCCGAAATGTACATACAGAGATTGATTTTTCTCGATTTGTTTAGCCATACATTTAATAGGTATTCCCGCCTAATTCATTATTAATTAATTAATTTTCAAAATTAGGTACGACTCCAATTAAGCACTTATATATATATAATATTTATATATAATTATATATATATATATATGCTAACCCCTCCACAGAGAAGGAAAAACTCTGTATTCAACCTGTTAAACTCGTTTAAGAAATGACCTTGTGTCACATCCTGGCTCGTGTGGAGGGTATAGCATATATATATATATATATATATATATAATATAATTATTATATATATAGATGTTAATTGGAGTTCGTACCTAATTTTTTGAAATTAATTAATTAATAATGAATTAGGCGGGAATACCTATTAAATGTATGGCTAAAACAACATCGAGAAATCAATCTCTGTATGTACATTTCGCCTATTAAGGCTCATCAGCTAAGAGCTATAAATCAGAAGACCGCCCGTGCGTGATTTGAAACCGGACGCAAGCTGACAAGGCCGTCCCATACCACCTACACTAAACGGACTTCTTAGAATTTTATTTGTTTAGAGTAGGTAATATCCTCTTCTAGTGACTTTTAATTACACGACGATTGATACTGTGTTATCAACACCTAGTGGTGAGCGGCTGACGAGGGCAGGGTATCGCACATTGTATGATGAAAAAAAAAGAATTGTAACAATGAATTAACTTATTAATTTGTCATAAAAGAAAATTATTTAAGAATTTAGATATTAAAAAAAAAAAAAATTCATTCTCTCCCCGAAAAAGTAGATCAAAGAATATGAGGCTGGCTCTTGCTGTTAATTTGAAAGGAGCTTTCTTTAAATATATATATATATATATATAAGTAAAATATAACAAAAGACTTAGAATTTTGCATTGTTATTTCAAGAAGCTTAACAAAGTGTCTAACTCTCCCAAAGTTAGACAAAAATTCTTCTTTTTATATTTTATTTATAAATTTCTCTTAAAGATGTTGAGCTCTAAAAAAACTGTGAACAATTTTTTTTTTTTTTTGTTTTTTAAATTTTTATTTTTCTTTTTTTCTTTTGGATTATATATATATATATATATATATATGGAAGTAAGATGAGGAAATTAATCTGACAATATGTGGAGAAAATGTAGAACAAACATGGGATGTATATAATGGATGGAAATTTATGTTCAAACATTTCGGTTTACAAATGAAAAGATGATAGATATTTTGTATGTGTTGAGTCTAACTCAAGGCTAATTTACATGTTGATATTAAAAATTTGATTTTAATAAATATGTGCTTAGTATTATTGATTTGTAATTGTTTGGTTTTATTCTAATTAATATGAGCAAAACTATCGGAGATAAATCTTAAAAGAAATCCATTAAAAAGAAGAAATAACTGTAATTTTATTCTTTACTTCCTATTTTAACTAAATAATTAAATTAGGACAAATTATCAATGAAAAACGGGAGTGATGGAAAATGATGGAAGAGTTAGTTTCAAAGTTGTTCTATGTTTCGATTATCCTCCCTCTGTTTCAAATCATTTTATCTGCATTCTTATTTAGTTTCATTAGTATTTCTAATTTCATATAATGTTTTATTACATCAAAACTTAAATACTTGCACCCGGAGAGTGTATATGTTTGCTAGTATATATAATGCACACACACACACACTGTTTCAGAAAAACTGATATTATTTCATAATCTTTTTTTTTTTTTTTAAACATCCTGTTTTTTTCTGTGACCTTCAGTTTCATTTTTGTACATTCTTGGTTGTCATATATATTGAAAAATCAAACAAAAAAATGTTTGTTTTAAAATTCCGCTTAAATATTTGCAATTTTTTCATCCCGTCCAGCATTAAATTTGGACGTTTTAACATCCTTTTTTTTTTTAAATGCATTCTTAGTAAAAAGTACAAAATAAAAATTCCTGGAAAAGGTGAATTTTCGGCTGAATGTAGAAATAGGTTGGAAAAGTAAAACAGAAAAGTTTGGTGTGGGCATAGAATTTAATGAATTTAGAAATTACTAAGGATACGAATTATGTTATTCTTGGGTTTTGTTGTTTATTTTTTTAAGCAATATGTAATTAAAAACAACCTTAATCCCCTAAAACCGTAACCCAATTCGCAAAATGTTAATTCATAGACTGTAGTTAAACTGTTATTGGGTACCACCAAAATACTTTCAGTTTTAATTTTCCGACCTAAATCAGAAGTCAGCCAGCTTGATTTCGAAAAGTGGTTAGAATCGACACAACTGAATGTTTTAACACAAAAATAACATAATTCGTACCCTTAGTAATTTCTAAATTCATTAAATTCTATACCCACACCAAACTTTTCCGTTTTACTTTTTCGACCTATTTCTACATTCAACCGAATTTTCTTTCGTTTTTAGAAGGGAAACTTAAATTAAGTTTAACTATTTCAAAAATGAAGTCTTTTCGGGACACGTCATTTAAAAAATAAAAATTAACTTCACAATTAATTAATTAATTTAATATATTATTTTAATAAACGTTACTTTTACAGGCGTGAAATACACGAGAAATTTCATTTTGGATTTACAAATTTTATCATAATGAAGATTGTAACTGAAAATAAAGAAATGGTGAAGAAATTACTGAATTTCTTGTTTTGAATTTGTCCGTCATTTGACATTTTTTATAACAAAATCCTGTCCACATTTGTACCCTAAATTTTGTGATTTTAAATTCTCATAACTTTTGAACCACTGGGGATATTTGCATAAAATCAAACAGTTTTGAACTCCATTTACAAGGCTATTATTATATAACTAATGTGATTAAATAACAACCTCAAATTAAAAAACAAAATTAATTTTTTTTAAAATACTTAATTAAATCTAAAGTAAAAAAATAAATTAAAACCTTAAAAAAATTTGTAAAGCAAATACAAGATAAATTAGATTTTAATGATTTTGACAAGCTAATGCACAAAAAAAATTTAAATGATAGATTTAATGAATTAAATTATTAATAAGACACAATTTATGATATTATTATTATTATTATTAATGAATTCTCGTTGTGTATTTTACGCTTATAAAATAACATTTACTTTCTTTTAGATGAAAAAACAAACACAAACAAAATAATTTTAAATGCTGTTATTTTTTGTTTTTAATTTTAAAAATATGGTTAAAAAATCACCGATCCCTTCAAATGGAAATAAGGACGAAAATTTTTTAACAAAAAAACAAACAAAAAGTAACTTGTCTGTGATTTCATCTTGCCTTTTTAAATATTCTTTCTTCTTTGGGGGTCATTTTGCCCCCCAGACAATACCGTAGAAATTTAAGACAATTGAGCATCGGCCAAAGAGGGGGCTTTCACTTCACCTTTTCCTTCGACAACCAGAACTTGGTCCTTAAACGTAGCAACACATTTGTTATGGTTTTCATGTCCGGTTTCACCGTCTCCCAGATTTTCTCTTCGGGTTCAGCAGGGCCTCAGGTTTGCCAGGGAATTTGGCGCAGGTAACTCGGTCTCCGGGTACGCACCCATTTGGTGGGATCGAGCAACTCAACTTTCTCAGGGGTGCAGGCACATACCAACATCGCCTCGGACATGACACCACGGATCTTGGCCGCTTTCAAATTACAGAGGAGATAGCCAGTCGATTTTCGATGGCCTCGCCGGCATGTAATTAACGAGACCCGAAACAACAGTCCGGGTTTTGCCGTCCTCATCCCCGACGTTCACCTCCTCAACATATTGCTTGTCGGCATCGGGGTGTTTTTTGGCAGACAGGATCAGACCGACCCTCAGATCGAGTTTAGAGACGTCAATACTGGAGTCGACCGTGCTGGGTGGGGCCTTTCCGCCTTTGTCAACTTTGGTTTTTTTCTCGTTCACGGGTCCTTCTTTTCGCCCTTCTTTTCGCTGGTTTTGTTGTTTTCGCTGGAAGATTGGGCTTGGCTCATACTCCTCTTGGTCGGCACGGATATCTGCCGAATCCCGTTACTAATTTCGGCAAGGATCAGTTGTCTCTTTAAGTCTTGAACTTGGTTACTCAGATCTTTATTTTCTTTGGCGAGACGATCTTTTTCCTCTTTTATAAGGTTCAGCATGGCTGTTCGCTTGACGGCTTCGAGCTGGGCCTTAACCTTCACAAGAATATCTTCGGCATTGTGGCCCTCTTAGCACAGTTGCATATAGCTGACGATGCCATTATAGGGTAAGGGAAAAAGGTTTACGATTTGGAGCGAAAAAGGCTGACGTCTCTTTAACAGTAAGTTAAAATGAAACTTACTTCTTCCCGGAAATCAGTGTTACATCAGCCAGGGGTCGGTTTTTTCTTAACTCGAATACGTGAGAGTTATATTCTAAACTCATTTAGAGTTACTTCCCTTAGATGTGACTTGCTTAAGCCTTTTCAG
>CM042180.1:45335577-45339235 GCA_023376005.1 Doryteuthis pealeii | reverse complement strand
AGGAGAGATTAATATTATAATGGAGATTGTGTGTGTGTCTGAAACTATATTACTATACAAGTCACAATTCCTTTGTTATTTACATCATATTCTCCATGATTTTATTTTATTTAAACCTCAATTATTAATAAAATTGTTTTACATTACTTACACTGTTGACCATATCTACATGATTTTCCACGTACCCCACTTGTACGGGTCAGGCACAAAGGCCCTATTTATGTGGGACCACCCACAAGCTGAGACTCATGGGGTGGCAGGTGAAAATTGCGTCGATCCCGTCGGCATTCCCCCTCAAGGGGGGCGCCTCAGGCACTGGGCAATAAACCCAGCCCTGCCCCTTTAAATCAAGGGGTCAGGTGTTGCCTGGGGGGATGGCCCCCTGGGATCGACGCCGTTAATTATAGCAATGGTCCAGAGGCCGAAGCCACTGTTGACCATAATCTACATACTAATAACATGTGATTGTATTTATATATACAACAAAATAGCAGTTTACAGTATTAATGGGAAGGCTAATTTGCATATTGATCTTAAAAAAATGATTTTAATAAATATATGCTTAGTATTATTGATTTCTAATTTTTGGTGCTATCTTATTGAATATGAGCAAAAAATCTCTTCAATAAATCTTAAAAGAAATCCCTTAACAAGAAGAAATAACTGTATTATTCTTTACTTCCTATTTTAACTAAACAGTTAATTAGGAAAATTTTCAATGAAAAACGGGAGTAACGGAAAATGATGGAAGAGTTTAGTTTCAAGTTGTTCTATTTTTTCAATCATACCCCTCTGTTCAAAATCTTTTTATCTACATTCTTATTCAGTTTCATTAGCCTTTCTAATTTAATATGATATTTTATTATAAAATTTAACTAAAATACTTGCACCCGGAGGGTGCATATATTTGCTAGTGTATATTATTCAGTAATTCATACTTTATGCAGAGCTTACGTTTGCTAAAAGACAGAATGATCGCCCCCAGCTGCGATTCAAGGATGTCTGCAAGAATGATCTCAGGTGCTTTGGTATTGCCCCTTCCAGCTGGGAAAATTTGGCTCAGGACTGCCTTCGGTGATGGCAGAATCCCCATAGAGGACTGTTCATGCCAGAAGTCACCCTGACGTAATACCATGAAGAGGTCTAGAAGAAAGCAGCGCCAACAACGCAGCGGCGCATCAACATCTTCAGGGACATCCTTCAAATGCGACATCTGTGGTCGAGAATGTTTTTCAAACATAGGACTTCAGTCACAGGAGGAGCTGTAACTTCAGGGGCAAATAAAAACTTTATTATAGTCTTCTGAGACTGAAATGCCAATGATGATGATGATGATGATTATTCAATATATGTAAAGTTTTTAAATGCCATCCTTGGCCAGTTGAAAAGGGCTTAGAGTAAGTAAGTCCTGAGTTATGGAATCCTTTGGTAAGTGAATAAGTCATATCCTGCGTATTGTTAAAGATCCAGTGATTTAATCCTATGTCTGTCGTCCACAAAAATCAAAGTAGTTATGGCCAGTACTGTTGGTTTAAGTATTGTATCAGTAGTAGAGTACTGCCAGTGATTGGCCAAGAGATCATATGGTTCTTGCCGAGTCTATAAGTAAAAGCAGGCGTCTAGCACACACCTTATATCTCAAAAATATAATATATGTATAATATAAGTAAAGTAAGTAAAGTCGTTGGGGCGACCTAAAGTCGGTATCAGCCAGTCAGCGAGGGTGTCTATCCCCTTTTCAATAGCCCTAGACCAAGGAGTTTGTTTTGGCGTCTGAGGTGGAGCGCCACACCTACCATCAGCTCCTTACTTTACCGCACAGATCCCCGTGCTACTCATACGCTGAGTTGGCAAGGACCGGTATCGAACTAGGAACCTTGTGGTTTCTAGCCGAATGCTCTACCGACTGAGCTAACCCGGGTCCCTAATATATGTATAATATAATATACACACAAACATCATCTAATCTTATTATAATAGGGATTGTGTTTGTAACTGAAACTATGTCACAATTCTGTTATTTACATTATATTCTTCAAGATTATATTCCTATTTAAACCCCAATTATTAATAAAAATTGTTTTACATTATCAATACTGCTGGCCATATCTACATAACTAATAACATGCAAATGCAATTATATATACAACAAAATAGCGGATTACAGTGTGAATGGGAAGGCTAATTTGCATATATTAAAAATTTGATTTTAATAAATATTTGATTAGTATTATTGATTTCTAATTGTTTGGTTTTATCTTAATAAATATGAGCAAAATCTCGAAGTTAAATCTTAAAAGAAATCCATTAACAAGAAGAAATAACTAATTCTATTGTTTACTTCCTATTTCAATTAAATAGTTAAATTAGAAAATTTAGCAATGAAAGACAGGAGTGATGGAAGAGTAAGTTTCAGTTCTATCTTTCGATTATACCCTCCTCCATTTCAAATCTTTTTATCTACATTCCTATTTAGTTTCATTAACCTTTCTGATTTAATATTTTATTACATTAAAACTTAAATACTTGCACCCGGCAGAGTGTGCATATATTTGCTAGTATATATAAAGTAAATAACCAGGTTAGTTGATGTTGGGAATTATTCTAGGTTGGGCCTTTTAAAACAATGGAATGTTAAAGTTAGTAAAGTCCAATTGAGAGGTCAATCTACAATAGTTTGGGAATTATATACAAAGCAATATATTTAGCAAAGAAAAAGGCTTAAATATCGGTCATATTAGTAGTTATGAATTTATTTCAAATGAGATATATATATATATATATATATATTATATACACATCTTATTATAATAGAGATTGTGTGTTTTTCTGTCTGTAACCGAAACTATATTCCTATTCAAGTGACAATTCCCTTTGTTATTTACGTCACATTCTCCATGATTTTATTTTTATTTAAACCTCAATTATTGATAAAATTGTTTTACATCATTAAGACTGTTGAGCATATCCACATACTAATAACACAATTGTACTTATACATACAACAAAATAGCAGTTTACAGTGTGAATGGGAAGGCTAATTTGCATATTGATCTTTAAAAATTTGATTTTAATAAATATATGCTTAGTATCATTGATTTCTAATTGTTTGGTTTTATCTTAATAAATATGAGCAAAAATCTCGGGGATAAATCTTAACAAATCTATTAACATAAAGAAATAACTGTAATTTTATTCTTTTCTTCCTATTTTAACTAAATAGTTAAATTAGGGAAATTTACCACTGAAAGACTGGAGTAAGGGAAAATGGGGGAACAGTTAGTTTCAAAGTTGTTCTATTTTCCGATTATACCCCCTCTGTTCCAAATATTTTTATCTGAATTCTTATTCAGTTTCCTTAGCCTTTCTAATTTAACATGATATTTTATTATATTAAAACTTAAATACTTGCACCCGGAGGGTGCATATATTGGCTAGTATATATATATATATATATATATATATATATAAGTTTGGGATTTAGTATGAAGCATTAGGTATGGAATATAAGAAACTTGTTTTTTTAATGTTCAGTTTTGTTTATTTCATTAAATTTTCGAGACCGCTTGTGTCTCATCTGAACATGACTGACCGGTTAAGTTGACTTGGCGTCTTTTATATGCTGGTTTTGTTGGTGTAGATTAGTTCTGGTAGTGTG
>CM042180.1:45318077-45330577 GCA_023376005.1 Doryteuthis pealeii | reverse complement strand
AGTAGATCAATAAATAAATAATTTATCAGTCAATAGTGGTTCCCCTTTGTTTATGTTGGAGTTATAGGAAATAACCCTACAGATTTTATTTCCTTGTTACTGGAATAATGTTTGCCTATCAAACCCTCTTTCATAGGGTTGAAAAGAGACAAAAATTATTCCAGTGATGAGGAAGATATATATATATATATATATATATATATATATATATATATATATATATATATATATATATATATATATATATATATATATATATATTTTTTCTCAATTTGTTTAGCCTTAAAATTTAATAGGTAATCCCGCCTAATTAATTAATTATTAATTAATTAACTTTCATAAATTAGGTTCGACTTCATTTAAACACATATTCTCCCAAATATTGTCGGCTGAAAATAGCCATATCACAAACATCGTCTGTTTGTTTACTTCTCGTAAGTTCGTGTAGAGGTCACTTAAGAGGAATATAAATACCTACTCCTTAACAAAACGAAGAAATCTGCTAAGTCCGTTTGGTGTGGTGGTAAGACGCTTGACATGTCAGCTTGACAATCAGGTTTCGAATCGCACACTATAGCTCTGCTGATGAGGCCTAATAGGCCGAAATGTACATACAGAGATTGATTTTTCTCGATTTGTTTAGCCTTAAAATTTAATAGGTAATCCCGCCTAATTAATTAATTATTAATTAATTAACTTTCATAAATTAGGTTCGACTTCATTTAAACACATATTCTCCCAAATATATATATATATATCTCAAAGTAGATAATTACCGATCGTTATTGACATGAAATTATTAGATAATATGACAGCTGGAAAATTCAATCAATCAACCTGTCTTATGTTATTGTTCATTTCTGATGGAGATTTTAGAATACAAAAGTACCGAATAGGCTCATGGTAGATTAACTAAAATCTTTTTATTAATAATAAAATAATTGTAGCTAAGTAAAAAAAAATTTTTTCTTAACCTCATATTAAAATCCCAAATATATTTGAATCCGATTTTTATCTATATCTCGATTTACCAAGTAAATATAAGACTAACAGTGCAATTTTTTTTTTTCAATCTTCCACGCCCACAAAACTTGCTAGCTTGAGTTCTGATTGTTGCTTGACTGCTTGATTTGAATGACATTGTGGAGTCTTATATATACTTTGTCATTTTGCAGTGGACTTTGTAGCATTTCGAGTTTGTATTTAAGTTACAATCGCTTGCTGCCTTATCTTCCCAGTTCGACGGTAATTGGAACTTATTCTTCAAACTTCAGTGATCAAGTGGGAAACCAGTGCTTTCAATGCAACTAGACCATAAGCTTTTCTTTTAAGTAACTATGAGTGTTTTTGTTGAGTATGTGTAGCGATTTTGGTAATCTATGAGGAAGTGCGTCCCGGTCTCCTGCCTCAAAAATTGCTACTCGGTGACTATTAAAATAACGACCCAGCTCAGTCTATTCAAAACTATCCATCTTCATATCTATCTATCTCAATTTGTTCATATTTATCTATATTACTTTAAATACTAAGATTTTTTTTTATTAATGTTTGTTTAATGTCTTGTTTTTAGTTTAAATAAACAAGAATTACGACAAAAAAAGAAGCGCCCCCCCCAAATACATTTACTTGTCGAAAATATCTATCTATCTCCATTTGTTCATATCTATCTATATTATTTTGTTTGTTTATCTATCTCAGTCTATTCCAAACTATATATCCATCTTCATATCTAAACAAGAATTACGACAAATTACGATAAATAAACAAGAATTACGACGAGCTGGGGTTGTTATTTTGATAGTCACCAGGTAGCAGTTTTTGAGGCAGGAGACTGGGACGCACTTCCTCATAAATTACCTCGATTTTTAATAAAGCAGGGGAGGGGGGGGCACTTTTCCCACCCCCACAAAACTTGCTAGCCTCAACAGTTAGGATGTATTTTTTTAAATTTTTTTTTTTTTTTTTTACATTTGGGATGTTTTTCTTCAAGTAAATTAAAATTCAGTCTTTATAATGTTATTGTTCATTTCTGATGGAGATTTTATAATACGAGATTACTGAATAGGCTTGTAGTGATTGTCTTCCCTTGTGGGATGAGGTTGATATTGGAAAGAGTTATCTTCCCTTGCCAACAGGGTTTGCCACTAGAGGGCATCAACGATGGCTATTTAAACTAAGCTCGGTAAAACTCTTCCATGTGGCATCCACAAAGATGTACTAGACAAGTTGTGTGTGTCCATTAAGGCTTGGGGGGCAAGGCCTCCCCCCTTCCCAACTATAGGTTTGTACCCATGTATGTACATAGCTCTTTTCTACATCCTATTTTGTGTCTTTACAACAACTATTCTATACAGTGATTACCTACTTCTATTCTCCATTTTAGTAACCTCAAGATTATCTACAAAGTCTCTTTTCCTTCGTAAAGTAAATTTTTTTCTTCCCTAACCTCATATTCAAATCCAAAATATATTTGAATTTGATTTTTTATTTAAATCTCGATTTACCAAGTAAATATAAGACTAACTGAGCAAAATTGTTTTTTCTTTTCTTTCTTCCATCCCCCTACGAAACTTGCTAGCCTCGATAGGCAGTGTGTGTGTGTGTGTCCCCCCCCCCACCGCATGTGCATTTGGGATGTTTTTCTCTTTTTAAATCGGTAACTAGGAGTTTTAGTTGAGTATGTGTAGCGATTTTTTTTTTTTTAAATTTTTTTTTTTTTTTTTATAATAAAGTGTTTTTTTTTTTCTTCCACCCCCACAAAATTTGTTAGCCTCAACAGGCAGTATTTATTTTTTTTTTTCACATTTGGGATGTTTTTCTTTTTTTTAAGTAAGCAACTATGTATTTTAGTTGTGTATGGGTAGCAATTTTTAATAAAGTGTTTTTTTTTTTGTTTTTCTTCTTCCACCCCCACAATTTAACTGGCTCGCTTTAACAGGCAGTGCGTAACCCCCCCCCCCAAACACGCTGAACCTGATGCATTTTATTTATGCTTATGCAGGTGAATAATTAAAGCCGCTGCTTAAAGATTTTTAAAACCAGACACTGGTAAATTCGACTCCCCCCCACCCCCATTGTCTTTTGGAAGGAGGGGACGGGTGAGCGGGGGAAACTTGTAGAGGAAGAAATGCACTTATGTCAGCTGAGTGTTTCTTTGAAGATCTGACAGCTTGTCTTGGAGAGATTAGCCTAACAGAAGATTCCAAAAATGTTTTTTAAGAGGATAGGAATTGCTTATGGCGGAATAATGGCACATTCGCCTTTGCAAAGATCTGCAAGTGTCATTCATTGAACAAAAACAAGATGGAAGATGTTAAAATAACTAACAAGAACATACCCCCTCCTTTTACTGTAATGAAATATATTAAATTAGAAAGACTAAAGAAATTAAATAAGAACACATATTTACCAACCCCTCCGCACGAGCAAGATGGGACACAAGGTCAATTTTTTAAGCGGAGTTTAACAGGTCTGAATTCAGAGTTTCCCTTCTCCTAGACTGATTACCTAGCCATAGTTAAAGATCCCAGTGTACCCATAGCTGGAGGGAGAATTGGATTCATAACTTTTTATCAGTGCCATGTGAACTCTGATTAACGAGTCCATTTCCCACGAGCCTCCATAAGAACGCAAATAAAAAGACTCCGGTTAAATTTAATAACCTTTTAGTTATTTCAAAAACATATTCATTGATAGTGATTGTTGCAATTAATTTTCTATCTCTCAATTTGAGCATTTATTATAATTATTCCCAATAACAGTGATTTGAAATCAACAAAGGTGTATTTTTGAAAACCAGGATGGTGTGTAACTTCTGGGATACCCTGTATATATTATTTACCAACCCCTCTGCACGAGCAGGATGCAACACAAGGTCAATTTTTTAAGCAGAGTTTAACTTCTCCTAGACTGGTTACCTAGCCAACCCTCTTTATCATATGATAGAAGGCAGTGGCTAAGGGTCTTAGAGTCCTGGGTATGATGTTAAACTGCATCTAATGAAGTTCTGGAAATCTTGGGAATAGAGTACTCCTTCATCAGCATTACCTCTATCTAGTGCTATTTTATGCCTATGTTGTATATTGTACAAACGGAAATAGGAATTTCCGGTTAAATTAAACAAAGAAAAGACGAAAAAAATGACAAAGGACTTTTTCCACCCGGTAAAAGCGAACAAAGTCAAAAAAACGGAAGCGAGGCTTTCCGGTCAAAGAAGCAGAGAGAAGATAAAAGGAATATAGAACAAATGCCCATTATCAGATCAAAAGATAAAGATGCGTAGGAGTACCTATCAATATAAAAGGCCTGAGGGTTCGAGCCAAGGTCAGTCAGACAGCGGATGGCAAACAAAGCACAAGGAGTGACTGTCGACACGGTCTGTCGCGGCCAAGGGCGGTGAGACACTACCAGCCACCCCTTTACCTCAACATCGCCAGTTATCGTCAACCCTCAGTCAAGTCATTGTCAATGCTCGCCACCCACCATGTACAGCCGAGAAGAAATAAAGTCAAAACTCCTACTATACCCATGTGTTGTAGATTTCATTAAACAACAACTACATATATCGTCTAGGGCTAGTGATCATACCCGCAACGTATACAGATAGATAAAGTAGGGCAGTGAATTTGAAGCCACTATATATCATAGAATTTGATGCCAGTATACAACACCTAGGAGTTAGGAAATTTCATTCATTGTACATTTATATTTACTATTATTAGGGGGGGGGGGTCTTACCCCCCCCAAGCCTTAATGGACAGGCACACAACTTGTCTAGTACATCTTTGTGGATGCCACATGGAAGAGTTTTACCTGGCTGAGTTTAAATAGCCATCGTTAACGCCCTCTAGTGGCAAACCCTGCTGGCAAGGGAAGATAACTCTTTTCCAATATCAACCTCATCCAACAAGGGAAGACAATCACTACAAATCTATTCAGTAATCTCGTATTATAAAATCTCCATCAGAAAAGAACATTATAAAGACTGAATTTTAATTTACTTAAAGAAAAATATCCCAAATGTAAAAAAGCTCTAGCAGGAATGAAAGGTAGAAATCTGAATACAATTTTGTTGTTCGAATTTTGTTATTTTTTTGTGTAACAAAAAAAAAAAATTAGGAAATTAACTCCAACTAACAATATACAATGGCTTCTTTGTCTTTTATTGAAAACTCTAGAAATGGTTATATAGTTAGGGTAGTGTAGACATAGGGTAGTGTAGACAGTGTTGTGGACTAGCCTAGCTTAGAGAATAAATGAGCTGGTTCAAGACTATTTGTACACTGTTGTTTTCGAATCTAATCAGTGAGGGGGTGGTGGTCACAGTCAAGTCTGACGCAAGGTTCCAATCGACAGTCTAAACACTCCCAACTGTATCACGCTCCAAAATCCAATATCTAAAATTATTTCTTTGTCCCGCTCGTCTCGACAACAAAATACTACTGCAGTCGTTCTGCCTGGTCTGTGAGAATAAGTCCTTTAAATACACCTCAATTTCACCACATCCGGACTCCTCAATCATAATTGTCCGTGCAGCATGTGCGACACTCGTCAGCACGGCGCGACCACCTACATCCGGGCCACTATGCTATTTCTTATTTCACTGATCGTCCACAGCTCTCACATTCTGAAGGAAGCGGGTTCGACTCTAGGTCAGTCCTACACACCAGGCAAAGCCTAGCCCGCATCCTTCGAGAATACGGCAAGTCTTCACGCCCGCCACTCTCTCTGTCACACCGTGTTGCACGAGGTAGGTCTCCTCTCTTACTACATAGAACATCTGGGTGATTACTAAGACTTTGAAGATTACAGAAACAGTCCACGAACCATGTACCTTGATATTTTAGCACTGTTGCGAGTTACTCTATGTCTGGCACAACTGTATTTTGGACAACTAGTATATTGAATAGCCATCGTTGATGCCCTCTAGTTGCAAACCCTGGTTGCAAGGGAAGATAACTCTTTTCCAATATCAACCTCATCCTACATGGGAAGACAATCACTACAAGCCTATTCAGTAATCTCGTATTATAAATTCCTCCATCAGAAATGAACAATAACATTATAAAGACTGAATTTTAACTTACTTAAAGAAAAACATCCCAAATGTAAAAAAAAAAAAAAAAAAAAAAAAAAAAAAAAAAAAAAAAAATATACATCCTACCTGTTGAGGCTAGCAAGTTTTGTGGGGGTGGAAAAAGTTGACCCCCCCCCGCAAAAAAAACAAAAAACAAAAAAAACAACACTTTATTAAAAAAAAATCGCCACACATACTTAACAATATGAGAGATTTACTGGGCTGAGTTTAAATAGCCATCGTTGATGCCCTCTAGTGTCAAACCCTGTTGGCAAGGGAAGATAACTCTTTTCCAATATCAACCTCATCCCACATAGGAAGACAATCACTACAAGCCTATTCAGTAATCTCGTATTATAAAATCTCCATCAGAAATGAACAATAACATTATAAAGACTGAATTTAACTTACTTAAAGAAAAACATCCCAAATGTAAAAAAAAAAAAAAAAAAAAAAAAAAAATATACATCGTACCTGTTGAGGCTAGCAAGTTTTGTGGGTGGAAAAGTGGAAAAAAAAAAAAAAAAAAAAAAAAAAAAAAAAAACTCTTTATTAAAAATCGCTACACATTTAACAAAAACACTCATAGTTACTTAAAAGAGAAGCTTACAGTCTAGTTGCGATGAAAGCACGGGTTCCCGCTTGATCACCAAAGTTAAGCAACGAGGAGCCAGTTTAATACTTAGATGGGAGACCATTTAAGAAAGATTTCCTGGGCTGAGTTTAAATAGCCAGTTGTGTAAGCCCTCTAGTGGCAAACCCTGGTGGCAAGGGAAGATAACTCTTTTCTAATATCAACCTCATCCCACAAGGGAAAACAATTGGCTACAAGCCTATTTAGTACTCTCATATTATAAAATCTTCATCAGAAACGAATACCAGCATAATAAAGACTGATTGATTGAATTTTCCAGCTGTCATATTATCTAATAATTCCATGTCAATAACGATCAGCAATCATCTACTTTGATTTGTCACAAATAGGGGGGGGGCGGTGATGGTGGAATTCTTATGTCATAGTGGCCAATGTGCTGGACTGCAACATCTTAGGTAGCAGGTTCAAGCTCTAGTCACACTGGTGCGCCCACTTTCGCTAAAATTATATGGGGCATAAAGTGAGGAAGGCCTTTTCTTTTTTATTTAAAAAAATTTTTTAAATTTAAAAAGAAAAAATTTGTAAAAAATTAAAAAAAAAAAAAAAAAAAAAAAAAAAAAAAAAAAAAAAAAAAAAAAAATCCACACACAATCTCCTCAAACAGATCTATTTGATTCCAAAATGGGATCCAACCAGGTATACTACCAATCCGGATCTAGGATCGATGCTAACAAAGAAGTGACTCCACCACACACTCCCATGAGCTGCAATTCTCAAGTCTCAGCAACAAATTTATGGGGGGGGGTGGAAAACAGATGTGTGGCAGAGAAGGGTTTGGTTTGGTTTGTTTTACGGCATATCAACCTCAGTGGGTCATTTAATGCCGATAAAGTTTTGAAATAAATCAATTCTTATTGGACAATACAATTTTTTTTTATAAATACATTTTTCTATTTAACCCATAGATGGGACTCTAACAGGTACTACCACTCCGGGCCAGAGTGGACCAGGGAGCAATGGTGATGAAGGGGTGCTCCACATTCCCCAAACCTACAAAACTGGAACCTCACCATCAGATAAGAGTTTAACGTAATTCCCAGGACAGCAGAGAAGGGAGAAGATTTAAGTATAGACAGGTACAATGAATGAGAGGAGGAGGGGGGGGGGCGAGAAAAAAAGACAGAGACAGACAGACACACACACACACACAGAGAGAGATAGAGAGACAACGAGAAAGAGAGAGACAACGAGAAAGAGAGAGACAACGAGAAAGAGAGAGACAACGTTTAGAGGTTACTTGTACCCCGTTGTTGTTTTGCTTGTGAAGTGATTGAGTAACAACTTTTGTTAACAATGGAATTTTTCATTACTCTCAACAAGTACAGGTTTCACGGCTAATAGATCTCTCTCTCTCACAAATACACTGACAATACTCTCACACACACACAATACTCACACACTAAACACTCCCACATACAAAATACTATAACCACACATTCTCACACAGTGATGCTGATAGTTGTTTTTTGTTGCTTTAGTGTGTCCTAGGACGCACATTTTCTTTGAACGAGCCCCCGAGAAAATTTAGGAGTCCCGGGATGCACACCTATCAGCATCTCTGCTCATACACATAACATGTACACACCACCCACCCCCACCCCCACACACAAGTACATACATACATACATACATACATACACACCACCCACCCCAAGTACATACATACATACACACACCACCACCCACCCACACACAAGTACATACATACATACAATATACACACCCACACCACACACACAATACACCCACACATATATACACCCCACAATATAATTAAAAATACATACATACATATATATGCACGCACACGTACTATATGGAGACACACAATGTGTGTTTATTTCAGAAGAGTCCACTTAGCAGGATTTCTAATAAATCTGAGGGAGGTCAGAGTTTTACAAAATAAATAAATAAATAAAAAGAATAAAAATAAAAATAAAAAAAAGATAAAAACTAAACTAAACAACAAATGAGAACACAAAGTGAGAGAGACAATGTAAATAAAAAGGCCAACATCTTGAGGAGGAGGAGAAGTAAGACTCGTCTTTTCACTTGGGTGGGGAATCTTTATCTTTTTCTTATTGAGTAGATACTGCACTTGGAACTGACGATAATAAATAAACAGGTTTATTATTGCTCGGAAAGTAGTGCTCACTACTCAATTGATAAAATATAACCTTAACGACACTTTCACTAATCAAACTTTGTTATCACTAGGCAAAAAAAAAAAAAAACAAAAAAAAAAACCCTGGTTGGTGTAAAGATTTATTTTTGAAAGATATATTGACTGTGTGTGTCTTTAAAAATTCAAGTAAAATCAAATTTATTAAAAGGTTTGGTTTACGGCATATACACCTCAGTGGGTCATTTAATGCCAGCAAAGTTTTTTTTTTTTAAATTCATTCTTAACGGATACTCAATTTTTTTTTTTTTTTTTAAACTTGTTTTACTATTTAACCCATAGATGGGACCCTAACAGGTACTACCACTCCGGGTCAGAGTGGACCAGGGAGCAATGGTGATGAAGGGGTGCTCTACATTCCCCAAACCTCCAAAACTCAAACCATCAGATAGAGTTTAACGTCATTCCCAGGACACGAAGACCCTCAGCCACCGCCTTCTAGCACCCATATGATAGAAAGGGGTTGTGATTCCCATAGGGTTGGGACAATCATATAGGTGCTAGGGCTTGATGTGACCAGCACATTGATCGGAGAATTTATTAAAGGAATAAAAAAAAATATAAATAAATAATAAAAATAAATAAATTGAAATGGAAACGTAGTTCTGTTCCCTTCAAATAAAATATTTTGCGTATCGTAATTATTAAATCAAATAATTATTTTCAATATTTTACACATAATCGTAGGTATTTATTTATAAGCTTTTTAGTTAACTTCTTGTTACCGAAAAAAGTGCTGGAGTAAAAAATAAAAAATAAAAAATAAAAAAACTTTTTAATTTTAAATTGACAAATATTTTAAAATTTTACATATTTAAAATATCTTAAATTTTACAAATATTTTTCCATTTTAAAGTGATAATACAATTTATTGAAATCAATTCCATAGTTTATGTAAATAATCTAGTTTATTTAAATTATTATTACAATGAGAATGATTCAGGGAGTAATGGTGAAGGGGTACTCCATATTTCCTAGAACTGGAACTTCACCATCAACTTTGTTTAATATCTTACCCAGGGCAACAAGACCCTCATCCACAGTCTTCTAGCACATGATAAAAAGGGTTGGGGATTGCCATAAAGGCAATAGGGTTGGGACAATCATATAGGTGCTAAGGTTTGACATGATGATCCGACTGATCAGAGGGGGTTTCTCCGACCGACCATCGAGATTAAGTAATATATCTTTTGGTTGGTGGTCCTATGCTATTCACAGTACTTGATGAGATGACTTAAATTTGTGACAACCATGTGTCTGGCTAGATGCTTTATCAATGCTTTTCGTACCAATGTTATGTTTTCCTTTGATCAGCACAACTTGGTTAGAGCGTCTTTGTGACAGGTCAGAACATTAGAAGAAATGATTTGGTTTGGTTTGTTTTACGGCATATCAACCCCAGTGGGTCATTTAATGCCGACAAAGTTTTGAAATAAATCAATTCTTGATGGATAATACAAATTTTTTATAAATACATTTTTCTATTTAACCCATAGATGGGACCCACATTCCCCAAACCTCCAGAACTGGAACCTCACCATCAGAGAGTTTAACGTCATTCCCAGGACATGTAGACCCGCAGCCACCGCCTTCTAGCTCCCATATGATAAAAAGGGTTTGGGGCTTGCCATAATGGCAATAGGGTTGGGGTAATCATATAGGTGCTAGGGCTTGACATGGCCAGCCGATTGATTGGAGGGGGCCTCTCCGACCACCCATCCAGCCTAAGTAAGGGCCTAAGTAGAGTGTTGCAAGTCACGGACTGCCTCAACCACCTGGGTTCTATCCTAAGCTCACGGTTGTTCACCCACGCGCCATCAGGTGCGCCATTGGTGGTGTGTGTGTGTGTGGTGTGCCATGCTCATTCCACCTTAATGTGTGTGCGAAAACAGAGAGATTAAGAAAGAAAAAGAAGAAAAAAAAAAAACAAAAGAAGAAGAATAAGAATCAAAAAAAAGAAAGAAAAAGGAAAGATAAAGAAGAAAGGAAAGACAAAAAGAGAGAAAAAGAAAAAAGAAAAAAAAAAAAGGAAAAGGGAAAAAAAAGAAAAAGAAAGAAAAAAAAAAAAAAAAAAAAATAGGGAGTAATGTGGAGCTGGGGAAGGAGGGGGGTAAGGAGGATTCCGTAAAGAAAAGAAATCAAGAAAGGAAAAGAATGAAAGAAAAAAAAAAGAAAAAGAAAAGGAAAAAAAAAGAAAGGGAAGAAAAAGAAAAAAAAGAAAAAAAGGATTACAGACAGAAATAACGCGCACATCTAGCAAAAAAGGAAATTAGACGAGTACAAGGGAAATGACATGAATCTAACGACAAACCGACAAAGAGAAAAAAGAAGCACGAACAGAGCAGATAGTGATGAGAAAGCATAGTAAGGTACATGGTGCCAATTCAGATTGTCGTTTTAATAGAACAACATAAGACAAGAATGACTCCAACGAAGAGACAAACAACTGTTAGCAAAATAAACAATTGAGCGTATTATTTTATTATATTTGACAGAAAAGTAAATATGTTTGAACAAACATAAGTCAGGAGAGGAAAAGAACACGGCGAGGAACGAGCTCGTCATGACATAAAATACTATTTATGATAAGGAGATTGATGGTGTATATTGATCTATCTGTAAAACCGAAACTATATTCTACTACAAATCACGATTCCCTTAAAGTTATTACTACAGATTCACATTCACCATGATTTGATATTGTATTCAAACCCACTCAAATTATTAAATAAAATGTTTACATTATTAATTAACAATAATTGCATATACTAACATACTAATAACATTGCATATAATAATAAATATAATATTACAAAAAAAAAAAAAATAGCGAAGAATGGACAAATGTGAATGAGAAGAGCTAATTTGAAAAAACAAATTATTGACCTCAATCAAAATTTGATTAATAAATACTATCTGCCTTAAAGTATTAATTGATTTCAATTGTTTAGTTTTATCTTAATGAATATGAGCAAAAATCTCTTTACAATAATCTTAAAAGAAATCCAAATTGATAAGAAATAACTGTAATATTATCTTTTAAGCTTTCTCGTATGTATAATCCCATAAATATTAGTTTACACATTATCAGAGGTGGACAAAGCTTTACCAGCAAAGAAGAACCCAAGCATACCGGCGAAGTAAATGGAAAAATCCGATGGACAAGAATGTTAGTCCTCAATAGCACGAGCCGTCTATTTACTTCAACTTGACATGCCACTGTTAGCCCCCTCTGTTTCAAAATCTTTTGTATCCATGCAATTCTTATTCAGTTTCCTTGGAACTTTTCTTAGTTCTAAAATTATAAAATGATGATAATTTTAATTATAAAAAAAATAAAATAAAAAAACTTAAACATTACTTGCACCTGGAGAAAGAAAGAGGGGGAAAAGATGGAACAAAGAAACAAAGAATATAAGTTAATTCATAGGAATGTGTTTAAAGTAAGCAAGTTTATATTGCAAGAGCAATTTAGAGTGCAAATTCAGTAAAAGAAACATAGGTACAAGTTCTCACAGAAGGGGTTCGGCCACACTTTGTGATGTGTCTAAAGACTTAGCATTGAATAATGAGGGGCTTCAAGAGGC
>CM042180.1:45310744-45317977 GCA_023376005.1 Doryteuthis pealeii | reverse complement strand
AAAAAAGAGAGAGATGCTTCATGATGTTGTATCAGAGTGACTTCTGACATGTACAGTCCTCTATGGAGATTCTGCGCCACCGAGGGCGGTCTTGAGCCAAATTTTCCCAGCTGGAAGGGACAATGCCAAAGCACCCGAGATCATTTTTGCAGACATCCTTGAATCGCAGTAGGGGGCGACCAATCTGTCTTTTACCAGATGTTAGCTCTCCATACAGGATGTCTTTCGGGATTCGTCCATCATCCATCCGACGTACCTGACCCAACTATTTGTTTTACTTTTGCAGAGCAGCAACTAAGTAAACAAACAATTACCGTTTATTTATTATAAATCTAAAACATACAAGGTCATTCAAGCCTTCAGATGTTTTTTTTTTTTTTTTTCTTACCCAGCCAGAGGTGGGTACTTGAGCTAGTTGATACAAATTCCATCTGGTCTACAATTGGTAAGCAGACAATGGAATTCCATCATACCAAAGTTGGGTTTTTGATTGTAGTAGAATGTATACAGACTGATAGCTCTACCACCAACAACAGGTAAGTAGATAGATGAATGATGAAACATGTAATACAGGTGAATGGCAGGACATTAACACTAATAATACCTAACAGAAAAAAAAAAAAAAAAGAAAGAATCACAGAAACTAAAAAGGGCATTGACTAGGAGGATACAAAATGTGTGCGCACACACACACACACACACTAATATATCTTATTATAATGGAGATTGTGTGTTTGTCTGTAACCGAAACTAAATCACTACTCAAGTCATAATTCCCTTAGTTATTGACGTCACATTCACCATGAATTTATTTTTTATTTAAACCTCAATTATTGATAAAATTCTTATACCTTATTAATACTGTTGGATTAATCTACATACTAATAACATGCAAGTATATTTATGTATTCAACAAAATAGCTGTTTACAGTGTGAACGACAAGGCTAATTTGCATATTGATATTAAGAATTTGATTTTAATAAATATATGCTCAGTATTATTGGTTTCTAATTGTTTGGTTTACTCTTAATGAATCTGAGCAAAAATCTCGGGGACAAATTTAAAAAGAAATCCGTAAACAAGTTAAAAGAACTGTAATTTTATTAAATAACTTCATAATCTAACTAAATAGATAAATTAGGAAAAATGAAAGATGGGAGTAATGGAAAATGATGGAAGAGTTAGATTTAAAGCTGTTCTATTTTTTGATTATACCCCCTCAGTTTATCATTTTCTAAATAGTTTATAATTTGATACAATATTTTATAACATCAAAACCTAAAAAATACTTGCACCCGGAGGGTGCATATATTTGCTAGTATATATAAAGAGAGTTTTGTAGTATATTAGGAAAAATGAAAAAACACTGGTTTAAATGGGTTAAGTGGTGAGTTTATTGGCCGACGTTGCAGTATTTCGATCTATTAATTAGATCATCTTCAGGGCATTTGTTAGTATATGGAAGGTGATAAGAAATCGAGAAAAGCGAGTGGTAGTTATTGTTATTCAGTCTGTTTAAAAAATTTTTGAGGTTTGAAAAAAGTGGAGACGGTTTGAAATATGACGTCAAATATTATATTTTACGGTGTGGGTATGGGACAGTGTATGTGCGTGTATCGAAAGGAAACATTGTCCATTTTTTAGGTGTGTGGTTTGTGTGTGTGTGTGTGGTGTGTGTGTGTGTGTGTATATATAATTTTTTTGCGATGAACGACAGCGGAAATAAACCTTAAGGTTGTGTGTGTGTGTGTGTGTGTGAGATAAGAGAGTTTTATAATTTGCTTGAAGCATTGTGTATATATTGGTTAGGAGGTTGATTTAGAAGGCTATCACAATGCAGGTGTAAAGAAAAAATAATAAATAATACGGTAACAATGGTGTTGTGTGTTAACCTGTATTTTATTCTTGAATTTTTGAGATAAAATCTCTTTTTCAGAAGAACACTGAAGCTGAAGTAGTTGTTTTGTTATGGCATTTTTAGTTAAATGAAATTTTTTTTTTTTTTGAAAATGTTACAGATGGTATTTTTTTTTTTTTATAACTGTATTCTCGTGTTGCATGTTTACGTGAATACGCTTTTTTGTTTGTAAATATAAATCATTTATTATTATTATCTATTTGTTTATTTACTTATATTTAATTCATTTTTTTTTTTAATTAAATTCTTTCATATTTACTTTGTCCATAAGTGTGTATGATAGATAAAAAGGTAAAATAGTTAAATTCATCAATATCTGATTACTATAAATACTTAAATGAAAGACGAGAGTGATGGAAGAGTAAGTTTCAGTTGTTCTATTTATTCGATTATAACCCCCCCTCTGTTTCAAATCTTTTTATCTGCATTCTTATTTAGTTTCATTAGCCTTTCTAATTTAATATGATATTTTATTATATTAAAACTTAAATACTTGCACCCGGAGGGTGCATATATTTGCTAGTAATAATAATAATTATAAGAAATGATTAAATGATTTATATTACACCCAACACGAAATATTATACATCACCATGGCCACCAAACACATACGCTCTTTCATACGCAATACACACGTGGATACAGTCATAACGTCACAGTCTACACACATTTTCATGCACACGCGCATGACAACATACGCACAAACAAAAAAGCACATTCAGTGTTCTTCTGAAAAAGAGATTTTATCTCGAAATATCAAGAATAAATTACAGGTTAACAAACAACACCATTGTTGCCTTATTATTTCTTTACACCTGCATTGTGATAGCCTTCAAAATCAACCTCCAAACAAAGCATGCATATATATGTATAGGGTGTGGCATAAATACCTCGCACATTTTAAACTGTCACCTGTGTGGTGCAAATGAACTTGGAAAAAAATGGTCATGGTATCTGCATCAAGGTAATCTTATCACCCCCCCCACTGATACGATCAGGGTCTGAACTGATACACACCATGTGTTTGCTGTTGCTATAACCCCCACCCACCCACCACCACCGACAATAGTGCACACCATGTTGGCTGTTGAAACATTTAAGATTGGTGAACCTGTAATTGCTAAACAGAGCTTTTTGTGTTCATTTCATGTTACGCTTGAATGATGTTGTTCTGGATAGAAAATTGATACTGCTAGGAGTTGAACATTTTTACAAATATACACACATACACAAATATACATGTACACAAAAATGGAGGCGTGTGGTCTAATGGTTAGAGCCGTAGGAAATGGACTCGTCAACCAGAGTTCAATTCCTGGACAAAGCTGTTTGAATTTCACATAGCTCTAATACCCTTTGGAAAGGTATGAATCCAATTCTCCCTCCAGCTATGGGTAAATAGCAGGGCAGAATGAACTCTTTAACCATGGCTAGGTAACCGGTCTAGAAGGAAAACTGAATTCAAACCTGTTAAACTCTGCTTAATAAATTAAAATAAATAAAGTTAAGATGTGAAGGTTTTAAACTGGATTCTTCAAGAAAGAAAGAATATTTTAAACTTAAACTTGAAATATTTTTTTCCAAAAAAATAATCCACGTTTGTTTGTTTTATGGCATATCAACTTCAATGGGTCATTTAATGCCAAAAAGATACCCAATTATTTTTTTATAAATACACTTTTCTATTTAACCCATAGATGGGACCCTAACAAGTACTATCACCCGAGTCAGTGTGGACCAGGGAGCAATGGTGATGAAGGGGTGCTCCACATTCCCCAAACCTCCAGAAGTGGAACCTCACTACCAGATAGTTTAATGTCATTCCCAGACCACTGCCTTCTAGCACATGTACGATAAGGTTTAGGGGTTTGCCATAGGGACAATAGGGTTGGGGCAATCGTATAGGTACTAGAGCTTGATGTGACTAGCCGATTGATCAAAGGAGGCCACTCTGACCGCCGCCTGTCTAATACAAGTGTTACATAATTTGTGCATAGATTATTGTCAACCCCCTGTATTTCTGAAGGGATGGCCCCTTCTCATATTGTTGGAATTTTTTTATATAAGGCATGAGGCAAATGGTCACCTCTATTTATAGACTCGCCTATAAGCACGTGACCTGCGAAAGATTCCTATTATCCAATCACTGGCAGTGCTGCTGCTGCTGGTGTATTTATAGAGGCCTGATTCTAATCTTAACTCATTGACACTCGGACTTCGGACCTAAAGGACACTATCCCACAAGGACTTATTGATTTACTTATTTGTTTACTTTAAGTTCTTTTACAACTGGAACCAAGGATGGCGGTCAGTTACTCAACACATATCACGGGCGGGACTTTCCATGGAATATTACAGAAAGCCCGAGAAATACGTGAAGTCATGTGGGACCTGGTTGGGTCTTCAGTTTGGACGTCAGGCAGATAAGGTCTTTCTGCCTTAGCTGAAGCTCAACACACATGCGCGTTATGTTAGTTACATGAAATGTTTAGTTTAGTTAAGTAAATAAAAGCTTACATAAATAATATGGTTTTGTGGTTGATGAATGTCTTGGCAACAAGACTGATCTAGAAGAAGAATAAATGAATTAAGTGCGACCGACCACCAAGACGTTAGAAGAGACGCTAGAAGAAGAACGTAAGATACCAAAGATGAGCAGAAGAATAATAGAAGAAAGGAAAGAAAGGGTATACAACACAAGTAAGGGTCAAAGTGGAGTGTTGCACGTCATGGACTACTCAGACACCAGGGTTCAGTCTTTAAGCATCACGGGGTCACCACAATGGCCCCATTGGGAGAGTCTTTTTAGTCCAAGGTGGACACTCAACTTTACATATAAGACCCTCTTTTCCATTTAAGATTACAGAATTATATAATGAGGCTATTAGGCTACTAAAGCAAAAAAGGCTCTAGTTTTTTTTATTTAATTTGTAATTTTTAGGGTGGGGGAAAAAAAGCGGCCAAATGAATGCTTATAGACTCCTGAATATCACACTATTTTTTTTTATGCGTAAATGTTGCACATATTAAAGTTTTCCGTGGGTACCACCAATTTTCCCCATGAAATTTACCCCCCCCCACTATATTTAACATAATAAAACTTGCATAAAGGTTAATATTATCTTAAAAATTTTTTATTCACTCGAAAGAAGAAGCATTAAACAAACTCCTAATGATTTTTAAAAAATTTTTTTGGCTTACAAAAATAATGCAAATTATAAACGAAAAACAATGTTTACATTTTTTCACTATTAAATCAATTGAAATTTAACGTAGCCAAAAACAAGTTAAAATTAAAATACACATAAAACATTTATTTTCTGGTGTGTTTACATTATACACTTCTTCGCTTGAAGCAGACATGTTGAGTGATAACTCATGCTACGGTGATCGTGATTGGTTAATTTATCAGCAGTCAATGAAAGATGTATTCTGATTGGCTACTTCGTTGTACGCAGCTAACGAAAATTTTTAGCATCTAATTTGTGTATTAAAATATATATTATTAACTAACATGAAAAAACGGTAACTCAACAAAGTTACAGATATGTTTCTCATGATTTTATACATACTAGCAAATATATGCACCCTCCGGGTGCAAGTATTTAAGTTTAAATGTAATAAAATATTAGATTAAATCAGAAAGGCTAATGAAACTAATTAAGAATTCAAATAAAAATATTTGAAATGGAGGGGGTATAATTGGAAAATAGAACAACCGAAACTTACTCTTTCATCACTTCCGTTTTTCAATGCTAAATTTTCCTAATTTAACTATTTAGTTAAGATAGGTAGTATAGAATAAAATTAGTTATTTCTTCTTGTTAATGAATTTCTTTTAGGATTTATTGAAGAGATTTTTACTCATATTCATTAAGATAAAAAAAACAATTAGAAATCAATAATACCAAGCACATTTTTATTAAAATCAGTTTTTTTAATATCAATATGCAAATTAGCTTTACGTTTACACTTAAAACTGGTATTTTGTTGTATATATAAATACAATTGCATGCTATTAGTATTTAGGTAAGGCCAACAGTATTAATAATGTCAAACAGTTTTATTATTAATTGAGGTTTAAATAGAAATAGAATCATGGAGAATGTGACGTAAATAACTAAGGGAATTGTGACTTGAGTAGTAATATAGTTTCGGTTACAGACAGAAAAACACACAATCTCCATTATAATAAGATTTCTCTAAAAAAATAATGCCTACCGCTTTTATTACAAGTTAAAAGTCATCTTTTTCGCCTTGGGAAACCGACCTATATGTGAAGAAAAAGTTTTCAAAAAATATAACAAACACAAGATGTTACAATCAGAGGAAAAATTTTGTGTGTCTATACTTAAGTATTTCGGTTTTAAACCATCATCAAGACACTTAACACCCTGTTGAGAATTTTCTAAGTCCAGAGCTCAATTCCTATAAGAATTTATTTTTTAAAAAATGGCTAAAAATGTCCTTTTCATTTAAAGTTACCTGTTATTTCCCTTAAATCAAAGACTCTAAATATGTTTAATATTACATTTAAGCAAAGTCCAGAGCCCCATTCCTATAAATTTATTTTAAAAAACGGCTAAAATATGTCCTTTTCATTTAAAGTTACCTGTTATTTCCCTTAAATCAAAGACTTCTAAATATGTTTAATATTACATTTAAACAAAGGCTTTCATTTGGGGTAGATTAAGAAAATGAATGTGATTTCCGGCCGGGTGGAATGAGGTGGTATAAGATGTTAAGAGTTAAAGAAATTTTTGTGTGGGAGAAAAATTTTCTCCCTCACAAAGATTTCTTTAACAGTGTCCTGATGATGGTTTAATACCGAAATACTTAAGTATAGACACATAAAATTTTTCCTCTGATCGTAACATCTTGTGTTTGTTATATTTTTTGAAAACTTTTTCTTCACATATTGTCAAAATAATCTGTCAGCATTTTCACAAGAAGAGGGAGTGCATTATCAGGGGATAGTGATTAAAAATTATTTCATGCTGGGGAGGGGGGGGGTAGAAGCTTGAAAGGCTGGGGAGCAAATTTGAAAAACATCATCATCATTGGGGAAATATAGATAAGGGAAGAGCAACACCCTGATCTGATTAAGGTGAGGTTAACAGTATGAGAACGTAGCTGCCAGGTGCGTTTATCTGGTCGTGCAAGAGCAAGTTTATTGGCCCCTGGATTAATTTAAAAAATAAAACATCTTGTATGATAATTATCCTACAAGATCTTTATGCCAAAATATATGAACAGATTGATAAAATATACACGAAAAGACAGACACATTGTAACGTGGTGATATATTCACAGT
>CM042180.1:45263244-45300744 GCA_023376005.1 Doryteuthis pealeii | reverse complement strand
AACTACATAATTGACCTTGTGTCACATCCTGCTCGTGCGGAGGAGTTGGTAAATATAAATAGAATCAAAAACGTAGGCCACATACTATGATGGCACACAAAAATGCATATCTACCAAGCTCTTTTGCACACCATCCTCCTGTATGGTTGCGAAACTTGGCCAATGAGGGCTGGGGACCACGCAAGCTTTAGATATTTGACCATTGTATTCACCGCATCATCCGAGTTTTATGGTGGCAATTTTTCTCTAACACCACCGTTCGGGCAAGATGCAGAATCCCCTCCCTCCAGCAGACTCTTTGTAAACCACTTCGTTTGCTCGTTCATTCTCTTCGTTGACAACCAGGTGACAGCATCCATGACCCAGTACCACCTCAGGGTTGGAAGACATGCGCCAAGGGGGTCAACTGAAAACCTAGCTCAAAACAGTGAAGCAGGATGCCGAGCTGATACTGGGCCCAGGCCTCTATGGACATGGATGCAACCGAATAGCTGATGCTCATATCAATTTTGTTGGACCCTCGTGTATGGTAGGTGTTCATTTGGGATACAATGAATTTGTTAGAAGATGGCTCAACCGTTCCCAGGGTGAACACAGATACAGATGCTCTATGGTTGCCCCAGTGAGACTTTAATGGATGAATGTGAAAGTCAAGTAAGTGGAGGAGTGGCCTATTGTCACTATTAGCTAGATAACAAGGGAGTCTATCTCCTTTTCACTAGTGCCAGACCTTGGAGATTGTTTTTAGCATCTGAGGTGGAGCACCACACCTACCATCAGCTCCCCACTCTAGAGGACTGAGAGACAGACACACAGACAGAGAGACAGAGACAGAGACACACAGAGAGAGACAGAGACAGAGAGAGACGGACAGAGACACAGACAGACACACAGAGAGAGAGACGGACAGAGACACACAGACAGAGAGAGACAAAGGAATCCATGCTGTCAGCAAGAATTGATGAAGATGAAAAATAATTAAATCCTAGTATCTTTGGTTTAGAAGGAAAAAAAAAAAAAAAAAAAAAAAAAAAAAAAAAAACTTTAAAAACTTATTTCTGAGCTATAACATATACAAAGATTAGCTTGGCACAGGGTCACTAACTTATGGGTGATACTGTATGTGCATGTTTATAATAACTCAAAAAGGCCAGTCACTTGTAGCTTTTCCAGAGAAGTCAGGAGAGAAACAGAGTGACATTGAAGAAGAGACATTGACCGGATTAACAAGAGCAATAGTAATTACTAAGAGATTAGTAAACACCCCACCCAGACCCAAAAACACAAATAGTATCGATATATTAAGTAAAGCTCCAAGGACAGAGAAAGTATATATATATATATATATATATATATATACATACATACATACATACATACAAGACAGGATATAAATCTGACAGTGTAAATGTATAAAAGGTTTGTAAAAAAAAAAAAAAAAATTTTTTTTTAATTTTTAAAAAATATGAAAATATATCGAAAATTGACTTTGATGCCAACGCTATAGCATTTCGTTTTTTTTTAAACCATCAACAGGGCTAATAATCATATGAAAGGGAAACTGGACAAGGGAAAAAAAAAAAAAAAAATCACGAGATTACATAGAGGGAAAAATAATGGTTTAAATCGAACTTAACGGACCTAAATTCCACCATCATGTCACCCCTCCGAAAGAGAAAAAAAAAAAAAAAAAAAAAAAATTTACCAAAAATCAGGGAATTAACTAAATTTATTGAAATTTTCAGTATTGATATATTAATGAATAAAAGATATAATGCACCAGTTATTTTTATTTAAAAACTTACATTTTTTCAGGTCAGTTAACTTTGAACAACATACTTGAGGTATAACACAGATTCTCAAAGTTACGCGGTTCAAAGTTAACTGACCTGAAAAAAAAAAAAAAAAATTTTTAAATAAAAGAACTGGCACATTATATCTTTTATTCATTAATAGATCAACACTGAAAATTTCATTAAATTCAGTTCATTCCCTGAATTTGGTATTTTTTTTAAAAATACAATGGTTGAATTTAGGTCCGTTAAGTTCGATTTAACCAAAATAGTTATAGGCAGAAAGTAAAGTAAGAGATTGGTCAGTTTTTGACTTAATTGCAAATTATGACTAAAAGTAAGGAATAATTTAGTATAACTTTTGTGTCATTAAACTAAACAGTAAAAATAGCCTTTAGGAGACAAAAGTTGATTTGCTCAGCTGTAGTATAATAAAATCTGTCACACAGCTGACCTACTTGCTTTTAACAAAATTTTGTATCTACCCCAAAACAATTAAGTTCACTTATGACAACACCCACTAAGAAAAAAAAAAAAAAAAAAAAAAAAAAAAAAAAAAACAGCTGTAATCAATACAGGTTTGAATTTCTCTATCATTTTTCTATTTAACCCATAGATGGGACCCTAACAGGTACTACCACTCCAACTCAGAGTGGACCTGGGAGCAATGGTGATGAAGGGGTGCTCCACATTCCCCAAACCTCCAAAACTGGAACATCACCATCAGATAGAGTTTAACGCCATTCCCAGGACATGTAGACCCTCAGTCACCGCCTTCTAGCACCCATATGATAAAAAGGGTTTGGGGCTTGCCATAAGGGTAATAGGGTTGGGGCAATCATATAGGTGCTAGGGCTTGACATGGCCAGCCAATTGATCGGAGGGGGTCTCTCTGACCACCCGTCTAGCCTAAGTAAGGGCCAAAGTGGAGTATTGCAAGTTATAGACTGCTCAACCACCTGGGTTCTATCCTTAAGCATCACGGATCGCAACCCACGGCCAACAGGTAGCCCCATTGGGGGAGTCTTACCCCTCTGCAGAGGTGCATTCTAACGCCCTCAGCCGACAGGGCTGTAGTGGAAATGAACTGCAATTGTCGTTTACAACTCTCAGAACGAGACACCACTGTTAGCAATAACAATCGCTTTATTATTATATTTGACGGAAAAAACTGGAACCTCACCATCAGATAGAGTTTAACGCCATTCCCAGGACATGTAGACCCTCAGTCACCACCTTCTAGCACTCATATGATAAAAAAGGAGGTTGGGGCTCGTCATAAAGGCAATAGGGGCGGAGCAATAGGTGTTATGGCTCGACACTAATAGCCGCACACAATACAGGTTTGAATTTCAATGGATCAGGTGTTTTTTTTTTAACATGACTCATTTAGAGTGAAAGTTGAACCTCCAGGAAGAATCTGAAAGTGTATACATTTTAGCAGCGTGTATTTTACAAGTATTCGAATGTACTGAGATCATAGGATATGAGAAAAATAGTGTATTACAAATCCTTTAACTTTTTAAAAGGGCGTGTAGGGGCTGACAGGTGAGAGGTGAGGGGCTGACTGATGAAAAAAAAAAAAAAAAAAAAAAAAAAAAAAGATCAGTCAGTTTTCGACCCTGGCTGAAGGTAGTCTAGCTACACTGTGTGTGGGATTGGTTTAGCTCAATTGGTAGAGTATTGTTGAAGGAGTATCTGTACATAGATGGATAATATAAAGATATAGCTTTTTTACGACCATTAAGTCTTTTCTCTGTTCATTGCAGGCCCCGACACTAACTTTTTTCATGATCGTCCCGAACAAAAATTATCAACCGTTCCAAATGAGGTTTTGACCGTCCCAAAATCAAAATATTTTTGTTTAATTCATTAGCATCATCTATACTTGTCAGTCATCAGTAGCATAATAACATGTAATAAAACATTAGGAAAAGCTGAAGCAGTGATAATTCTGGATATTTGGACAAAAAAAAAAAAAAAAAAAAAAAAAATCCATTTCCTGTGTTTTGAGCTAAAAAATACTTTTTTTTTATTTTTTTTATTTTTTTACACTTCAAGTTACCCTTAGAAGGGTTAGTAGTACATAATTCGGTCCTTTTAAACTATCTCCCTCCACCATTATTCATTACATGGCTTTGAGAATAGACCTGCGGTGCCGTAGCCTCATTTTGAGGCCAGCATTCGGGCAATCCCTGGACGGCCAATTATTGGAATGTAGTACTAACTTTTAGGGAAAATTTTTACCATCCCCAGCAAACTGTCCCGGATGACGTATTGATTGTCCTGGATGTAATTTTTATTGTCCCTGGGACGACGGGATGGTATTAATGTCAAGACCTGATAGGATATGAGAAAAATAGTGTATTACAAATCCTTTAACTTTAAAGGTCTTGTAGGGGTTGACAGGTTAGGTTAGGCGCTGACTGATGAAAAAAAAATCAGTCAGGTTTCGACCCTGGCTGGAGGTAGTCTGCTAAGTCTAGCTACACTATGTGTGGGATTGGTTTAGCTCAATTGGTAGAGTATTGTCTGAAGGAGTATCTGTACATGGATGAGATAGCTTTTTTACGACCATTAAGTCTCTTTCTCGGTTCAAAAAGTTGAAATCCAACAACAAGCAGAAGCAAGATAGCTGGCAACAAATCAAACTGCAGACCAACAGGATGCGAGGAATGGTTGTCCGCTTGATGATTTACAAAATAAAAAACACCCTCCTGGCGATGTAAAAATAGATTTTTGAAACATATTACCTGAGGGATGGGAGTAAAAAATTCAATGTCAGCGAGTGTGTACCCTAAGTAAGTAAAATCATCAAATTCATTAAAGGATTAAAAAAAATAAAACAATTTGAATGTAAACTTTAAATATGTATTAAAATAAAACAAACTATATATAGATATATAATACCAATCATGTATTTATTAAAACTTGTTTTAAAAAACAATGAGGACTGTCTAATGTTGCATGTTCAAATTTTGAGTATTTATTCTATCTTATGACGATTTTGGGTAATGTGACGTAAGCAGTGACGTAATTTTTGTTACAGACAAAAACCAGAAGCGAATATCCATTATTAATAGTCTTCACTATTAATAGATAGATACTGTCTGAAGGAGTATCTGTACAGACTTTATACAGTGACATAGCTTTGTACGACAGCTAATTCCCTCTCTCTCGGTTCAAAAAGGTTGAGATCCAACAAGAAGCAGAAGCAAGATAGCTGGCAACAAATCAAACTGCAGACCAACAGGATGCAAGGAATGGTCGGCTGCTGGATTTTTTTTTTTTTTTTTTTTTTTTTAAAATAAACATTTCGATGTAGAAAGATGTTGATTTCAAAATGTATATCATTATTGTCCATTGAGACAATATTTTCTTTAAGAGTCCCAAAATCAACATCTTTCCACTTAGAATTGTTTATTTCAAAACATACATACACAAAAGTAAGTAAAGTTGTTAGGGTGGCCTATTGTCATTATCAACCGAATAGCAATGGACTATTCCCTTTTCACTAGCACTAGATAAGGGAGATTGAATTCTTTTGCTGAGGTGGAGTGCCACACCTACCGTCAGTTCCCCACAGATCAAATCCACCCAATCTGCACAATAGGAGGGCCTTCTCTTTAATTCAATTTCTGTTATTTATCTATCTCTGCCACATGGGAGGATGTGACAAGGTCAATTTTGAGCGGATTACACATGGTTTGTCCTGGGTACTACACTAAACTGCATCTAATGTTGAGGCTCCAGAGGAGTGTGTTATATATTGTACAAACGGAAATATGAATTTCTGGTTTTATTAAACAAAGAAGTTTTTACAACTGCCCGTTATCAGATCAAGGGATAAAAATACGTGGGTGTAGCTATGAATATAAAAGAACCGAGGGCCCGAGACAAGTCAGTCGTCAGTTAGCCCCGGAGGCAGTCACGCGGAGAGAGAGTGAGGTGATCGGGGTCAGTAGTCGGCCGAGTGGGACCTCGTGTAGTTGGTGTCGGAAAAGCTAGCGTTAATATTTACCAACTGAAAAAGCTTGTCGCCCAGAAATTTAATTGAAGGACCGAAAGTCTAAAGACTGAATATATTAATTAAACTGACCCTCTCTCTCGAAGTTAAGAAGCTTGAATTTATTTCAATAAACTTCTGGAGGATAACTTTGGTGTTATTGTCATCCCTTACAATGAAGATAAAACTATTGCAATTTAGTACCGTGACGACGCGCTATGCAACAGAGTGTAGAGTACCCCTTCATTGAAATTACACCCAGAGCAAGGAAAAATGAGAGCAAGAGAAAAGGAGAAATAGGAATAGAAGGGGAACAAGAAAAGGTGCAGGGGGTGGGGACAAGAAAAGAAGGCGGAGGGGAAACAAAGACTAGAAAGGGAGCAAGAAAAGAGTGGTGGACAAAGAATAAAAAGCTGGAAAATGCACATGGAAGCATATATATATATATATATATATATATATATATATATATATATATATATATATATATATAATCCAAAAGTCCAGAGAAGAAATCTTCCTTACAACACAAGAGTTTTATTTAAAAAAAACGCAGTTTGAGAGCTCAATGTGTGCTCTTAATGTTAGAGTCACAGAGCAAATATATAAGTAAAGAAATAAAAGACTTAGAGATTTAGCATTATAGTCTATTTCAGGGAGCTTAGACAAATAGTCTCAATCTCCCGACTCAGATGCGAATGATGAGTCGGGAGATTTAGACACTTTGTCTAAGCTCCCTGAAATAGACTATAATGCTAAATCTAAGTCTTTTGTTATTTTTTTTACTCATACTAGCAAATATATGCACCCTCCGGGTGCAAGTATTTAAGTTTTAATGTAATAAAATGTTATATTAAATTAGAAAGGCTAATGAAACTAAATAAGAATGCAGATAAAAAGATTTTAGACAGGGGGTTATAATTGAAAAATAGAACACCTGAAGCTTACTTTTTCATCTCGTCTTTCATTGCTAAATTTTCCTAATTTAACTATTCAGTTAAAATAGGAAGTAAAGAAAATTTACAATTATGTCTTGTCAATGAATTTCTTTTAAGATGTATCCACAAGACTTTTGCTCATATTCATTAAGTTAAAACCAAACAATTAGAAATCAATAATACTAAACACATATTTATTAAAATCAAAATTTTAATATCAATATGCAAATTAGCCTTCCCGTTCACACTGTAAACCACTATTTTGTTGTATATATAAATACAATTGCATGTTATTCGTATGTAGATATGACCAATAGTAATAATAATGCAAAACAATTTTATTCATAATTGGGGTTTAGATAAAAATAAAATCACGGTGAATGTGACGTAAATAACTAAGGAAATTGTGACTTGAGTAGTAATATAGTTTCGGTTACAGACAGAAAAAATACTCAATCTCCATTATAATAAGATATAAAAACGCTGGCATAGATTTCTTTCACTGCCTCCACATTTCTTTGTGAATTTTCTGTTGTAAACTGTTCAACCCATACAAACTATATAAATTTATTAAAAAAAAAAAAAAAAAAAAAAAAAAAAAAAAAGCCCAGCTCATTCTCTTTATACCTTTTGTGAACGAAAAAGTTTCTACAAACTCCTTCAAAGCCGTTGAGATTTCCATACAACCATTTTTACTAAACAGCCCCCCTCCATTGCACTGTAAATGTAACCCCCCCCTCACCCGAACAATTCTTACTTTAAAAACCTCGAATAACAACAGTTCATAAAAAACAAAGTTTTGAAGACATTACACAATAACGCACCAGGACATGTTGGAACAGGCATAGGTTACACAATGATATAAGGAACAATTCAATGATTGGGTAAAAGAATACGAGACATTGGAGGTTGGGGGATTAGTGGAGGGTAACGCCACAAAGTCTCCTTACCCTAATCCTCCCCTCCAACAAAAGCAGAAGATGCAATCCAGATCTTTAGATATTGATGCAGTTTAGAATACTGTAAAGTAAAAAGTCAGAGGCATGTTCTATTGGGTAATCTTGAACTTTAAGTGACTAAATTCCTACCATAAAATTGGTCCTTGCGTATTAATTATTATTAGTGAGAGATGGGTTACTTTATGACTTAATTGCAGATTACGGTAATTTATGAGGAAGTGCGTCCGGTCTCCCGCCTCAAAAACCGCTACCCAGTGACTATCAAAATAACAACCCCAGCTCGTCGTAATTCTTGTTTATTTATCGTAATTTGTCGTAATTCTTGTTTAGATATGAAGATGGATATATAGTTTTGAATAGACTGAGAGATAGATAAACAAACAAAATAATATAGATAGATACGAACAAATGGAGATAATATTTTTGACAAGTAAATGTATTTGGGGGGGGGGGAGTTGCATCTTTTTTTGTCGTAATTCAGTCTATTCAAAACTATCCATCTATCTATCTCAATTTGTTCATATTTATCTATATTACTTTAAATACTAAGATTTTTTTTTTTATTCATGTTTGTTTAATGTCTTGTTTTTAGTTTAAATAAACTAAAAACAAGACATTAAACAAACATGAATGAAAAAAAAAATCTTAGTATTTAAAGTAATATAGATAAATATGAACAAATTGAGATAGATAGATGGATAGTTTTGAATAGACTGAGCTGGGTTGTTATTTTAATAGTCACCGGGCAGCAAATCTTGAGGCAGGAGACTGGGACACACTTCCTCATAAATTACCCAGATTACTGCTAAATAAACAAAATTTTTTTTCCCAAACATAATTCAATCTCAAAAGTAAGGAATATTTTAGTATTTAATTCTAGTCATTAAACAGGAAAAAAAAGCCTTAGGGAAACAACCATTGCTTCGCTCAGCTGTAGTATAATATATATACACACATATCTCAAACAAGGTACATGTGGATATAATTATTATAATTTCTCATTTTCAGAATTTCAAACAAAATATAAGATACCAGGATTAGATTAACAAGTATTGAAGATAAACGAATCTTGCTAATTTTCTTACAAATGTTATCAATTAAACAATTAAACAAGGTTTTAATTATAGAGAATTCTATAGAACAGCAGATGATCACATGACAAGGGAGTGTGGAAGCAGCAGCAGAAGTGGCAGTGATAGAAGAAGATGGGACATATTGTTGGTTCCAATATGAGAGCTTTGAAGTTAGCCTGACAGCAATCAACAATAAACAAAAATAGATAGATAGATAAATAAATTGCAGTTGTAATGACGGGTTGTAATGAAATTGACAAAAGCCGAACACGAGGCGGACAAAATTGCAGAGATGCAACGAGTTGTTCGTTTATAATTAAGACATTTTGGTTGATCTCAGAAAATTACTTTCGTTTCAAGGAAGAAGAAAAAAAAGAAAAGAGATATTGGATTGACCAAATGATTTGATGGAAAGTGTTTGTTCATCTTGGTCATGTTCAGCAACTGGGAGGAAGAAAAGGTGGTGTGCAGGGGGGTGGAGAGAGAGAGAGAGAGAGAGAGAGAGAGAGAGAGAGAGAGAGAGAGAGAGAGAGAGAGAGAGAGAGAGCAATTTGCCTCCAGATAAGTTGTGATAAATGGGGAGGGGGTAACTATGACAGAAGAACATGAAGAAAAGGACAGAGAGTGAGCGAGGGACACACACAGTATGGTACAGACTTCTTTGTAAAGGTAGATTTTTATATATATATATATAATATAGAAGAAAAGAGAGAGAAATCCAAAAATAGCAGGTGGAAGAGGACAAAATGTTAGGGAGGGGGGGAGAAAAAGGTAATAGAAGGGAGGAGCGAGAAAAAAGTCAGAGGATAAAATAGATAAAGAGAAAGGATGAGGGAAAAAAAAAAAAAAAAAAAAAAAAAAAAAAAAAAAAGAAAGCAATATGGCTGCCAGGTACAGATTTCTTTGGTTTTTTTTTTGTTTGTTTTTAAAACCATTCATCGTTTTGCTGAAGCAAATCATTGGCAGAACAGAATAAAAGGATTTATTACGCGTCTCATCAGATGGACAAGATGCAATATTATTTCTGTTGAGGCATCAGCATCATCATCATCATCACATAAAATCATCTCCATTACTGTCGACCATTCGGCTCTCAAAAGAGAAAGAGAGAGAGAGAGAAAGAGAAAGAGAAAGACAGAAAGTAGCCAATTGAAGGTTTTACTTGGGCAGCTGGTAAGAAAACAAAATGACTTCCATTTTGAACAAATGCAACAATCAAAAATAAATATAGCCAGACATGGACACTTTTCTTCTGGAGCCCAAAATGAAGAGATTTTATTGACAAGATTTTCAATAAAGGATAAAGAGATACAATTTTCTTACAACTATATATATTTTTAAAAAAAAAAAAATAAAAAATTTTTTTTAAATCATGAAAGACAAAAGATAAGTGCTCAGATATCTATCTCTCTCTCTCTATATATATATATCTATCTATCTATCTTTCATATATTTTTTTCCTTACATTTGAACATATATGCCGGCCTAAATTCATTAATTATTAACTAATTAATTTTCATATATACTCTCTCTCTTTGGTGGGGTACCAAGTAATTTGGTATTAGGATGATACTAAGCTGATCCTTTCTTCAAATGATACGGTGTTGAAGAGACAGGCCCGTTTGAGAGCTCAATGTTTAATTTTAATAAACAGAGCAAACTAATTAGTAAAGACAAAAAGCTTAAAAATCGGGTATTAAGCGATTATGGTCCATTTCCACCCATGGGTATCCGAATGTATAAAAGCAAGCTGAATTAATTTGTATGCCATTTTTCAATAAAGAACTTAATCTGACGAAACTGAGGGTTTTCAGATATCTATGGGTGGAAATGGACCATAATCACTTAATACCTAATTTTTAAGCTTAAACACCATTGTTTATCATAAATTATCAAATTCTTTAAGTCTAAGTTTGGTCTGTGGCATATCAACCTCGGTGGGTCATTTAATGCTGACAAAATTGTGAAATAAATTCATTCTTAATGCATAATACAATTTTGTTTATAAACTTATGTTTTCCTATTCAACCCATAGATGGGACCCTAACAGGTACTACCACTCCGGGTCAGAGTGGACCAGGGAGCAATGGTGATGAAAGGGTGCTCCACATTCCCCAAACCTCCAGAACTGGAACCTCACCATCAGATAGAGTTTAACGTCATTTCCAGGACCCATATGATAAGGATTGGGGGTTGATATAAGGGCAATACGGTTGGGGCAACCATATAGATGCTAGGGCTTGACGTGACCAGCCGATTGATCGGAGGGGCCCTCTCCGACCACCTGTCTAGCCCAAGAAAAGCTTAAAGTGGAGTATTGAAAGTCATGGACTGCTCAGCCACCTGGGTTCTATCCTTAAGCATCACGGGCGCCACCCAGTCAACAGGTGGCCCCATTGGGGGAGTCTTACCCCTCTGCAGAGGTGCATTCTAACACCCCACCGACGTCTAAATCAATTAGACATGGTTTAATTACACTTCTGTTTGTCTATCAGTTTGATATCACTCAAGAAAGATAGACATTGATTGGTTGGCTTTAAGGGCATTTCAACCCGTACAGGACTATTTTATGCCTAGATATTTGGAATCGCATTTATTACACCTTCAAATCTACATTTAAACATGGCTCTTATTTTTATTTCGAAGTAGCCTGGTTTTACGCTCCAATTGCGTTAGTATTTAAGTGACAAGTAATTATGTAAGAAGTTAAGATTCTGGTTGCTATTTTAAGCATTTAATTCTGCTGTTGGTAAATCCAATGGAAGAAAAGAGTGTAGCTCCTTGTAGCAGAGAGTCTGTTGTATTCCTTGAGATCTTAAATGCTCAAATAAATATAGCCAGACATGGACACTTTTCTTCTGTAGCCCAACACATAGACATTCTATTGGTAAGATTTTCAATAAAAGATAAAAAGCTACAATTTTCTGACAACTAAAAAAAAAAAAAAACAAAAAAAAAAAAAAAGTAATTTATGAGGAAGTGCATCCCGGTCTCCCGCCTCAAAAACCGCTACCGGTGACTATCAAAATAACAACCCCAACTTTTCGTAATTCTTGTTTAGATTGAAGATGGATATATAGTTTTGAATAGATAGATAGATAAAACAAAATAATATAGATAGATATGAACAAATGGAGATAGATATTTTTGACAAGTAAATGTATTGGGGGGGGGTAGCTTCTTTTTTTGTCATAATTCTTGTTTATTTATCGTAATTTGTCGTAATTCTTGTTTAGATATGAAGATGGATATATAGTTTTGAATAGACCGAGATAGATAAACAAACAAAATAATATAGATAGATACAAACAAATGGAGATAGATAGATATTTTCGACAAGTAAATGTATTGGGGGGGGGGCACTTTTTATCATAATTCTTGTTTATTTAAACTAAAAACGACATTAAACAAACATGAATAAAAAAAAAAAATCTTAGTATTTAAAGTAATATAGATAAATATGAACAAATTTAGATAGATAGATGGATAGTTTTGAATAGACTGAGATGGGTCATTATTTCAATAGTCACCGGGCAGCAACTCTTGAGGCAGGAGACCGGGATGCACTTCTTAATAAATTACCGAAAAAAATCATGAAAGACAACAATAAAGGATAAGTGCTAAGTGAGATTTAAACATTGCTCTTATTTTTATTTTGAAGTAGCCTGGTTTTACGCTCCAATTGCTTCAGTATCTAAGTTATAAGTAATTATGTAAGAAGTTAAGATTCTGGTCGCTATTTTAAGTATTTAATTCGGCTGTTGGTAAATCGAATGGAAGAAAAGAGTGTAGCTCCTTGTAATTGAAAGTGTTGCATTCCTTGAGATCTCAAACGCTCAAATGCTTTTCTGTGCTCATTTCTGATTGGTCCATTTTTACAGGAAATGCATGCTGCTGCTGCTATTGGGAAAGTTCATAAAGACGAGTGAATTTTGTATATATATTATACCATAGATAGTCCAACATAAGTAAAATAGCTTAAGTGGCTTATTGTTGGTATTAGCTGGTTGGTTGTTTGGTTTTACGGCATATCAAACCTCAGTGGTCATTTAATTTTTATAAACAGAGCAAAGTAATTAGTAAAGACAAAAAGCTTAAAAATCGGGTATTATGCGATTATGGTCCATTTCCACCCATGGGTATCTGAAAACCCTTTTAGTTTTGTCAGATCACGTTCTTTATGGAAAAATGGTATACATATAAATTCGGCTTGCTATTATACATTCTGTCCAGATCCCTGGGGTGATATATATAGATCTATATCTATATAATAAAATAAATATATAAAGGTATTACATATCTATTTATCTTTCTTCCAACGGTATGGTGTTGAAAAGTTCAGGTCTGATTAGAGAGCTCAATGTTTAATTTTTATAAACAGAACAAAGTAATTAATAAAGACAAAAAGCTTAAAAATCGGGTATTAAGTGATTATGGTCCATTTCCACCCATGGGTATCTGAATGTATAAAAGCAAGCCAAATTTATTTGTATGCCATTTTTCAATAAAGAAAATGATCTGACGAAACTCAGAGGGTTTTCAGATACCCATGGGTGGAAATAGACCATAATCACTTAATAAAAAAAGTAGTTTTTAAGCTTAAACAGAATTGTTTGTCATAAATTATCGAATTCCTTAAGTCTAAGTTTGGTTTGTTTTACAGCATATCAACATCGGTGGTTCATTTAATGCCAACAAAGTTTTGAAATAAATTCATTCTTGATGGATAATCAGTTTTGTTTATAAACTCATGTTTTTCTATTTAACAGATAGATGGGACCCTAACAGGTACTACCACTCCGGGTCAGAGTGGACCTGGAAGTAATGGTGATGAAGAGGTACTCCACATTCCCTTGAGCCCCAGAATTAGAACGTCACCATCAGGTAGAGTTTAAGGTCATACCCAGAACACTGACCCTCAGCTACCACCTTCTAGCACATATATTATAAAAAGGATTCGGACAATCATATAGGTGCTAGAGTTTAACGTGACCATCCAATTGATCACAGAGGGCCTCTCTGACTGCCCATCAAGCCTAAGTAATGGCCAAAGTGTTGCAGGTCATGGACTGCTTAGCCACCAGGGTTTCATCCTTAAGCCTCATGGGGGGCGGGTATTACCTCTCTACAGAGAGCAGTCTATTCTAAAGTCTCAACCAACTGTTCCTCTACAGAGAGGTAAGTCCACCACCCACCCCATCAATGGCGCCACCTGTTGGCAGTGGGTAATGACCAGTGATGTTTAAGGATTGGAACCCTGGTGGTGGAGCAGTCCATGACATGCAACACTCCACTTTGGCCATTACTTAGGCTAGATGGGCAGTCAGAGAAGCCCTCTCTTAACCACCAGGGTACCATCCTTAAGAATCACAGGTTGCTACCCATGGCCAACAGGTGGCACAATTGGAGGGGGGAGGGTCTCACCTCTCTGCAGAGGAGCAGTCTATTCTAAAGTCTCAACCGACTGTTCCTCTGTAGAGAGGTAAGACCTCCCCCTACCTGTTGGCCATGGGTAGCAACCTGTAATTCTTAAGGATGGTACCCCGGTGGTTAAGAGAGGGCCTCTCCGACTGCCCATCAAGCCTAAATAATGGCCAAAGTGGAGTGTTGCATGTCATGGACTGCTCAACCACCAGGGTTCCAATCCTTAAGCACCATGGGTCATTACCCACTGCCAACAGGTGGCGCCATTGAGGGGGTGGGTGGGGGACTTACCTCTCTGCAGAGGAACAGTCGGTGTATTCTAAAGCCTCAGCCGACAGGGCTATCATACTCTTGTCTAAACAGAAACCAGATCATAATGATGCAGAGGATGCCGCCGCCACCCTACCCCCGCCAAAAGGATTGAAAAATAACCAAGTCAGAATTTTCATAACAGTCCTTCCCGGGAGGCCATGGCATATGGGATGAGATTAATAGCTTTTATAATTAGAAAAGATATTCGATACTCTTGTGTTAGGTTAGAGACACAGTGTCAGCTTGAGACTCTTGGGTGAAATACAAAAATCCTATTCTGCTGCAACCGTAATTGCTTCAAAGTAAGCAAAGCTTTGATGGATGCTACAAAGAATTAGGATGGTACTGCACTAATTAGAGGACAGGTAAAAAGAAGAGAAATCTTATCAAATTCAAAATGAAAACACACCTTTTTATAGCAGATGCTTTCAAGTAAGATTTCTACAAAGTTTCAAGCAGCTCTGATATATAAGTTGTTGGGATGGCCTAAAATCGGTATCAGCCAAACAGCGAGGGAGTCTATCCCCTTTCCACTAGTGCTAGATCAAGGAGATTGTTTTTGCATCTGAGGTGGAGCGCCACACCTACCATCAGCTCCTTACTTTACTGCACAGATCCCTGTGTGACTCATGCACTGAGGGCTGGTATTGAACTAGGAACCTTGTGGTTTCTAGCTGAATGCTCTACCGACTGAACACACACACAGGTAAGAGTCCTGCATCCCAGACGTATAAAAATCTAAAAACAAATCGTATCCATGTGTTCCAGTATTTTTTCTACCCCCCACCATTTCAAGCTAACTGTAAATGCATTTCCAATATCTTCTTAGAAATGATATTACACTGTATGGGCTACAAGGTAGGGGTTAGACGGCTTTAGTTGTTCATAAATAAAAACTAATTTATTAAGAAACTTAAGACGCACTAATTAAAAAGCTATCAGCATCACTACATATCTCATTATAATGGAGAGTGTGTTTTTCTGTCTGTAAACGAAACTACTCAAGTCACAATTCCCTTAGTTATTTACATCACATTCTCCATGATTTTATTTTCATTTAAAAGCTCTATTATTAATAAAATTATTTTACATTAACTATACTGTTGGCCTTATCTACATTCTAAGAACATGGAATAGTTAAATTGGGAAAATTTAGCAATGAAAGATGTAAGTGATGGAAGATAGGTTTGGTTTGGGGCATATCAACCTCAGTGGGTCATTTAATGCCGATAAAGTTTTGAAATAAATCAATTCTTAATGGATAATACAATTTTGTTATAAATATATTTTTCTATTTAACCCAAGGATGGGACACTAACAGGTACTACCACTCCGGGTCAGAGTGGACCAGGGAGCAATGGTGATAAAGGGGTGCTCCACATTCCCCAAACCTTCAAAATTGGAACCTCACCATCAGATAGAGTAACGTCATTCCCAGGACATGTAGACCCGCAGCCACGCCTTCTAGCACCCATATGATAAAAGGGGTTGGGGCTTGCCATAAGGGCAATAGGGTTGGGAAAATCATATAGGTGCTAGGGCTTGACGTGATCAGCCGATTGATCGGAGGGGGCCTCTCCGACTGCCCGTCTAGCCCAAGATTGCTAAATTTTCCCAATTTAACTATGAAAGATATAAGTGATGGAAGAGTAAGTTTCAGTTCTATTTTTCGATTATACCCCCTTCCGTTTCAAATCTTTTTATCTGCATTCTTATTTAGTTTCATTTGCCTTTCTAATCTAATATAGTTTATTAAATATCAATATTGAAGAATAATCAAGGTTCCAATTACCGTTGAACTGGGAAGACAAGGCAACAAATGATTGTAACTCAAATACAAAGTCCAATGCAAAATGACAAAGTATATATAAGACTCCACAATGTCATTCAAATCAAGCAGTCAAGCAGCCAATCAGAACTCAAGGAGTGGAATCACCCAAATTCATGAATGGATCATTCTTGATTCCTATTTATACCAGCTGTCTTGGACACTGCTTGAGTTGGACTTAGTCTACTGTTGGTTTTAATAATAGCAGCTAACTGACTTGAATAAATATTATTAATAATGTCAGTCATTGAATTTGGATTATATATATATATATATTATATATATATATATATATATATATATATATATATATATATATATATATATTAGCAAATATATGCACCGTCCGGGTGCAAGTATTTAAGTTTTAATGCAATAAATTACTGTATTAAATTAGAAAGGCTAATGATACTAAATAAGAATGCAGATAAAAAGATTTAAAACAGAGGGGAGTATAATCGAAAAATAGAACAACTGAAACTTACTCTTCATTCACTCTCGTCTTTCATTGTTATTTTTTCTAATTTAAGTATTTAGTTAAAAGAGGAAGTAAAGAATAAAATTACAGTTATGTTTTCTTGTTAATGGATTTCATTTAAGATTCATTGAAGAGATTTTTGCTTATATTCATTAAAATAAAAACAGTTAGAAATCAATAATACTAAGCACATATTTATTAAAATCACATTTTTAATATCAATATGCAAATTAGCCTTCCCATTCACACTGTAAACCGCTATTTTTTTGTATATATAAATACAATTGCATGTTATTTGTATGTAGATATGGTCAACAGTGGCTTCGGCCTATGGACCATTGATATAATTAACGGCGTCGATCCCAGGGGGCCATCCCCCCAGGCAACACCTGCCCCCTTGATTTAAAGGGACAGGGCTGGGTTTATTGCCCAGCGCCTGAGGCGCCCCCCTTGAGGGGCAATGCCGACGGGATCGACGCAATTTTTCACCTGCCACTCCATGAGCTTCGGCTTGTGGGTGGTCCCACGTTAATAGGGACTTTGTGCCTGACCCGTACAAGTGGGGTACGCGGTAAATACTGTATGTAGATATGGACAACACTAATAAAAAAGGTGAATAAATTTTATTAATAATTGAGGTTTAAATATAAATAAAATCATGGAGAATGTGATGTAAATAACGAAGGGAATTGTGACTTGAGTAGTAATATAGTTTCGGTTACAGACAGAAAAACACACAATCTCCATTATAATAAGATATGACAATTTTCATAAACAGCCGGGTGGGCAAAAATCTTAGCTCTTAATAATTTTAAATTAAGTCAAACATTGCCTTTATTAAAAATCTTGCAAAATGATTTTAATGTTTTTTTTTTTCCTCCAATTTTCCAGTCATATTTATTTTATTTTAATTATTTTTGTTGTTGTTTTAATTCGCTTTGCAAACTCACTTTTCCCTACCCCCAATTACCTACCCAGGTCTCAATGGATTACCTAACAGGTCACTTGCGCCCAGGGGGTTGCATACTTTTGCTAGTATAGTTTTATAAACAAAATGGCAAAAATTGACCTTGTGTTACATCCTACTCTTAGGGGAGTTTAGTTAGTATAGATAAACTGCTGCAACTTTTTCCCCCTCAGTTTGTCGATAAAAATTCTGAAACAATTTTATATAAAAATCAATTAAAATAACATTGAAATAAGTAATTTTTTTTTGTATTTGTTCTTATCTGGTCTCATTAGTCTTTCTAATTCAGTATATTTTATTACATTAAAACTTAAATACTTGCGTACAGGGGGTGCTAGTTCATTAAATATAAATATTAATTACTAGCAGCAGAGGTAGAGGGGGATTTTTTAAAAGTTAGCCCCGCAGATCCATTATTACTGAATTGTGAGTTGAATCCCATTTAAACCCTATGTAAAAAAAATAGACCTTGCATTGATCCAGTTACTCTGAAAAGAAATGTTAATGTCTACTATCTAAATATTAAATGGGAAAAAAAAAAAAAAAAAATCATTTAAATTTTATTTTTTTTAATTATCTTCAAATATAAATCAAATGTCTTATTTTTGCTCAATAATCAAGCCCATGTCATATTTAATGTGTATATATATATTTACTTTGTTGTTAATTGTTTTTTTTTCAAAGTTTCCTCCGGACATACAGATTCTCACAAGGTATACTATATACAAGGTATACTATATATAAAAAAGTCGTCGGGGCGGCCTAATGTCGGTACCAGCCAATCAGCGAGGGAGTCTATTCCCTTTTCACTAGCACTAGACCAAGGAGATTGTTTTAGCATCCAAGGTGTAGCGCCACACCTACCATCAGCTCCTTACTTTACCGCACAGATCCCTGTGCTACTCATACGCTGAGTTGGCGAGGACCGGTATCGAACTAGGAACCTTGTGGTTTCTAGCCGAGCGCTCTACCGACTGAGCTAATCCGGGTTTATTATAGACAAGGTATATTATGCATAAGGTATATTATATATGTATAGATATAGATGTCAGTTATATTGAATTTGAATAATCAAAATAGAATAATATACACAATAGAAACCTACATGAAAAAATGTACACAAACTTTGTGAACTAAACAAAATAGTAAATGGTTACAGTTTTTCTTTGGTGCAAAGAAACTGAAGTTATTTGTGTCAAGAAAAAGATAAGCTAAGCTTAGAACAGGTAATATAAGACACACTTTATCCCCACCCCGCCACACGCCTCCTCTCTCTCTTCACTGGGTGAACCATTTTTGTAGCTGAATGATAAATATACTTTTATTAGCTTTACGTTCACTGTTGCTAGCAGTCGACAAGAAATGTCGACGAACTCTTACTACAGGTGCAAAACTGCTTGTGATAGCGGAGTTGTCATCCAGCGCCATGTATACCCCACACACACAAAGATGATCAACTACGCTATCACAAGCAGTAGCCACCCCCCACTATAAAGGAACAGCCAGAAGCCAGCAACACCACTTTCATTACAGTCTGAAGAAGGGAGAATAAAAATCCTGAAAATTTACTACTACTAAATAAATTTAAACTACTGAAAAACAGAGTTTCTGATATTTATTACTTTAATGCTTCATACTAATGCCAAAACCTGATATATGTACCTCCCACAAATATCACCAAAATAATCACAAATATATATACTTACTAGAAGCATACGGAAACCCTTAGACAACATATATACATACACATATATGAGCAAAAATGAGTAAAGAAAAAAAATGTAGATGGATAAAAATTAATTTAATCGATATCACTTACACATGTGTTTCGGTCAGTTTATCAAAATGTATACGGATTACGCTATTATCATTATTAAAATAATCAGATGAAATTGAAAATAATAATATAGGAAAAAATGTAAAAATATTCCGTACACAGAAAGATTTTTTACCTTCAGAGTGAATTTTTATTTTTTCAAAAAAAAAAAAAAAAAAAAAAAAAAAAAAAATTCACTCTGATGAAGGTTGTAAAAAATCTTTCTGTGTACGGAATATTTTTACATTTTCCTATTATTATCATTTCAATTTCATCTGATTATTTTAATAATAATAGCGTAATCCGTATACATTTTGATAAACTGACCGAAACACATGTGTAAGTGATATCGATTAAATTCATTTTTATCCACCTACATTTCTTTACTCATTTTTCCTCATATTGTCGGATTCAATTCCTATTCCATTTTTACACACACACATACATACATACATACATACATATATATATATATATATATATATTATTATATATATATATAATTCGCATCCTGCTTGTTCAGAGTGGTTGGTATATTTGTTCACCTTTCAGTTAATATCAAACTTTGTAATAATTAAATTATCATACTGTGATATATCCACAGTTCCTGTTAGCTTATTATAATGCGTTAGGTTATCCCAATACGTTGATATGCCAGGGCTGGTTAGCCAAACCTCTATGAAGACAGTGTATAAAGGGGGCAGCATTACACTACCATTTTAAGCTCACAAACAGAAGTGCCAAGCTATGCATAAATAAACCTGCCGTTTATGACAGGAATTACCATTCTCAAAGAAGCAGGAAGCACCAATATGAAGACAGTACAAGAACTGTATTGTATCAGGATTTCCTCATAGACCGTTTCTTCTTAAGATAAAAAAAACAGAATTTTTGTTATCGTCTCAAAAAGGGATCTGTGTGTACAGAGAAGAACATGAAAAAGAAACTTGACCGAGATAAGTTAAAGTCAACGACCAATTTAAAGTGAAAATTCCTGGAAACTATTCGCCTTGAGTAAAGAGTCAAATTGAAGATAAGGATGTACAACAGTCAGGGGTGAAATTGTGGCCTTGCAGTACTTACTAAATGGTCTGTCTAAGACTTCAGTTTGTAGGGATTATCCTCCCACCGAGTTGTCGCTTGTTCTCACCAGGGGCTATAGTATTTAAGCGCCTGGTTCAAACCGCTCTTCCTCTCTTTTCCGGTTGCTCAACTACGAGACACATGGGTTAGTTAAGGTCTACCCCTTCTCATTGGGGTTTCGTCCCCCCCCCTTACATTACTATAAGTTATTCACACAGCATGGACTATTCCTAATCTCATGTATGTGGCTTTTATGTTTATCTTTTTACCATTCATGAATGTGTCTTTATCTTTATTTATGTACACCTTGTATTATGTACCTTTTTATCCAGGTGCTGTATACGTATTAAATGTTTTGTTTATCAAACCTTTGTCGGAGTTTGTATCTTCAAGTACATATCACCATAAACCGCACAAGTTTTTTTCCAGAATAAAAAAAAAAATAAAATAAAATGTTGTGCCCTTCCAATGGAATCTACCGAATTGGTTTCTAATCCAATATGTGATCTACCTATTAACTACCTATTATTTTTGTGGCGAGAGAAACCACGAACGTAATGGTTTGAAGCGTGCACAACTGTGTTTGGCATGCAGAATGAGATCAGAGGCGAGTGGGGAGATTGAACTCACAGCCTCCTGATCATGAGTCGTGGCCCGACACCGGTGAATTACTAAACTGTCCAGAGTGCTCCACATTCCCCAAACCTCCAGAACCGGAACCTCAACATTAAAGTTTAACGTCATTCCCATGATATGAAGACCCTCAGCCACCGCCTTCTAGCACCCATATGATAAAAAGGGATTGGGACTTTCCAAAATTGGAACTTCTCCATTAGATCCCTGTGAATTGAATAAGCAATTTCCTTCAAAATCACCACGAGGTTACCGACAAGGACAGACAGCATGTCCTTCTCTTTGGTAAGCAAGTTTTTCATCTTTACTAATTAGCACCAAATATTTGCTGCATGTTACCCTTAAGCATCGTACCCCCCCAACCCCTAGCAAATATACCCTGTCTTCACCGACAGCAGAAGCTACGATTACAACAACAGAAATTAAATTTACACAATATTCTCAAATTGGGGTTATAAAACTAAACAATCCGTCAGTTTAAATAAGCAAAACAACCTTTGATAAAAGGTCAAAGTTGAAGAGAAATGTTATTTAAGTAAATAAAAGTGACAGTTAGCTCATCAAATTCTCCTATTTTATATATTTTGATTCAAGATACAAAACACAGCTCTTTTAAAACCGGCAGATTCTACTTAATGGTCGTTTTGTTTTTATGGCATATCAACACTCTTTCGGGTCATTTAATGTCAGATGAACTCATTTTGATAAACAAAAGGATTCTAGTTGTGTACAGTACCTGATGTCGCTTTACCATAAAAATGCATTGGACAATCATTTTTTTTTTTTTTTTTACTATAAAATGCATTGGACAATCATTTTTTTTTACTATAAAAATGCATTGGACAATCATTTTTTTTTACTATAAAAATGCATTGGACAATCATTTTTTTTTACTATAAAAATGCAGTGATTTTTATTGAAGATACTAAACACAGCTCTTTTAAAACTAGAGATTCTAACTTAATGGTTGTTTTGTTTTTACAGTATATCATCAATCTTTCGGGTCATTTAATGTCAAATCAATTTTGATAAACAAAAGGACTTGGGTTGCGCACAGTATTTGCTGTCGCTTAAGTGGTCACCCTATTAAGTCTTCTACTTTATATTGCATAGAAACCATGAGGTTCCAGGTTCAATAAAGTATTAAATAGGTTAATAATTTCTGTGGTTATTTGTTGGATAAGTAAATATAAAACAGCATGGTAATGAAACAGTCTGCAATAGATATGGATCGAACAGAGATAGATAGATATCCAATAAATAGGTACAAAAATATAAACAGATAGTATTATCTGCATTATTCGGACTATTGTCCTCATCTTCATTGTTGTCTGTACAACGTTTTGGATGATATGCCCTCCAGCCTTCTTCAAGTATTTCTTGTCGGACTCGGAACCTTTTCATAATCGGGAACCTTCTTTCATAATCGGGAGCCATCACGGAACTTTGAACCTAAACCTTTTATTCTATCCACAGAGTTATCCTGTCCTATTGCTTCAGCACCTGCAGTTCCTAAATGGTCACTCATCCCATAACTTAATAGGCTGATCATTGCTTAACCTCTACCTTTTTCTTATTTACTATTTGCACTTACAGTACTTTCTTTGCCTCTGTATCTCTACCCCTCTCTTGTAATTATCTAAACTTTGCTTCATCTAGCACACCTCTCGGGTTGTTAACAGTACCTGCAGTTCCTTAGTGGTCACCCATCGCATAACTTAACAGTCTGATCATTGCTTAACCTCTATGAGCACTTGTAATTTCTTCTTTGACTCTTTATCTATCCCTTTGTCCTTCCCCTCCCTCAGAATTAACTAAGCTTTGTATCGTCTAGCACACCTCTCGAGTTGCTTTAGATCAGTCGGTAGAGTGTTCGGCTAGGAATCACAAGGAGCTGATCGTAGGTGTGGTGCTCCACCTCAGATGCTAAAATAATCTCCTTGGTCTAGCGCTAGTGAAAAGGCGATATAATCCCTCGCTGTCTGGCCGATACCGACAACTTTACTACAGTAACTGAAGTTCCCAAGTGGTCACCCATCCCATAACTTAACAGTCTGATCGTTGCTTAACCTCTACCTTTTTTACTCCTCTCATTTACTACATGCACTTAAGCACCAACTAGTTAGTGCTGTTCAGAAAATAACTAGAAGTCGATGATGCATCAGGGAGTGGTATGAAGATACGAGAAACATTCTAAAATGTTTCTGGTTTCATATATCAAGTAAATATCACCCCACAGCAGACAAAAACTAGATATTTACCATGCATCCCACGTGTACCGGTTAGGCACAAGGCCCTATTAATGTGGTACCACCCACAAGACGTGACTTATGGGTAGTGGGTGCAAATATTGAGTTGTTCCAATCAGCATTCCCCCTCAAGAGGGGTGCCTCAGGCACCGGGCAATAAACCCAGCCCTGCACCTTTAAAATCGAGGGGGGCAGGTATTACCTGGGGGAATAGACCCCTGGGATCAACACTTAATTACAGCAAACACCGCCCAAGGGCCGGGTCTGTAGAAATCAAAATATTTTTAATTCATTAGCATCATCTATACTTGGTAGTCATCAGAATAGACCTGCGGTGCCGTAGCCTCATTTTGAGATCAGCATTCGGACAATCACTGGATGGCCATTATTGGAACTAGCAAATATATGCACCCTCCGGGTGCAAGTATTTATTTTTAATGTAATAAAATATCGTATTAAATTAGAAAAGCTAATGAAACTAAATAAGAATGCATATAAAAATATTTAAAACAGAGGGGAGTATAATTGAAAAATAGAACTACTGAAACTTACTCTTCCATCACTCTCATTTTTCATTGTTATTTTTTCTAATTTAAGTATTAAGTTAAAAGAGGAAGTAAAGAATAAAATGTCAGTTATTTTTTCTTGTTAATGGATTTCATTTAAGATTTATTGAAGAGATTTTTGCTTATATTCATTAAAATAAAACCAAACAGTTAGAAATCAATAACACTGAGCACATATTTATTAAATTCGATTTTTTAATATCAATATGCAAATTAACCTTCCCGTTCACACTGTAAACTGCTATTTCATTGTATATATAAATATAATTGCATGTTGTTAGTATGTCGGTATGGTTATATTTATTAATAATTGAGTTTAAAATAAAAATACAATCATTGAGAATGTGATGTCAATAACTAAGGGTGACTTGAGTAGTAATATAGTTTCGGTTACAGACAGAAAAACTCTCAATCTCCATTATAATAAGATGTAGTACTAACTTTTAGGAAAAAAATTTTACCTTCCCGGCAAACTGTCCCTGATGACGTATTGATCGTCCTGGATGTAATTTTTATCGTCCCTGGGATGACATTAGTGTCAAGCCCTGCTAAGAGGGCCTATTCATCAATAATTGTCATTTTGTAAGTGGAGTTTTTGCATTGCTCGCGGACAAGCTGAATTGTTTTTTTTACCCTCAAAGGATTTTGAGATTTATCAAAGGGACAAAATAAAAACAAGTGCTCATTTACTAAACTGACAGGTAGAGGTACACAGAGTGAATCGAACTGACAAGTTAGAGTCCGCTGCTACTGTTTGTTTCCTGGTTTGATACCGGCCCTCGCCAACTCAGCATATGAGTAGCATAGAGTAGCTGATGGTCGATGTGGCGCTCCAACTCTGAAGCTAAAAGCTAGTGAAAAGGGGATAGACTCCCTCGTTGTCGGGCTGATGACTTTTTAAAATTTTTTTAAAAACTGTTAGTTTATTTGTTGGTTTTAAATTCTCATAACTTTTGAACCACTGGGGATATTTGCATAATTCAAACAGTTTTGAACTCCATTTCAAAGCTCTATTTAAACTAATATGATTAAATAACAATAACCTCAAATAAAAAAAAAATTGGGAATGCTACAGAAACTAGGAGTCATTGCTAGATATAGGCTGATCACTGGGGATATTTGCATAATTCAAACAGTTTTGAACTCCATTTAACTAATATGATTAAATAACAATAACCTCAAATAAAAATTTAAAAAATCAACTGGGAATGCCAATATATAAAATGGCATTTTGTATGTGGAGTATGTGCAATCCTAAGACGACAAGCTGTTTTTTACTCCCACAGGATTTTGAGATTTATCAAAAGGAAAAAAATAAAACAAGTGCTCATTTACTAAGCTGACAGATAGAGGCACACAGAATGAATTGAACTGACAAGTTAGAGTCTGTGAGTCTAACTTGCTAGCCATTACTCCATGCTAGATGCCCATGGGACACCGATTCTAAGAAATTCTGCTGATGTAGTAACAGGACACATTACACAAAGCAAAAGTGAAATAGCAACTAGTTAAACGACATGTATATATATATATATATATATATATATAATAATAAAAATGTGGTTGAGAGCAGAAGAAAATGTGGATATAACAACACAAAATGACCGTTTAATTGATATTTCGCCTCATTATTGGTTGAGGCTTCCTCAGAAGTTTATTAATTTAAGTGCTTGCATATTCTGTTTTTATAGTGAAAAGGTAAATGGTGGGGGGGGGGGAGAAACACCATTTCCGCACACACATACCAAACCCTCCCAACTTTCTTCATCCCCTTTTTCTCTCCCCCACCCCTACACAGAAAAATAGTGATCTTTGCTGGATGCCCCATGAACCTCCTGTTAATCTCACCTGAAGGGAGGCAAGGAAAATTTATATTTTTTTCCTCATTTAAAAAAAGTTGTTTCAAAGAAAATTGGACCCATTCTCTTTGCCCACAATTTATACAGAAATTTTAGTTGGGACCCATCAAATTTCACAGGGACTCATTCAAATTAAATTCGTGCAACCCAGGATGTAGTAAAGAAATGAGTTATAGAAAATAAATTAAAAAAAAAAAATTAAAAAAAAAAAAAAGTATAAGAAAGGAAAAAAAAAAAAAAAAAAAAAAAAGATTAAGAAAACTTCTATTCTGAACAACTTACGGCTGAACAATCCAAAGAGGAAGAAACAACTCAAGTGGAAATAATCCACTACACACACCTGTTAAGATACATTCATTATCTTTTTAAAAAGAGGAGGAGAGGAGAAGGGTGCCGCCTACCATTCAGTTCTTGATGAAACCTGTAATCAAGCCAACATTCCAAGAGAAAAGAGACATCCCTACAAGACATTGTTTTTCTTTCTTTTCTAGCATTACCCACCCCACCCCACCCACACGTTTTGTTTTTTTTTTCCAGATGTACTTTACACATTCACAAATATCAGATGTTTTCACAAGTTGGTTGGTTGGTTGGATTTTACGGCATGTCATTCCCTGTTGGGTTATTTTATGCCAAATATCTTATGGAGCAATATAAAAAGAAAAAGGCTTAATCATATCAGCAGTTATAGATCTATTTCTACCCTTACGTATACCATTCATAATTTATTTCTACTCATTTGTATACGAGTAGAAATAGATATGTAACTGGTAATAGGAGCAATTTTTAAGCCCTTTTCTTTGCCAGTCCCTAATATACACCATGTATATGGTAAACTGAGCTTTTGACAAAATGACTTTAGCGCCCCACCCCACCCCACACACAGAAAATAATTTACCAAAAATCAGGGAATTATCGGATTTTAATGAAATTTTCAGTGTTTATTTTATCAAAGAATGATCTTTATAATGCATTATTTATTTTATTTCAAAACTTTCTCATTTTTTTTAGGTCACTTTTGACCCCTTATGTTGGGGGTGTAACATTTTTTTCAAGTTGGTCTTATAGTTTTCTAATTACAGTATAAAAAGAGTTAAAAGACCGAAGTTATGAATAGAAACAAAAAAAAAAAAAACATTTTTTTTTTTTACGGTGGCTTTTCTATGAGAAAATAAGTACAGAAAATCGAAAAATAAAAATTTTAAAAAAATAGATGATTAATTTTTTGGAGATTTTTTTTTACTCATTTCCATAATTATTTAATTGGCTATTATCTTATAAAAGAAAATTTATACATCATTTTTTCAGTTTAAAAAGGGGGGGGGGTACATTTTCAATAGAGTTTTTCTTCAAAAAGTATACTTTGATTCAATAAAATAAGGTTTGCATTAAATAGATATTTATTTCTAGAATCTAAAAATATAACATTTTAAACTTAAAATCCGAATATTTTTATTTTAAAATGAATTTTATATATTAATTTTTCATAGCAAAAATACTAAATTAAAGTTTTGAAATAAAATAACTGATGCATTATAAAATTCATTAATTGATAAATCAATACTGAAAATTTCATTAAAATCGGATAATTACCTGATTTTTGGTAATTTTTTGTGCAATCGCGAATGTTATATTAAAATTGTAAACAAGCGCTTAAAAACATTTAAAAAGAGACAATGGCGGATCGTATCGAAATTGACCAAAAACAAATCCCTTTAAATGTATTAAAAATAAACTGCACATGTAATGATATTTTTCTTTTTTTAATGATAGTTATTATGTTACTACTTATCGATTTTAAGGTCAAACTTTGACCTTAAATAATAGATTTAATTCTCTTCACGAATATAAATCAAATCTTCATTATTTCTACTCAAAAACCAAGATCTGGTGATAGTGAATATATTATAATATATATATATATATATATATATATATATATATATATATATATATATATATATTAAGCCTGGGTAGAGGGAAATTTTTTAAGTTAGTCCTGCAGATCCATTATTACTGAATCGCGAGTTGAATCCTCATGGGATGCCCCATTTAAATCGCTATGTAAAAAAAAAAAAAAAAAAAAAAAAAAAAAAAACCTTGCTACTATGAAAAGAAATGTTAATATCCACTATCTAAATATTAAATGAAAAAAAAAAAAAAAAAAAAAAAAATCCATGTTATTTAAATTTTTTTTTAATTATCTTCACGAATATAAATCAAATCTATTATTTTTGCTCAAAAACCAAGCCCTGGTGATATTTAATGTGTATATATATATATATATATTTACGTTGTCGTTAATTGTTTTATTTTCGAAGTTTCCTGCGGATATACTTACACACCAACTGCTCTTTGTATAGATGTATGGATGGATTGCACCGATTTTGCCAGAATTTTTGGTTTAAAAAAAAATGGAATTATCTGCGCATATATGCAGCACAAATTTTTGACGTTAAATCTAACATAGCAAAGAATATGTCTGCTTAGCTTCTGACACCTCCTGGTATGAGGAAAGCACCTGTTGCCACTTTTCTGGAGGGGGGGGGGTTGAGAGTGGGGGGGAATATCTCTTATTGGCAACACTGTTACACAAGCACAAAAAGTTTTCATTGGTTGGTTTTTATAGGTCAACCCTTAGGTTATCCTATGCCAAAGAAACTGTTTTATTCATTCTTAATTGGTATTGAAGATTCAATTTAAAAGAAAAAAAAAAAAAATTTAAACTCATTTTTTCTATTTAACCCATAGATGTAACTAACAGGTGCCAGCACTCCAGATCAGAGTGGACCTGGGAGCAATGGTGATGAAGGAGTGCTCCACATTCCACAAGCCTCCATAACTAGAACCTCGCCATCAGATAGAGTTTAACGTCATTCCCAGGACACTAAGACCTTCAGCCACCACCTTCTAGCAACCATATGATAAAAAAAGCGTTGGGGCTTGCCATAAGGGCAATATATGATTGCCTCAATCCTATAGGTGCTAGGGCTTGACGTGACCAGCCGATTAATCGGAGAGGCCTCTGACCGCCTGTTGAGTTCAAGAAAGGGCCAAAGTGGAGTATTGCAAGTCGTGGACTGCTCAACCACCTGAGTTCTATCCTTAAGCATCACAGGTCGCCACCCACGGGCAACAGGTGGCCGCATTGGGGGGGGGGGGTGTCTTAAGCCTCTTCAGGAGGTGCAGTCAGTGCATTCTAACACCCCAGCCAACCCTTTGGTTATCTTATGCCAAACACATTTTGTTTTATTCATTCCTAATGGGTATTGAAAATTTAATTCTTTTAAAAACATTTTAAAACTCATTTTCTATTTAACCCATAGATGGAACTAATAGGTGCTAGCAGAGTGGAAATGGGAAGCACCTGTTGCCATTTTTCGGGGGGGGGTACAGAAGGAGGAATATCTCTTACTGGCTGTAACACAAGCACAAGAGGTTTTTGTTGGTTGGTTGGTTTTTACACTGTCAACCCTTTGGTTATCTTATTTTGAAGACATTTTGTGGTTATTTCCTATAACTCCAAAATAAAAAAGGGGAACCACTCCGACTGATAAATTATTTATTTATTGATCTACTAGGAAAAAAAAAAAAGAAGACGAGGTTAGAGTTAGTTTAATGGGAAAATAAATAATTTATCAGTCAATCAGAGTGGGTATTTGCCTCTCATCACTTATGAGGGTGTGGCACAAGGACATTTTTATGTGGGCCCACCCATAAGCCGAAGCTCAGGAGTGATAGGCACAAAAAATGAGTCGATCCTGTCAGCATTCCCCCTCGAGGGGGCTGCCTCATGTGCTGGGCAATAAACCCAGCCCTGCCCCTTTAAATCGAGGGCGCAGGTATTGCCTGGGGGGGGGGAGCTCCCTGGGATCGACGCTATAAATTTAACACACCAGTCCAGTGCCAAAGTACACCGGACCCCGCCTCGAAGGATGGGTTGTGAATGTGTTTTCAGTCAATCAGAGTGGTTCCCCTTTTTTATATTGGAGTTATAGGAAATAACCCATTTTGTTTTATTCATTCTTAATGGGTATTGAAAATTCTTTTTTTTTTTTTTAAAGACTCATTTTTTCTATTTAACCCATAGATTGAACTAACAGGTGCTACCACTCCAGATGAGAGTGGACCTGTGCGCAATGGCAAAGCAGGGAAGCACCTGTTGTCACTATTCTGGGGGTGGGGGTGGAAGGATGGAATATCCCTTATTTGCAATGCCGTTACACAAGCACAGGTTTTCATTTGTCCGGTGGCTTCGGCCCTGGACCGCATAAGCTAACAGCATTGATCCCAGCCCCCCGCCAACATATGCCGCCTCGATTTAAAGGGACAGAGCTGGGTTTATTGCCAGGTGCCTGAGGAACCCCCATTGAGAGGGAATGCCGACAGGATCAACATACTTTTTGCACCCGCCTCCCATGAGTGTCGACTCGTGGGTGGTCCCACATTAATAGGGCCTTGTGCCTGACCTGTATACGTGGTAAATACAGCACAGGTTTTCATTATTGGTTTTTATAGCAGGTTATCCATTGTTAGGTTATTTAATCTTGAAGTTAGTTTTAATTATAAGGTTGATTGTTGTCTTAATGGCACATTAAAACCTTTAGGGTTATTTTATGCCAAAACTTTAATATTTTAATAGATTGCCCTAATTCGTCACAATTGGGTAGAGCCTCATTAACCTGGCATTTTCTTGTCAACAGAAATTAATGAACACTTGTTTTATAGCAGGAATGATTAGGCCCAACAAAAATGTCGAGAGAGCTAAGTGTTCAGTAAATAATTACCATGTCACCCCCTACTCCTCCTTGACACCCCCCCATCTTCACAGTGGCCATTTAGACTTAAATAATTGACATACAAGTTAAGTAATGTCTCAGGTGTTTTTAGTTTTTTTTACAGACCTTGTTTGTTGCTAAAAGGCAGGTGACATTCAGTGTAAAAAGAATGTCTTTTGGAGACAACTTTTCAAGTCAAGTTTGTAGAAAAAAAAAAAAAAATGCATTGGACAATGATTCTTACTATAAAGATCTTACATAACTAAACAGTCTGCAACAGGGCTCGACATTAAGGCCGTCCCGGCGACAATAAAAATTACATCCGTGACAGTAAAAAATTTTCCTAAATTTAATAAAAAAATGAATATGAAAGAATTACCATGAACATTTTTTCCCCTTCGTTTCAATAAAAAACATTTTTTTTCTAATTTCAATTTTCATGTAATCATTGGTTTCCTTTTTCGGGAAGGACATGCTGAACGTTTAGAATCTGTAAATTATTTTAAACCAGTAAACATATTTATTAGAGTTTTAAAGCAATTCTGTTATGAATAAATCAAACTCAGGGTAACTTAAGTAAAAAAGGATTTTTTTTTTTTAGCTCAAAAACACAATAGGAAATGGATTTTTTGTCCAAATATCCAGAATTATCACTGCTTCAGCTTTTCTTAACGTTTTATTACATATTATGCTACTGATGACTGACAAGTATAGATGATGTTAATGAATTAAACAAAAATATTTTGATTTCGGGACGGTCCAAACCCCATTCAGGACGGTTGATAATCTTTGTTCGGGACGGTCAAGAAAAAAGTGTCGGGGCCTGATATATATCTATATCAAACAGATTATATATGAATCAGATAGGTAGATTTGATACAGACTATTGGTTAGTTGTTTTATTTTACAGCATACCAGCCCTTTTCAGGTCATTCAATACCGAATTAAGTTATTTCGATAAACAAAGGACATACAGTTGTATATAGTGTCGTTGGGGCGCCCTAGACGGTATCAGCCAGTCAGCGAGGGAGTCTAACCCCTTTTCAATAGAGCTAGACCAAGGAGATTGTGTCTGAGGTGGAGTGCCACACCTACCATATTTCTACTTTTCAATACAGTTTGTGTAGAAGAAAGAAAAAAAAAAAAAAAAAAAAAAAAAAAAAAAAAAAAAAAAAAATGAATAATTTTTTTAATACCAATCAACAATGAATAAAACAAAGCATCTTCAGCATAAAATAACCCAAAAAGGGTTGACATGCCGTAAAAGCCAACCAACCATCTAAAAAAAAATCTAAATACAAATTATCAAAACTCATCTAAAAATTCAGATGAATTAAGAGAAAAAAAAAAAAAAAAAAAAAAAAAAGTCTTGTCTGACGTCAATATATTCTAGAGACTATAGAATGCACCCCACCAACTTAAAATCCCCTGGGTAATCTTGAAGTCATGTAAAAAAGCTTAGTACTTGGTTAAAAAAATAAAGAAATTATAATTTTTTTCTTTTTTAGTGCATAAACTTCAGAGCATCTCTAGCGTTTTATTTATTGGAAGAATTTCAGTTAAAGTGGGTGTCACTAACACTCTTTGCACGTGATTGAACCAGCGACTCTTCTCTTGTGACCTTCACAGCTCTGTTCTTCTCCTCTTCCAGTTCTTCCACTCCGTTTTCTGTTCCACCTCTCCTTCGTTCCTCATTTGATTTACATCATTGCTCGCTCTAGTCTATCGACTGAATGACCATTTTTTCTCCCCTCCCTCTCAAAGAAGCAGACGTTTTATCTCCAACCCTACCCATAATGCCTCAGGCGCTTCTATAAAGAGGCCTTTCCTTCTCCTCTAACTTTTCGATGTTGCATGCCTGCCTACACCCACTCCTCGTTCACCCGTTCAGTTCCGATGTCTCAGGCAAGGTGGACTTGCACGCAAAGCAAGTCCTTGCCCGTTTTGCACGAGGTAAGTCTCTTCTCTCACTACAGTGGGGATGGGGAATTCAAATAAAAGTTTTAGTATTATTTGGACTATTGTTCTCATTATCTGTACAACATTTTGGCCGATATGCCATCCGGCCTTCTTCAGGTATTTCTTGTTGGACTCGGGAACTAGGGGATTAGGGTTACGTCATGTCACGTAAAAACGTATTAGAGACCACAGAATGCACCCCACCAACATATACTTTAAATTTTTATTGCAGTATTTTTGTTTTATTTCAATTTTGAAATAAGACTGCCAGTGTGATGTCAGCACATGCACCGCCACCATCACTTTAGACAAGCATAAACAGTAGTTGTTTAATATTTTCAACTGTTTTATTGCAGTATTTTTGTTTTATTTCAATTTTGAAATAACACTGCCAGTGTGATGTCAGCACATGCACCGCCACTTTAGACAAGCATAAACAGTAGTTGTTTAATATTTTCAACTGTTTTCCCCATATGTTGGTCATTGCTTACTTTAATGACATTAAACAGTATTTTTTTTTTTTCCTCATCGTTTCCCGTTTCATTGGCTCCTCTGACTAATCTATCGTTAATCCTAAATAAAATTAAATCCCCAAATTGCCTGCGTGATGTAGAAAGTCAAAAGGTGGGAAGTGTTAAAATACAGCAATTAAATTGTTTTTCTGAAAGATTTTTGTTTTCGTCTTTCCGAGCCATAAACAACCAACTCGGTAGAAAATGACAAATGCAGTAGAGAATCTACGCCCTTCAATAAAAACGCATCGACTTTGGCTTTTTTTTTGGGGGGGGGGGTCTCTGGCAAAATGTCAATCCAGTGCTGTTGAATTTGGGCGGTCAAATAACTTGTCTTTCTTTAAAAATGACCCAGACAAAGTTTCATAAATTTTATCGACAAATCTAGAAAAAAAAAAAAAAGTTGCAGTTTTATATCTATACTAACTAAACTCCCCTAAGAGTAGGATGCAACACAAGGTCAATTTTTTGCCATTTTTGTTTGTTTTGTTTTACGGCATATCAACCTCAGTGGGTCATTTAATGCCGATAAAGTTTTGAAATAAATCAATTCTTAATGGATAATACAATTTTTTTATAACATTTTTCTATTTAACCCATAGATGGGACCATAACAGGTACTACCACTCTGGGTCAGAGTGGACCAGGAAGCAATGGTGATGAAGGGGTGCTCCACATTCCCCAAACCCCCAGAACTGGAATCTCACCATCAGATAGAGTTTAACGTCATTCCCAGGACATGTAGACCTGCAGTCACCACCTTCTAGCACCCATATGATAAAAAGGGCAATAGGATTTGGAAAATCATATAGGTGCTAGGGCTTGACGTGACCAGCCGATTGATCGGAGGGGGCCTCTCCGACCGCTCGTCTAGCCCAAGATAGGACCAAAGTGGAGTATTGCATGTCATAAACTGCTCATCCACCTGGGCTCTATCCTTAAGCATCACGGGTCGCCACACACGGCAAACAGGTGGCCCCATTAGGGGAGTCTTACCCATCTGCAAAGGTGCAGTCGGTGCATTCTAACGCCCCACCGACAGGGCGGGTTGTTGAATTTGGGCGGTCAAATAACTTGTCTTTCTTTAAAACTGACCCAGACAAAGATTCATAAATTTTTATCGACAACCGAGGAAAAAAAAAAAAAAAAAAAAAAAAAAAGTTGCAGCAGTTTTAGATCTATACTAACTAAACTCCCCTAAGAGTAGGATGCAACACAAGGTCAATTTTTGCCATTTTGTTTTTAAAATTATACGAGCAAAAGTATGCAACCCCTGGGCGCTAGTATTGAAGTTTTAACTAAACAAAACGTGACCATTGGGGCACCCATTGAGCTCTGGGTACGCTCAGAATTGCGGAGACATGGAATAAACTGCCCGCGTCTGTTGTATGCTGCCGAAGCGCTGAGTCTTTCAAAGCCTCCATGCTTCCTGTGGTCCGTCGACACTATACCTGATGCCACTGATGGAGTGTTTCAGCCACCAGGATCCCATCATCAGGCATCATGGGTCACCACCCACAGCCAACATGGGGGGGGGGTCTTACCCCTCTACAGATGTGCAGTCGGCGTATTCTACAGCCTCAGCCAACAGGGAGGTATGATAAACAGGTTGGGGCTTGTCATAAGAGCAAGACAGTCAAGATTCATATAGATGCCAGGGATTGAAGTGACCACTGGACTGAGCAGGGAGAGCTTCTCCGACCGCCAGTCTAGCCAAAAGTATGGTCCAAGGTGGAGCATTGCAGGTCATGAACTTATCAGCCGCCAGGATTCTGTCCTTAAGCATCACAGATTGCCACCTACAGCCAACAAGTAACCCCCTTCAGGGGAGAGGGTATCTTCCCCCTCTGCAGAGGTGCAATCCACATTCTACAGTATTTCATATCATGGACTGCTCAGCCACCAGGATCCCGTCCTTAAGCATCACAGGTCACCACCAGCAGCAAACAGTTGACCTCATGGGGGGGGGGGTCTTACACCTCTGCAGAGGGTGTAATTGGTATATTCAACAGCCCCAGCTGACAGAGCTACTGTAGTCTGAGGTCAAAACACTATTGAAGGTTGACCTCCAAGGTCATCTGAAATCATTAGAGGTCACAAGATTGTAAAATATGCCATTTACAAGGTTAGACAGCAGGAAATCAATTTCAACATCGATCAGGATGGATGAGGAAGAGGAGGGGTGGGAGAGGTTAGTGCAGGGAGGGGGGGGTGAGGACATTGAAGACTTACATCTTCACTCTTAAGCTTTTGATGTACATCTTATCTTACTGTTTAAATATGATTGCCTTTGAGAAGTCGTTTGCAATTGATAAAAATTCAATTCAACCCCAGCCACTAAGATTATATCAACTGTTTGAAGACACATATACATACATATATACATATATATCTCAGTTACTTGCAAATAAATATATTTACTCCTGGATTTTATTAAAACCGATTTAAGAGTGCTCAATAAAAAGAGCTAAATATACGTTTTAAAAACGAATGGTTTAAAATATTCCGACTGCAGTTTCACGCAATAGCGAATCTTCAGGGAATTGCTTTGTCCAACCGAATGGCCTGTATTTATAACGGGTTGTACCCATTCTCAAGTAAGTGTGTGTGTAATATATATATATATATATATATATATATACATACATACATACATATACATATATATATAAAAATGGGAATTTTAGTAACAGTACAAGTAGACTTAAATTTCCTGAAAGAAAGAAAAAAAAAAAATCTCATTGACTTGTTAGTTACCTACTGTAGTTGGTATTAAAAGAAAAAAAGTAGTTCAAGTCAAAAAAATAAAGAACAGTTCAAAGTAATTGTAGTTAATCTGACATTAATTGCTGACTAACAGGTGGAAAGGACAGACAGACAGTCTCATGGCCTAAGCCAACCACCACCCCAAGCAATCCACACAGGTGTAAGAATTTTGAGTTGGATCCTAAATATAGGATTTCAAAATGCGGATTTTCAAAGTGTATTTATACAACCACTCTTGGCAATGAGCAGGATGTGACACAAGGTCAATTTTTAAGCATAACCATAGTCCATTTGGGACCTACTCTTCAGAAAAAAAAGAAAAGAATGACATTTCTTCTCCACCCCACCCACAAGCTTATCAGTATATCCAGATATATAAATTGCAAAATATTGATTTATACAATGGGTGGGTAGGGGTGAATAAATAAATAACTAAACAAGGTAAATCCACTATTGAACGGATTATTTTTTTTTTTTTTAAATCCTGGCAAAGAACAAAATTGTTTTGTTTAAAAATATCACTTCTAGAAAAAAAACAAAAAAAAAAAACATTTAGTACTAGCAGAACCCCTCCCCCAACACCCTCTGGGGGGGGGGGTGTAATAATAAATTTTTAGAATGATGTAAACAGATCTTTTAAATCTTATATTTTGTAAATAATATACATAAAAATAGTTTTGCTGTCAAAATTCAAATACACCCAAAAAAACATTAGCTCCTAACAGTTAAATTCAAAATTCAGAACCACCACCCCACCACCCTCTGGGCGGTGTAAAAATAAATTTATGGAATGATGTAAACAGATTTTTAAATCTTATATTTTTCTAAATAATAGACATAAAAATAGTTTTGCTGTCAAAATTCAAATAAATATGTTTTCTTTCTAATAAAATAAAGTTTCTAACAGTTAAATTCAAATTAAGCAAAATATTTAAGGTTTTTTGGGGGGGGGTGGGGGCATCAAACCATTCTGTTTGGATTATAGTCTTGTAAAATTTTATAACCGACGATAAAAGACTTCACCGTATAATAAAATATAAAATTTAATGTAGAATATTATTTGACTATTTCTTGTTTGTAAATAATTTTCTAGTAAAACTACTCAAGATAACTTTAAATATACTAGCAAATTTATGCACCCTCCGGGTGCAAGTATTTAAGTTTTATAATAAAATATATTTAAATTAGAAAGGCTAATGAAACTAAATAAGAATGCAGATAAAAAGATTGAACAGAGGGGTATATAAAAAATAGAACAACTGAAACTAACTCTTCCATCACCATTACTCGTCTTTCATTTGTAATTTTCCTAATTTAAGTATTTAGTTAAAATAGGAAGTAAAGATAAATTAGTTATTTTTCTTGTTAATGAATTTCTTTTAAGATTCATTGAGAGATTTTTGCACATATTCATTAAATAAAACCAAACAGTTAGAAATCAATAATACTAAGCATATATTTATTAAATTCATTTTTAAAGATTAATATGCAAATTAGCCTT
>CM042180.1:45178244-45258244 GCA_023376005.1 Doryteuthis pealeii | reverse complement strand
CAAAGTGACTAGAAAAGACGAAGTAGATTGTCTTAGTTGATTATCTCAAAAATTACAAGAACAAACTTGTTTTTGAAGACAATGATGACATTTCATTGAACAAAACAGGAGGAAAAAAGAAAAAAAAAAAAAAAGAAAAGAAAAAGCTTCTTTTTTTTTATTACTATACAAATTAAACCTTTTATGGCAAGTCACATTTAATCTTTTCCGGATATTTAAAAACATTCAGGATTAAAAAATATCTTTTTATCTAACAAGATTATTTTTTTTTTTTTTTTTTTTTTTTGTCTATAAATATTCCTCAGATGGTGTAATGGTTAGCAAGCTAGATTTGCAGACCATTGATAGTGAGTTCGATTCTAATTGGGCGCCCATACTTCTGGCCTTGTGCCACATCTAAGTTTAGTAAATAACTATAAACATTGTCATTCTTTTTAGATATTCTAAAAAATAAAAAAATAAAAAAATAAAAAAGTTTTAGTATTAAGGTTGGTTGGATTTTACGACATGTCAAACCCATTGGGTTATTTTATGCCAAAGACTTTCGTGTTTTAGTCATTCTTGATGGGAACAGTTTTTTTTTTGGGGGGGGTGAAAAAAATGTAAAGATTTGTGCATATTAAAATAATTGTTAATAAAAAATTATATAATATAGAATCGTTTTATTTATAAATAAAAATGTAAAAATAAAATTCGTAACTAAAGAAAAAATATTTGTAAAACCCTAAATTTACATGATTCAAAGTTGTTTTCTTTATTCAAAACTTTAAATTTTCTAAACTAAAAAAAATATTAAGTTTTAAAAGTAAAATAAGTGTTTGGTCTTGGTCGTACTTGTGTAAACGAAGAGACGTTTGTTTTCATAAAAATTTGTGGGCGTGTCTAAAGCTGATGTCATAGGCCGAACTCGAGCGAGTGGCAGTTGATCGTACCATATTACCATACTGATAGTGTTTTAATTCAGTGCGTGGGTGCATGGATTTGATTTGAATGAGTTCCCGGGGAAATTTAATGGGTCCCAACTAAAGTTTCTTAACAAATTAGACGGTCGTAGTTGTCCATAAAATGAAAATTCTAACCCCCTACCCCTTACAGTAATTCATTTCCAAGAAAATTATTGAAATGTATTTACACTTAGCTGAAAATGGTGGGGGAAGAAGAAAAAAAACCCAAACAAACACTGGGATGCATAGATACGATTTTTTTTGTGTCCTTTTAGATTTTTAAGGGTCTGTGAGTATGACACAGGACGCATACCTATCAGCATCTTTGGGACAAGATGTCGAATTTTAGAGGAGCCTAATTCCCAGATGTTTTTTTTTTTTTTCCCCCCACTTTTATTTCAATAGGCTGGAGCGGTCGACCTCCCCCCTCAACCACTTGCTACTATCCCCAATATCCCATTTCGTTTTTTTATAAACAACCCCTAGAAGAAAAGCCTATAAAATTGACAAAAGACTAAGTAAGTAAACACCAAAACAAAAGGATACTTAACAAAAACTAAATTCAATAGATAAGAAATTCTTCTCACGGACCTAACATTTAACCCTTTCATAGTCATTTCTTCAAAACCGTGGGATAAAATTCACTTTTCACTGGAAAACTTTTATTAGATATTCAAGTCCCCACAAGCACGTCCAAAACAATTAGAGAGATACAAGCAAAAAACACGACAAAGCCTTTTTCAAAAGTAAGAATGTTGACGAAACTTGGAAATCGTCAAAATCAAAACGGAAAATTTTGTTTGGTTTGGTTCGTTTTGTTTTACGGCATATCAACCTCAGTGGGTCATTTAATGCCGATAAAGTTTTGAAATAATCAATTCTTAATGGATAATACAATTTTTTTATAAATACATTTTTCTATTTAACCCATAGATGGGACCATAACAGGTACTACCACTCCGGGTCAGAGTGGACCAGGGAGCAATGGTGATGAAGGGGTGCTCCACATTCACCAAACCTCCAGAACTGGAACCTCACCATCAGATAGAGTTTAACGTCATTCCCAGGACATGTAGACCTTCAGTCACCGCCTTCTAGCACCCATATGATAAGGGGTTGGGGCTTGCTATAAGGGCAATAGGGTTGGGGCAATCATATAGGTGCTAGGGCTTGACATGACCAGCCGATTGATCGGAGGGGGCCTCTCCGACCGCCCGTCTAACCCAAGATTGAAAATTTTGACGACAACACATCAAATTAAAATTAGCTTAGTAATTGTTTTATTTCATTCATTTAACGAATCTTGAAATATTTTTTAAACTACACATAAATGTTTTAGTTTGGAAAATATTTCAAGATTTGTGGACGAGCAGATTCCCCGCCCCCACGAACGAAACAAGTCCGGATATGTGTGGCCTCGTGCGAGGGTTAGGAGTGTGGCAGGTGACCACGGAAATTGAACTCGTCACCTCTTCGTTGCTGAAATGCTGGTGAAATTCGCACGAGCAGTGCAGAGTAACCCGTATGCAAAGTCTCGTCATGAGGATTGATGCGTGCTGATGAATGTCGAACGTGCAATTCAGAGTAAGGAGCCCGAATGAAACACAGCAATGGGATATTTAGGGACCTGCCCTCCCAGATCGGGGGAGAAAGTCTGCAGTAGCATTTTGGCTGTCGAAACGAATGGAAGAGAGGATATATTTGGATAGTGCTAGTGAGAAGACGAGAACTGCTGGGAGAGCAAAGCAATTACGATGACTACGACTGTCTGATAATCTGAAGGTCCCTGGTTCATTCCCGGGTTTCGGCACCACTGATATAAAATTTTGAATCGGAATAGCGCGCAAGAGATAATATAATTTATAGGTACCACCAATTTTACCCTGTGAAATTTACCCCCCTATATTTAATACAATGAAACTTGCAGAAAAATTAATATTTTCTTGAAAAATTTTGTTCCATTCGAAAGAAACATTAAACAAACTCCTGATGATTTAAAAAAAATTTCAGCTTACGGAAATAATGAAAATGAAAATTATAATTGAAAAACAATGTTTTCATTTTTGCACTGAAATTTAACGTAGATAAAAAGTTACGATGAGGTTTTTTTTTTAAATTCTATGAAAAATCAATTAATAGTCTGATTTTCACGAAAATTTCCATAAATGTTTACCTTTGGATGTAAACATATCTGAAATAGTTTTTTCCTAAAATATATTGGGGGGGGGGGGAAATGACGCGGAAAAAAAACTTTTTTTTTTCTATAAAGATAAGAGTCTGAATAACTATATCAAAAAATTGTATAACATACAACGCAGTAGTTTTTTTTTTTTTTTTTTAAATTAACGAAATCGGAAATAAAAAGTGCAAAAAAATGTCAATACTATTTGAAAACTTTTTAGAATAAAAAGTAAGTATATATTTATTATTTTATCAGTTTTTCTTAGAAAAAAAATATTCAAATTTTCATTTCATTTCATTTTCGATTTTAAAAATTAATACCAAAACATTTTTTTTTTAAAGTCAATTTCACTGAAATTAATAAATTTTTAAAAGTTTTTATTCATTTTAATAGTAAATTTTAATATTAATGTTTTTAAAGATTTTATTCATTTTAATAGTAAATTTTAATATTAATGTTTTTAAAGATTTTATTCATTTTAATAGTAAATTTTGGCTAAAAAAAAGTATTCCATTATAGCCAACTGTATGTAGATGTATAATCGTAAGAGGGTAATAATATGTCATTTTTTTTCTGTCTAAATTGCGGTCTGAAAATTACCCTTTCGCATGTAATACGGATAGGTTTATTTTTTTAAGATAACGATGTAATTTTTCCCAATCGGATAATTTGATCTTTGAATTAACTGTTTTTCTTTGTAACAACCCCGTATGATGTTTAATTGTTTTTTATGAGATTTTTGATAAACAAAGTTCGGAAATATTTCCATTTTATTAAAGATGGGCTAAACTGATCACAATCGTTTTGGTGATACCTAATAATTTAATATCATTAGAATAGCATTTTTTTTTACATATAAATAGAAAAAGATAACAGAAATTCAACTTATTTTTCAATGATTAAAATGTCCAAATTCATTTATTATAAAAAGAAAATTATTTCATAATTCAGATGACAAACATACCTTAAAAAATAAAAATATATTTTTTAAAAAAGCTGAAAAATCCGGAAGTACGTATCTTTAAGATATATACGTCTAAAAAAAATAAAAATAAATAAATAAATAAAAAAAATAAAATAAAAAAAAATAATTTTTTTTTTTTTTTTTAAATCAGTTTATTGTTGGGGGACCCCATACAATATAGTGTTCAGAAATAGTCCTGTTCCATCGGCAACAAGACGTAAAAAAAAAAATAAATAAATAAATAAATAAATAAATAAAGGTCCCAGCGAGACGGATCTCATGAAACGGAGCACAATTCAATTGCGTCCAGTCACAAAAAAAAAAAGACCAAACCGATCCTAGCCACGAGGAGGCCAATAACAAAAATTACTACATTATTTTCATTCATTTCAAAAAGAAAACAGCAGTTTGGCGCCAAATTACAATCACGTGACCTCGCTGCTAAAAAGAAGAAAAAAATCATTACCCACCAACGATGCTGGAGTGAGAGAAGAGAGGAGAAAAAAAATGTTAAATCCGGAAAAATATTTACATCAACTGAAATATAGCTACTTATAATATTTAATCTAATTATGTATAATTGGGGGGAGAGGTGTCAATATTTTTTTTTTAAAGAAAGAAAAAAGAAAAGCCTAAAATTTAAGGTTTTTTTTTTTTTAATTCTTTAAATTTTGACGATAACAGTAAAAAATATAAGTAAAAACATCACAATAAAGATCTATTTTTCACAAGAAATGTATTATTCTCATACCCCCCCCAAAAAAATTCTAGTAACATTACCGTACCCTCTAAGACGTATGGGAACTTTACTACCCGAAATAGATCTTATATCAACTACCCTAACACTAAAAATAGGTTAAGTACTCTTTTTTTTTTTTTACCCCCATCAATGCGAAATTAATGTAAATTCAAAAAATCGTTTAGAAAAAAAAAAATATTTACACTACGGATAGGATTTAACACAAGGTCAGAAGTATGGAGTATCCAGCGAGGATCGAACTCGCTATTATTTTTTTTAAGAGGGAAGGGGGGGGGAAATTAGGTAAAATGCGGAATAGTTTGTCCTTCCCATGTGAAATTCAATATTGAAGGTTTTGAAATGCGAAATAAATTATTTCCAAATGTTTACGTGTCGAGGCACTCATAACCAAAATGAGTTTTTAATTCCAATTTTCTAAATTAAAACCTTAGTAACGACAGTATTACTAGTACGCCCCAAAATAGGTTATATCTTGCATATAAACAAAATTTAGGGGTCACATGGGCACCTTAAGTGGTGTAATATTAGTAATATTTAGCAGACCATTATTAGCAAGTTCGATTCTCATTGGGCGCCCTATACTTCTGGCCTTGTGCCATGTTTAAGCTACGGTTGGTAAATAACTATTTATTATATTTGCGTACAGTACACACACACACACATTTAGGGGTCACATGTGTACCTTGCGTAGTGTAATAGTAATATTTAGCAGAGCATTATTCTAGAGTTCGATCCCCCGTGCGCCCAAAACGTTTGGCCTTGTGCCACATTTAAGCTAAGCTTAATAAATAACATACATACATTTATCATATTGGCGTATACTAGGGGTCATATAGGCAACTCACGTGGTAATATTAGTAATATTTAGCAGACCATTAGCAAGTTCGATTCTCACTAGGCGTCCTATATTTCTGGCCTTATGCCATGTTTAGGCTAAGATTGGTAAATAACTACATTTTTATTATATTTGCGTACAGTACAACACACACACACATTTAGGGGTCATGTGCACCTTACGTAGCGTAGTGTAATAGTAATAGCAGAGCATTATTCGAGAGTTCGATCCCTGTTCGCCCAAAACGTTTGGCCTTGTGCCACATTTAAGCGAAGCTTAATAGCTACATACATACATTTATCATATTGGCGTAATATGCCGTATATACATTTAGGGGTCATATAGGCAACTCTCACGTGGTGTAAATATATTAGTAATATTTAGCAGACAATTATTAGCAAGTTCGTTTCTCACTGGGCGCCCCCACACTTCTGGCCTTGTGCCACGTTTAGACTACGGTTAGTAAACTACATTTATTATATTTCCGCACACATTTAGGGGTCGTATGGGCACCTCACGTGGTGTAATAATTAGCAAGCTAGTTTAGCAGACCACTGTCAGTGAGCTCGATTCTCACTGGGTACCCCATACTCTTGGCCTTGTGCGAGGAGTTCTCGCCTTGTGCCACATTGAAGCTAAGTAAATAACTATTATATTTGCGTATACACACACACACACACACATTTAGAGGTTGGTTATATGAGCACCTCACGTGGTGTAATAATTATTAAGCTAGTTTAGCAGACTATTGGCAGTGAGTGCGATCCTCACCGGGCGTCCTATACTTCTGGCCTTGAGCAAGACTAAGCTAAGCAAATAACTACATTCATTATATTTGCGTATAATACACACACACACACACACATTTAGGGGTCGATTATATTGGACAATTCACGTGGTGTAATAACTAGAAAGCTAGTTTAGCAGACCACTGGCAGTGAGTGCGATTCTCACTGGGTGCCCCCCCCCAAACTATGGCCTTGTGCCACGACTAAACTAAGCAAATAAGTATTATAGATCAGCTGTAGTAGATTCCTTTTTCATTGTCATTATGAAAGAACAAATGAAAATAAGGGCGGGGTTAGAGGGGAGTATTTACAAATGGTAGAAAAACATTTTAATTCAATATTATACTCATTCATCATAAAACTTAAAACACCTGACACGTCTACAGTAGTTTTTGTTGGTCGTGTAGAGCTTCAAGTCTCACTAGAGGTAGACTGAATTCAGGGAGTGTAAATTTTTACCATAGTCTACCGGACAGATGTTAGTGGTATATGAAATGAAGTCCAATGTATATATTTTTAATTTCTCAACTGGGATTAATACTTTTAATAAAAATCAAACTAAAGAAAATATAACTTAATACGTTACTAACTTAATTCATATATAAGTTTAAAAAATTAAACGACAGCATTAATTGATGTTGTACAGATTTAAAGTTGTTGCGTAATAATTCAGTTATACACCTTTTTTTTTTTTTTACCTCAGAGTTATTTTTAAGGGAATTGAGATTATATACTTATCAAGTCTTATACTGAAATAAACTGAAAATTATTATTTGTTGGTAATTATGACGAATATTTAACGATATTTACTTCAGAATAACAACAAAAATAAATAAAATATTCCACTAATATCTGTCCAGTAGATTATGGTCAAAATTTACGCTCCTGAATTCACAGTATACCCAAGCATAACAGTAATATGCTGTTTGGTTGGTTTTTACGGCATGTCAATCCTTGTTGGGTTATTTTATGCCAAAGATGTTTTGTTTTCTTTTTTATTAATTCTAGAGGGTACTCAATTTTTTAACCACATTTTTTTTAAACTCAACTTTTGAACCCATAGATAAGACCCTAACATGTACTACCACTCCGACACTAGATATGGAAAGCAAATAGAGAAGTCAAAATATCCTAGAGTACTCTTGCACTAGCCAAGAGTACCTCCTCAGAGGCATGTCATAAGGTCTGCAGATCTAGCAATTATATTGGATACTACGCAAAAAAATCAATTTAAACATTTGATTCTTTTTATCTTTGTTTAGTGGGTTATTTTGGCCATTTTTTTTTTTACTTGTAAAGAGAAGAGGGAAAAAAGACGACCAGAAATATTTGATAAATGTGGCCGAGCATGCGACTTTGCATAAACTTGCAAATCGGTCGGAAAATTAAAACATTACAAGGTGACCCAGAAAAAACAGAATCCAAATTATTTATTTTCCCATTAAACTAACCCTAAACCCCAATCCTAACACCCCCTAGTTAAAATTAACAGTTTTATTAACAAATTTGTGGGTTCTGTTTTTTCTGGGACACTAATTTTCCGACCGATTTGCAAGTTAGCCGCGACTCTATGTCGTGACTAGCAAACTAGTTTCGCATATTAGTTACAACTGAAAAGCGAGTTCGATCCCCGCTGGATGCCCCATAACTTAACCTTGTGTCAAATCCTACCAGAATAATTATTTTTCTTTATATCTGAAATCTGAGGGATTTGTTTTTTTTTTTTTTTTTTGTTTTTTAAGGGGAGGGAGATTATTCGAACTACTTTTTCATTTTAATTTGATCCCAAATTCTTATAGACATTTTTTTAAAAACAAGGTTTCACATTAATTTAATTTTTCAAAAAAGAAAATCAAGTTATGAATGAATTACTTCATAATTTAAAGAGTATAAAGTTCATTCTCATAAAAAATGTAAATAAATGAATAAATAAAAATATTTTCTTTAGCAAGAGAATAATGATGAATAAAAAGTAGTGAATTCATTTTTGGGACTATAAATTCCCTGTTCATATAATGGTAAAAAAAAAAAAAAATGGATAAATTAAAAAATATTACGTGTATATTTTATATATACACACCAAGAAATATACAAAATAATACACGTAATATTTTTTTAATTTATCCATTTTTATATTATATGAACAGAACAGGGAATTTATTGACAGTCACGAAAATCAATTCACTACTCGTTTTTTTTTGGGGGGGTGGGGGTGTTTTCTCCATTTTATTCTCTTGAAAGAATAAATAATTTATTCTTTCATTTTTTTACAATTTTATAAACATGGACTTTATATTCCTGAAATTGAAGTGACGCCCCACCTCAGCTAAAACAATCTCCCTGGGTCTAGCGAAAAGGGTATCATGCGTTATTTTTTACACAAAAATAAAATATTCATCTAAAATATGCGATAAAAACTATTCATAAAATACAAGGATTTTTTTTAATTCAAAACAATGTAGATATAAAATTTATAAAAAAAAAAAAAAAAAAAAAAAAAAAAATCCTGTTGCTATGATTCGAACCTGAACATTGGGAAAATTTCATATCCATATTCAACATTTGTTGATTAAACTTAATTTTTGTTAAGGTTTAAAGTTAAAACAATCCAATAAGATATTCGATTATTTTTAATAAAGAATAACACATTATTCTAGAAAAAACAAGTTTAAAAAATAAATCATTTGGGACCCTAAAAAATTGAAATTAACTTTTAATAAAGTTTGCAGTGGTCGTTGGTTTTAACCGACTATGGTGTTCGTAAGTAGTTCCGTTTAAAAGACGTTTCTTAGAATTTTTACACAATCGCTTTCAAATCATTCTACAATTTTATTTACAAAATTAGGAATTAAAAAAAAAAAAAAAAAAAATTGGTAGCTTATTTTCCTAAAGTAAATGAAATATATTTCATTTAAGTTATTAGTAGTAAAAAAATTCTTGGGGGTGGGGTTTTAAAAAATACTTTTTTCTTTCAAAACAAAATATAATATAAAAATATGATAAACACACACACACAAAAATATATAATATATATAGTATATACACACACACACACACACATATATATATCCTTGTAATTACTAATGAGTTTGACTCTCACTGGGTGCCCCATACATCTTTTATGCAACAAAGATAGGTTTCTTTTAGGTTTTATTACAGAGGTATTTAGTGAAGAAGTTAAAACTTGAAAACATTTTAAAATCTTTAAAGTCCTTTTTGAAGGAGTCTAGAATTCCAAGTGGTTAGTACCGTTTTTTTTTAATCTCCTTTTTTCATTTAAGGGAAAAAAATAATTATTCTCACCAAAAACATTCAATAAACCCATTTTTTTTTTTAAAGTGGGTTGTTAAAGTTTTTTTAAAATTATATTTAAAATAATATTCATTATTTATCTGAAGTGAAAATACTTTTTCTTTTTTTTCTTTTTCAAATAAACGACTTCCACGTGACTTCTAAAAAGGCTGAAACAAAATTTAAGTTATTTAGAATTTTTGGGTTTTTTTTTTTTTTAATGGGAATGTATCAATAAAAAGATTGAATTCAAGAATTTACAGGGTCCAAATTCTAAAGACAATAAAAAATAACCAAAATCTTTGAAACATAAAAAAAAGGAAAGAAAAAAAATAAAGACACGAAAATTCCCCCAAAAATGAAAAAGATGAACACAAAGCAACAATATTATTTGGAGCACGTGTTATGTATCCGTTCGTTTCTTTTTAGATTTTAAGCTCTACAAAAAGATATATATTCATATATCTATACATATATAAAGTACCATATTAAAAAAAAAAGAAATATAAAAAATTCAAATTCCTTTAAAGATTTAAACAATCCTCCTCATAACCATAAATTATTCCGGATAATTATTTTATTTTTTCAATAATAAAAAAAGCTAATTCCACATTTTATAATCACCCAAAAGCAACTATATTTTTTTTTCGATTTTACAGCCAATAACTAATTTTTGCGGCTTTATATAAATAAAAATGCGACTGATATATTATAAATTCTTGCTAAGAATGTAAATCGTTTTGTTTAAATAAACAAAAAGTCGAATTTCAAAGACGATTGTATTTTTTTTTCTTTTTACTTCTTAGCAAACGTCTTAGCAGTCTATGTTCTTCTTCTTTTTCTTTACTTTTACGCAGTAGGCTTTCATATAAATCCTATTTAAACTGTTATTTTCGTAATGACAGTGAATACTTACCACAATGCCAATATCGGGTCTCCCTTTTAGGGATCCATTCTCTGATAAAGCCATAATTGTGTGGTTAGTTCGTACAATTCGCAACCAAATACGCGACTAGCCGAGCGCCTTCCTCTTCACAACGGAAAACGAGCGATCATTCTGGAACCGATTCTTATATTCTCTTCCTATTCCGTTATTCCTGTTTGGTCAATCCTAACACATTGACCAAAAATGACTACAGATTCTCAAATTATCGTATTTTTTAATTTATTTATTTCAATTAATTCTTAAATATCATAATTTTATTTGATTATTTTATTTCAAACATTCATGCTTTTAATTCTATTTTTTTTGTTTAAATATAATAAATATTGTCTTGGGAATGTCGAAATACCGGAATAGGAGAACTCCGGTTCGTTTGTTATTCCAATTAAACACATTCCGTTATTCGATTATTCGATTCAATGAAACGAATCTATTTCAATTATTATATAATTTTGGTATTAATGTATTTCTATTTTTAGAAATATAATATTTTTTTATTATTATCTATAAATTAATACATTTGTGTGTCACGCCCTGTCACACCTTATCACTACCTCAGATAAAAAAATGGACTATTCCATTTTGATTGGAAGGAAAGATAGGGAATACAAATAAAAGAGAGATGGTGAAGAAGAAAGAGAGGGGGGAAATGAGAGACAAGAGGGGAAGAGAGAGAGGGGGAAATAATAGATAGATGTGCAAGAGACAAGGGGGATGGGAAGAGGGAAGAAATATAGATAGATGGAGCGAAAAGAAGGGGAGAGAGAAGGGGAGAGAGAAGGCGGGAAAGATAGACCGAGGGAGATGGGGAAGGAGAGAGAGAGAGAGGAGGAAAGAACAGAGTGAGGGAAGGAGAGAGAGAGGGGGGGAAGTAGAAAGAGGGGGAAGGAGGTATATATAGAGAGAAGAGAAGAGAGAGAAATATAGATAGACGGAATGAAAGATAGAGACAGGAGGAAAGAGGGGAGAGAGAGGGGGAAAGAGAGACAGAGGAAAATGGACAAGGAGAGAGAGAGGAGGGGAGAGCGGTAGATAGATAGATAGATAGATAGATAGATATGAGAAGAGAGAGAGAGAGAGAGGGGGCGAAAGATAGAGACAGGGGAAAAAGGTAGCGAGAAGGAGGGAAAGATAGACTAAGGGAGAGAGAGAAGGGAAAGAGAGAGAATGGGAAGAGAGAGAGAAAGAAATATACATAGAGAGAGGGGGGCAAAGAGGGGAAGAGAGGAGAGAGAAAGATAAACAGAGGGAGGGTGTAAGATAGACAGAGGGAGGGGGAAATGGAGAGAAAGGGTGAAAGATAAACAGAACGGGGAAGGATAGAGAGGGAAAGGAGAGATATCTACAGGGAGAAAGATAGATAGAGAGAGGGAGAGAGATAGATAGAGAGGGAACAGATAGACTGAGGGGGAGGGGTAAAAGACAGAGAGCGGTAGGGTAAGATGGAGAGAGAGAGAGGAGAAAAATAGAGGGGGTAAGATAGTGAGAGAGAGAGAGAGAGGAAGAGAGAGAGTGACTAGGGAGAGAAAGGAGACAAAAGAAAGAGAAGGGGGAGATATATAGAGAGGGGGTATAACGCTAAATTAACGTATCGTCTGTTTCAATGGAAAAAATATTTAAGGGCCGGGTTAGCTCAGTCGGTAGAGCGTTCAGCCAGAAACCACAAGGTTCCTAGGTCGATACCGGCCCTCGGCCACTCAGCGTATGTGTAGTACAGGGAAGTGTGCTGTAAAGTAAGGAGCTGATGGTAAGTGTGGCGCTCAACCTCAGACGTAAAACCAATCTCCTTGGTCTAGCGCTAGTGAAAAGGGGATAGACCCCCTCGCTGATACCGACTTTAGGCCACCCCGACAATTTTTACTTTTATATACTAATACTAGTGTTCTTTAATTGTACATCCGTTATCATCTTGCAACACCCTCTGATTAAAAATCAGTCCGTCCAAATCGTCCAAGATGAAATGCAACAATATAAATACTGATCATCTGATGTTGCTTATCCGCCAAATTCTTATTTCGTATGAGTGTCGTCACCTTAGCTAAATAATGGACCATTCAATTTTTATTAGAAAGAAAGAAAGAAAGGGAAGAAAAAGGGCACGTTACACAGAAAAAATACATGATTAAAAAGAAAGAAAGAAAGAGTTGGGGAAAGATAGAGATAGGGGTGAGCGCGCGGAAGCGATGACGTTAATATGTTTCATTCGAACATAATGAAAAGATGAAAAGAAGAAGAGAGAAGAAAGAGAGAGAGAGAGAGAGAGAGAGAGAGAGAGAGTTAAATTAAGATTATTAAACTTTTTACATATTGAACTATTTAGCAATAGTCATCCAGAAAAAAGTAAAATTGTCACCCACCCTCTTCAATTTTTCTGAAATTCTATCCAAGTGTGGATTATGATAAAGTTAGCGAATTCCCAAAATTTGAGATTCCAATTCCAAAAATTGGCGGAGTTATGTGGATTTTTAGCTCTTCAAATTCATTCGAAAAATGGCGACTTTTTGTAATCTATTTTTGTCTGTAAAATGAGTTGTAGAGCTTCCCTGCTCCTAAAAATTGATTTATAAAAGCATTTTTGCCCAAGGAATCCAAAAATGCTATAAAAAAATCTTGAAATTATACAATTTCAAGTTATTGATGATTTCTTATTTTTTCATAGCAAAATCAATATCCCGATGTGGCACTGCGTCTACGACAACAATTCTTTTCTATTATTATTTCACATATATTGAACTTGGCCTGGATGATTTGTCATAGAATTACCCAATAGCGCTTAAGTAAACATATCAAACGTAATAATTAAATTATCATACTGTGGTATATCCATAGGTCCTGTTAGTAAGGCATGAATGCAGGTATTCAAATGCTACGCCCTGTCGTCATCTTAGATAAATAATGAACTGTTCCGTTTTGATTGTGACGAAAGAAAAGGGGAAGCAGCTGTACGGCCACTGGCCCCCTATCACACAAACCACCCGAGTAAGACGAACAAGACACGCCGGACACTGCTGGAGAAGCAAGGACGAACTTATAAGCGACGTTCTCCTGTGGAAGCCAGCGCATAGGAACGCCAGTGCGGGCCGTCCAGCAAAGACCTACATTAACCAGCTCTGTGCGGATACTGGATGCTGCGCAGAGGACCGACCGGAGACAATGAATGATTGGGACAGTTGGCGAGAGATTGTTGTGGATATCCACGCTGCTGATACGATATGATGATGATGATGATGATGATGACTAGGTACCACCAACTTTCCCTGTGAAATTAACCCCTCCCCCCATATTTAATACAATGAAATTTGCATAAAGGTTAATATTATCTTGAACATTTTTTGTCCATTCAAAAGAAGAAACATTAAAAAACTCGTAATGATTTTTTTTTAATTTTTCAGCTTACGGAAATAATGAAAATTATAAACGAAGAACAATGTTTACATTTTTGCACCGTCAAATCAATTGAAATTTAACGTAGCCAAAAACAAGTTATGATCAGAGGCTTGGTTGTTTTTTTTTTTGATTCTATGAAAAATAAATTAAAGGTCCGATTTTCGCTAAATTTTCCAGAATTGCTTACCTTTTGATGAAAAATATCTGAAATAGTTTTTTCCCTAATATATATTAGGGGAAATATTTTTTATGAGGTCTAACCCCACTATTTTATTTTATGAAATACGAAAAAAATGAACCGACAAAAAACGATTTTTACTTTTTGTCTATAAAGATAGATAAGTGTCTGAATAATTATATCAGAAGATTTTTATAAATTTCAATGCGAGAGCTTTGTAGTAAAAGGACCATAAATACAGAATTCTGCTAAAAAAATATCAATAAAGAAATTGAGCCTGTTGTAAAAAAAACGGACTGTTTTACTTATTTTTCAAGATAACGGTGAGTAATTTTTCCCCTATCTGACAATTTGATCTTTGAATTAAATGTTTTTCTTCATAGCAACTCTTTGTGTTCATTATTTATTTTTTGCGAGATTTTTTTTTTTTTAGATTCAAAAATATTTACGTTTCTTTCTTCAAACTGAGCACGTGACCTATTTTGGTGGTACCTAATGATGACACGCCAGAAAGAAAATATAAGAAAGAAAGAAAGAAAGAGAAAAGAGAAGAGAGAGAGAGAGAGAGAGAGAGAGAGAGAGAGAGAGAGAGAGAGAGAGATAATTAACGCTAATCAGACGCTATCGTCTGTTTCAATGAACGAGTTAAATTATACAGAAAGAAAAGTAAGAAAAGAAATGCTACACAATATTTACCACGTACCCCACGTGTACGGGTTAGGCACAAGGCCCTATTAATGTGGGACCACCACGAACCGAAGCTCATGGGTGGTGGGTGCAAAAATGCGTTGATCCCGTCGGCATTCCCCCTCAAGGGGACGCTTCAGGCACTGGGCAATAAACCCAGCCCTGTCTCTTTAATCCGGGGGGGGGGCAGTGTTGCCTGGGGGCATGACCCCCGGGGATCAACGATAACAGCTTGTAAGGTCCAAGGCCGAAGCCACTGGACCCCCACCCCGAGGGAAAATATAAGGGGGGGGGAGAAAGAAAGAAAGAAAGAAAGTGAGTAGTAGAAAGGTAGGGAGAGATGAGCGTGCGGAAGCGATAATGTTAATATGTTTTAATCGAATATAATTAAAAGGAAAAAGGAAGAGAAGGAAAGAAAGAAAGATAAAAAAAGAGTGAGAGAGATTATTATACATATTGAACTATTTAGCAATAGCTCTTAAGTAAACATATTAATCGTTGTAGTAATTAGATTATCTTACTGTGGTATATCCACAGGTCCTGCTTGTATTATTAAGAATTTGATTGAAAGTGTTACTTTCCGTTTTTTTCCCGCCACAAGAGAGAGAGACAGACAGACAGACAGACAGACAGACAAAGATAGAGGGGAGAGAGTGAGACAGAGAGAGGGAGTAGTTGTATCAGTGCTACTGTAAGGCTGCACTACCTGGACCCTAACGAAGCCACAGGAGAATAAACTAGTAGCTGCACAAGAATGCTGCGTGCAATCTTAAACAAGACCTGGAAACAACACCCCACGAGAAAAAAAGCTGTATGGCCACCTGCCCCATATCACACAAACCATCCGTGTGAGGTGAACAAGACACGCCGGACACTGTTGGAGAAGCAAGGATGAACGCATAAGTGACGTTCTTCTGTGGAAGACATCACATGGACACGCCAGTATGGGCCGTCCAGCAAAGACAAACATTGACCAGCTCTGCGCGGATACTGGACGCTGTGCAGAGGATCTCCCGGGGGCAATGAATGATAGAGAGGGTTGGCGAGAAATTGTCAAGAATATTCGTGCTCCCGGCGCGACATGATGATGACGATAATGATGATGATGATTTTAAACTAGAAGTGGCTACTCAGCATCACCTAGGTAACGGGAGGGGACAAAAAAACATGGTGTACTATTTAGCAAATTAGTCTCGCAGATCCTTTATTATTATGTATACCTTAATTTTTAGATATCTTCGTAAACATACATCACATCTTCGTAATTTTTGCACAAAAAAGCAAGAGCCGGTGATATTTAATGTGTATATATATATATCATTGCTACTACTACTTGCTGTCCATCATATTCAATGATGACACCATGCGAATCTGTTTTTTTCCATTTGATTCGATCTCTGGTTGCTTCTTGCCAACTTGCAAGTCTTGCTTGTTCGTCTTAATTGGATGATTTGTAAGATGGGGGGTAAGTGGCCATGCAACTGCTGTTTTTGTAGGGCGCTGCTTGAGGATTTGTTCAAAACAGCACATAATAACGGGCTGTGTACTCACAGGAGTACAAGCCTATAGTTGGGGGGCCAAGGCCCCTTCAAACCTTAATGGAAGAGACACAACTTGTAGATGCCAGATCAAAGAGAGGTAGATGGCCTCCCGGGCTGAGTTTAAATAGACAGGTAGTAGTGACAACTAGTGGCAAACCCAGGTACCAAGTGAGGATAACCCTTTTCCACTCCAGTAAGAGAAGCCAATCGCTACAGTAGTAGTAGTAGTAGCAGTAGTAGTATTTCTTTTTTCTTTCTTTCTCTGTTTCTTTTTTCTTTCATTTTTTCGTTCTTTTTTCTTTCTTTATTCTGCCAAAATGTGCTCAATTTTTCTTTCTATCTTTCTTTCTTCCTTTCTCTCTTTTGTATTATTCCTTTCTTTCTTTCTTTCTCTTTCTTTCTCTCTTTCTTTCTTTCTTCTTTCTTTCTTTCTTTCTTTTACTTCTTTCTTCTGTTTTATTAATTTCTTTCTTTCTTTCTTTATTTTGTTTTCTTTCTTTCTTTCTTTCTTTCTTTCTTTCTTTTTCCCCACTTATTCTTGTTTCGCTTCGATGCTTTTAAAATGTAAAGTTACTAAAAAGTGAGGTACAAGGCCGCAGCTATGACTGAGCTCCCATTGTGGCTCAAACCTAATAGATTATGGATTAAGTTGATAACTACCACACCACAGCAGGCGCCCAAAACATTCTCAATTTCGGGGTTGACATAACCAACTTTTTCAAACTTCCTCATTCTTTATTTTTGTTTTCATTTCTTTCTTCCTTTCTCTTTCTTTCCTTTTTCCTTTCATTTTCCCTTCCTTCCTTTCTTTCTCTTTTCTTTCTTTCTTCCTTTTTTTTCTTTCATTTTCCTTCCTTCCTTCCTTTCTTTTTCTCTTTCTTTCTTCCTTCCTTTTTTTCATTCATTTTCCTTCCCTTCCTTTCTTCTCTCTTTCTTTCTTCTTCTTTCTTCCTTCTTTCTTCTTTTCTTTTTTCTCTCTTTCTTTTTTTTCTTCATTTTCCTTCCTCCTTTCTTTCTCTTTCTTTCTTTCTCCTTCCTTTTTTTCATTTTTTCCTTCCTTCCTTTCTTTCTCTCTTTCTTTCTTCTTCCTTTTTTTCATTCATTTTCCTTCCTTCCTTTCTTTCTCTCTTTCTTTTTCTTTCTTCCTTTTTTTCTTTCATTTTCCTTCCTTCCTTTCTTTCTTTCTTCTTTCTTTCTTCTTCCTTTTTTTTCTTCATTTTCCTTCCTTCCTTTCTTTCTCTCTTCTTTCTTTCTTCCCTTTTTTTTTCTTCATTTTCCTTCCTTTCTTTCCTTCTTTCTTTTCTCTCTTCTTTCTTTCTTCCTTTTTTTCTTTCATTTTCCTTCCTTCCTTTCTTTCTCTCTTTCTTTCTTTCTTCCTTTTTTTTTTCTTTCATTTTCCTTTCTTCCTTTCTTTCTCTCTTTCTTTCTTTCTTCCTTTTTTCTTTCATTTCCTTCCTTCCTTTCTTTCTTTTCTTCCTTTTTTTTTTTCTTTCATTTTCCTTCTTTCCTTTTCTTTCTCTCTTACTTTACTTCTTCCTTCTTTCTCTTTTTTTCTTTCTTCTTTTTTTCTTTTCATTTCCTTCTCTTCCTTTCTTTCTTTCTCCTTCTTTCATTTCCTTCCTTTCTTTCTTTCTTTCTTCCTTTCTTTAATTCTTCCTTCTTCCTTCTTTCTCTCTTTCTTTCTTTCTTCCTTTTTTTATCTTTCATTTTCCTTCCTTCCTTTCTCTCTTTTCTTCCGTTTTTTTTCTTTCTTGTCATCTCTTTTCTACTTTCTTTCTTCTTTTCTTTCTTTTTCCTTTTTTGTTCTTGTCATTTTCTTCTTCCTTTCTTCTCGCTCTCCTCCTCTTTCTTTTTTCTTCCTCTCTTTCTTCTGTGCTATCGTTCCGATGATTGACACCATACGAATCTGTTTTCTCCATTTGATTCGATCTCTGGTTGCTTCTTACCAATTGCTCAAGTTCCAGATTTCTCTTGATGTTATCTTTGTTTATTGTTGTTTATTGATTTACCGCATATCACCCGTCTGGGGTTATGTCATGCCTAACGGTTAGGAAGTTATACATATTGTGTATTTATATTTATACTTTTTAGTAATTGGTTTTAAAAATGTGTTAGCATTATTTGGGATTATGTTGTATGGTATTGATTTGTTTCATGTCTATATTCTATGCTATAATTTTATTTCCTTCAAAAAAGAGAGAATATCCTCCATGTTGACATTTTCAAACAGATCTTTCATATTGTTTGCTTTAAGATAAAAGTTTCCTGATGTGAGCAAGAACCTTGCATTCCATGAATAAGTGTTTAACTGTCAAAGGTGTTTGACAATGTTCCACATTGTGGTTGTTGTTCTTGTTTGAGTATATTGGAGAGCGTTTGAGTCTTTGTATGACCAATGCGTAATCGGGATACAATTCCTTTCTAGAACTTCCTTAAAGTTGGTTCTCCAGCCTCCCAAAGTGTTGTCTTTGTAGCTGAGTATATATATATATTATTAATATATATATATATATATATATTATATATATATATGTCCATTTTTTTTCAAAAAGCCAAACGCCTCTGAAGACGAATAACAACCGAAAAAGTGTTATTCAGAAAACCAATGGTAGGACGCGACTTTATAAATTATAAATAAATAAATATACATATATTATATATATATATATATTAATATAATATATTAGTATATATTTATTTTTACAATGTTTTTATAGATCAATGTTCATTATCAGCGACCGCGTTTCATGCCAAAGGCAATCATCAGCTGAGGCAGCGACCGCGGTTTCATGCCAAAGGCAATCATCAAGGCTGAGGAGCAAGATCTGCTATGGTGTTTGTTGGAGTTCTTTACATTGAGTAAAGAACTTCCAACAAACCATAGGATCTTGCTCCTCAGCCTGAATGATTTGCCTTTGGCACATGAAACGCGGTCCGCTGATAATGAACATTGATCTATAAAAACATTGTAAAATAAAAAATATTAGCTTTCTTACAAACTGTGATTGAGCACTGTATTTTCTTTGTTTCATCGCAAAAAAATTTTGTTTTTACATATATATATATATATATATATATATATATATAATATACTTTGTTGTTAATTGTTTTGTTTTCGTAGTTTCACCCGGACAAACATACATACATACATACACATCAACTGTCTTTTATAAATGTATCGATAAATAGATAAACAGAGGTTGGTGTATCAAGAAAAGATATAGGCTTTCTTCTTCCACTCAGTATGGGTCAGGAGGCTAATGGATGTAAATCTGTTCTTGGCCGGATGACGCCATTGCATATGGCGTAGTGATGATGCGGTGTGGGTTGATAGACTGTCAGTGGTCTTTGATCTCATCCGAAATGAAACGCGTGAAGATTCCACTGGCACCAGTCTTGGTTTGGTTTGGTTTGGTTTGGTTTACGGCATATCAACCTCAGTTGGTCATTTAATGCCGATAAAGTTTTGAAATAAATCAATTCTTAATGGATACTCAATTTTTTTTTTATAAAAACATTGGACCATATGACCTTTAGGCACCCCTTCCGCGATCTCGACTCACAAGGACACTTTTCTCATTTACACCGTCAAAATCCGGTTGTTTGTTAGGGGTTAGGGTTAGGGGTTAGGGCTAGGGGTTTTAATCTAAAAAAATGCTCTAAAAATCGTATGTTAATTAATCAACATGATTTTGACGTGTAAATGGAATAAATGTCACTACGAATGCGAGAATCGACAAAAAGGGTGCCTAACGGTCATATAGTCCATTATTTTTCTATTTAACCTTAGATGGTACCCTAACAGGTACTACCACTCGGGTCAGAGTGGACCAGGAGCAATGGTGATGAAGGGGTGCTCCACAAACTCACAAAACCTCCAAAATTATTGGAATGTATTTTGTGGTCATTAAACTAAATCGGAAGAAGAAGAAGAAGAAGAAGAAAGAAGAATAGAAGAAGAAGAAAGGAAAGTGAAGAAGAAGACAGAAGAAGAAGAAGAGAGAAAGGAGAAGAGAAGAAGAAGAAGAAGCAGGAAGTGAAGAAGAAGAAAGAAGAAGAAGAAGAAGAAGAAGAAAAGAAGAAGGAGAAGAAGAAGGAAGTGGAAGGTAAAGAAGAGAAGAAGAGAAGAAGAAGAAGAAGACGAAGAAGGAAGAAGAAGGAAAGTGAAGAAGAAGAAGAAGAAGAAGAAGGAAAGTGAGAAGAAGAAGAAGAAGAAGAAGAAGAAGAAGAAGGGAAGAGAAGAAGAAGAAGAAGAGAGAAGGAAAGTGGAAGGTAAAGAAGGATAGAAGAAGGAGAGAAGAAGAAGAAGAAGGAGAAGAGAAGAAGAAGAAGAAGGAAAGTGAAGAAGAAGAAGAAGAAGAAGAAGAAGGAGAAGAAGAAGAAGAAGGAAAGTGGAAGGTAAAGAAAGAAGCAGAAGAAGTAAGAAGAAGAAGAAGAAGAGGAAGTGGAAGAAGAGAGAAGAGAAGAAGAATGTAGAAGAGAAAAAGAAGAAGAAGGAAAGTGAGAAGAAGAAAGAAGAAGAAGAGAATAGAAGGAAAGTGAAGAAGAGGAAGAAGGAAGAAGAAAGGAAAGTGAAGATAGAGAGAAGAGAAGAAAGAAAGAAGAAGAGAAAGAAGGGAAGTGGAAAGTAAGAAGTAAGTTAGAAGAAGAAGATAGAAGGAAAGGTGAAGAAGAAGAAGATAAGGAAGAAGTAAGACGAGAAGAAGGAAAGTGGAAGGTAAGAGAAGAAGAGAAGAAGAAGAAAGGAAGAAGAAGAAGAAGAAGAAGGAAAGTGAAGAAGAAGAAGGAGAAGAAGAAGAAGAAGGAGAGGAAAGTGGAAGGTCGTAAAGAAGAAGAAGAAGAAGAAGAAGAAGAAGAAGAAGGAAGAGTGAAGAAGAAGAACGAAGAAGAAGAAGAGGAAAGTGAAGAAGAAAGAAGAAGAAGAAGAAGAAGAAGAAGGAAAGTGGAAAGGATAAAAGAAAAGAAGAAGCCAGAAGAAGAAGAAGAAGAAGAATAGTAAGAAGAAGAAGAAGAAGGATAGAACGAAGAAGGAAAGTGAAGTAAGAGAGAAGGAGAAGAAGAAGAAGAAGAAGAAGAAAGAAAGGAAAGTGCAAGAACGAAGAAGAAGAAGTAAGAAGAAGTAAGAAGAAGCGAGGGAAGAAGAAGAAGAAGAAGAAGAAGCGAAAGTGGAAAGGTAAAGAAGAAGAAAGAAAGAAGAAGACAGAAGACAGAAGAGAAGAAAGAAGAAGGAAAGTGAAGGAAAGACGAGCAGAGAAGAAGAAAATGAAGGAAAGTGGAGGTAAAGAAGAAGAAGAAAGAAGAAGAAGGAAGAGAAGTAGGAAAGAAGAAGAAGAAGAAGAAGAAAGAGAAGATAGAAGAAGAAGAGAAGGAAAGTGAAGAAGAAGATATAGAAGAAGAAGAAGAAGAGAAGAAGAAGGAAAGTGGAAGGAAGAGAAGAAGAAAGAAGAAGAAGAAGGAAAAGAAGAAGAAGGAAAGTGAGAAGAGAGAGAAGAAGAAAGAGAAGAAGGAAAGTGAAGAAGAAGAAGAAGAAGAAGAAGAAGGAGGAGGAGAAGAAGAAGAAGAAGGAAAGTGGATGAGGTAAAGATCGAAGGAGAGAAGAAGAAGAAGGAAAGGAAGAGAGAAGAAGCAGAAGAGACAAGGTAGGAAGAGAGTGGTGGAATGTGAAGAGAGAGAATGAAGAGAAGATAAGGAGAAGAAGAAGAAGAAAGAAGCAAGGAAAGTGGAAGGGTAGAAGAAGAAGAAGAAGAAGAAGAAGAAGAAGAAGAAGAAGAAGAAGAAGAAGAAGAAGGAAAGTGAAGAAGAAGAAGGAGAAGAAGAAGAAGAAGAAGGAAAGTGAAGGTAAAGAAGAAGAAGAAGAAGAAGAAGAAGAAGAAGAGAACGAAGAAGAAGAAGGAAGAAGAGAGAAGAAGAAGAAGAAGAAGAAGGAAGAAGAAGAAGAAGAGAAGAAGAAGGAAAATGAGAAAAAGAAAGAGAAGAAGAAGAAGAAGAGAAGGAGGAGAAGAAGAAGAGAAGGAAATGGAAGGTAATAGAAGAAGAAGAAGAATAAAAAAAAGAAAGAAGAAAAAGAGAAGAAGAAGAAGAAGGAAGGAAAGTGAAGAAGAAGACGAAGAAGGGAAAGTGAAGAAGAAGAAGAAGAAGAAGAAAGAAGAAGAAGAAAAGAAGAAGAAGAAGAGGAGAGGAAAGTGGAAGGTAAAGAAGAAAAGAAGAAGAAGAAGAAGAAGAGAAAAAGGAGGAAGAAGAAGAAGAAGAAAGGAAAGTGAAGAAGAAGAAGAAGAAGAAGAAGAAGAAGGAAAGTGAAGAAGAAGAGAAGAAAGAAGAAGAGAGAAGAAGAAGAGGAGTGAAGAAGAAAGAAGAAGAAGAGAAGAAGAAGAAATGAGTAAAGAGAAGAAGAAGAAGAAGAAGAAGGAAAGTGAAGAAGAAGAAGAGAAGAAGGAAAGTGAAGAAGAAGAGAAGAAGGTAGAGAAGAAGAAGAAGAAGAAGGAAAGTGGAAGAAAGAAGAAGAAGAAGAAGAAGAAGAAGAAAGTGAAGAAGAAGAAGAAGAAGAAGGAAAGTGAAGAAGAAGAAGAAGAAGAAGAAGTGAGAAGAAGAAGAAGAAGAAGGAAAGTGGAAGGTAAAGAAGAAGAAGAAGAAGAAGAAGAAGAAGGAAAGTGAAGAAGAAGAAGAAGAAGAAGGTGAGAAGAGAAGAAGAAGGAAAGTGGTGGTAAAGAAGAAGAAGAAAGAAGAAGAAGAAGAAGAAGGAAAGTGAAGAAGAAGAAGAAGAAGAAGAAGAAGAGAAGAAGAAGAAGAAGAAATGGAAGGGAAAAGAAGAAGAAAGAGAAATAGAGTGAATTGTGATGGTGTTTATAGAATGAAGTTACAGTGCGTTAATGGCGTTTTTGTGTTGAAATTTTATTTAATAGCTTCTTCTTTGGATGTTATGGCGGTAAAATGGCGGGAAGTGTTTGGCGGGAAGAGATATTTGGCTGTGTTGGGTGATGGGCCTTGGTACTATCTTGGGCTAGATAACATAATGAGATAAGATGAGAGAGAGAGAGAGAGAGAGAGAGAGAGAGAGAGAGAGAGAGAGAGAGGAGAGAGGGGGAGAGAGAGAGAGGAGAAAGGGGAGGAGAATGAGGAAAAAGATAAAGAAATTAAGAATAATATAGAGAGGGTGAAGATTGTGAAAAGAGCGTAAAATAAATGAAAGATTTTGGAGGAAGCAGAGATAAGTTAGAAGAAAATGAAAGGAGAGAGAGAGAGAGAGAGAGAGAGAGAGAGAGAGAGAGAGAGAGAGAGAGAGAGAGAGAGAGAGATTTGTACATATGAATGTTCTACCTCTATTTTTGTGAAGAGTTAACACTTGATTTGCTTAGAAAAAAAATATTAATATGTGGAATGTTTTCCCTCTTTAGATTCGAACCTGTTAAACTCCGCTTCAGAAAATCGAACTTGTGTCGTATCCTGCTAATGTATCGGAAATTCGATAGATAATTGTCTTCCCCTGTCGCTAGGGGGCGAATCGCCAACATACAATGTTGGCGCCAAAACCAAATTTCCTCACTTATCACAGAGCAGTCACTGAGGGAAGTCGGAAAATAAGCGCCTCCAGCCACCTCGCCCATAACCAGCAAACTTTCTAAGGCGTTGTATCAGCATACTTTCTAAGGCTGTCACAATAGCATACTAACAGAAGGCTGAAGAACGAGATACGTTCCAACCAGCGACCAGAATACCCCTGTTATCACCACTTCTCCAGCGAACAGCATTTAACCTCACAAATAAGTCTTGTAGCAAATACCAATAAAATTTGCAACAAGTTCTTGTGTTATTTATCAATACATGTATTAAATTTCCATTGTGTGTTTGTCTTCTTTCGTCCGAACAATTTGCCTACAACTGGGAGATTTAAGAAGCTCCCCCCTTTAAACCCGTAACCCCTCTTAAATGGGAGAGGGGTTAGGTAAATGCATATAGTTCTGGGGCCTCAATAATTGAAATTCCATTTGTGACTCTGGGAGTAATGGCAATGAAAATGTACCACATACTCTTCAGATATCCAGAACTGGAGCCTCACTATCAGATTTGGTGTAGGAAAAAATATTCTAGGGGTCGTCAGTGGGATAATTTTTGGCGGTAAGTTCCGCTGTTTTCAAGTTCGGATTCTGATTCGAAAGCAATTTTTACATAATGAATTTGATTTTAAAAAATGGAAAAAACACAAGTTTCATTGACGAGTGATGCTTAATAAGCCGATGCTGCTATAACATGTGGGGAAGTTATATTAACGTTGGAAGGCTTAAAGTAACCCCCCAACGTGAGTACATGAATATGTAGTGAACCGGAAGTTCTTACTACGAACAAAAGTCAAATGACAAAAATTAATAGTTTGCGCAGGGGATTGCGCACCCTAGTAAAAGAAGAAAAAAAAGAAAAATTTGTACATTTTCAACCAATCAGAGACGTTCGCGCCTAAAAGGAAATCTATAAAATAGACCCCTTTTGGAGCCTACCTGAGGACTATAAATAAACCAAATTTTCGGATCCCAACCAGAAAGAAATTATTCTTCTAACCAAATCCACGTCACTTTAAAGTAAGACAAAGCACATTCACTTATGAGAAGGTATGAACTAAGATCTATCTGTCTATCTCTCTTTATCAACCTTTTACGAGATCAGCAATACTACTTACTGCCATGTGACTGAACTCTTACCCTTTCTTTCTCACTTCATAACTTATAATATATTTTCTTACATGTTATATTGAACTTTAAAAAAAACAAAATTACATTTTGTACACAAGAGTACTGAAAGAACTTTGCTCGGTATTATGCGTTACCTTTTGTCAACTTTTTCTCAATACAAGTTGTTTGTTTTAATATTGAGTCTTGTTATTTATGCCATGTGTCTGCAGTAATTGAATGTTTTATGGTGTCTTTAAATGTTTGAATATTTTATTGATTATTGACCTGGTGACCTTAATACAAAAACATCAAACAGCCCTTACCTACCACCATAAGTATACATAAAAACATTCAGACAAAGGTGTGAAAGGATAACACATCTATTCTGTAAGTAACGGAGATACACATACATGACATAGATATACAAAACAGACACATAAACGTATTATTAGGAAATAGGCCTACGTCTTGCGTCGTAGGGAATGTCACTTACTGGTAGCTGGTTTGAGGGCAAAGCCCCCTAAAACTTAGAGGCGGCAGACCCCTAGACTATATTTACTCGTTGCCGGCCTGAGTGGAAAAGAGGCAGGAAATCATAATTCCCGCTTGTGGCCAAATACCAACGCCACCTATCGGCCGAACGAACCACAGCAAGGGAAGATAACTCATTTTGGACTTATGTCCACCCAGACTTCGTTTTACTGACCCAACACTGAAACCTTCGCCAGGGCCTTCGTTCGTTTAAAGAAAGAGAAATTAATAATGAACAAAAGTCTGCGAGCCTCTGCTTTTGGTATGTGGCGTTTTTTGTTGATATTCAAATATGTGAAAAAGTGTTGGCAATTATGAAGACAAGATAAAGACAAGGATAAAGATAACAGGTAATGAACACAACTCAAGGCTTTACAACAAAACGATGCGTTTATCAATCACAAGAACATGTAACATACAAAATACAATATGTGAGTTGAGATACAAAGTGTATGCAAGGTTTACAATGTGTTACAATAGAATAATGAAGTGTGTAATGGTTTGCAAAATAATGCTTTTGCGAAACTTATCTGTCTCTTGTAATTAGAAGTTTGACTTTTACGACGTCTACAGCTCTTTCCCTGGGTAGGTTTCAAGCATGTCGTTCTCAACGTCTATAGCTGACAGGCTTCAAAAGCACGTCGTCCCTCGACCTCTGTTGCTGGGGAAAGAGGGAGATTCATAGTATCAACCCTCAAAAATTGGTGGGTAAACTAGGCCTAGTAATATAGGCTCTGATTGGTCGCTGACAAAGGCCCGTAGCCAATCGCACGAGGCTTCTCATCAGGAGATAGCCAAGGGACCCACGGCAATGGTCAAAGGGAGGTAACTGTTTAAGATAATATTTCTTATAAAAGACATACTTTAAAACGTCGAGTAACGTTGGCGTCTCCATTTAAATTGCGTGACGTAATTTTTCCCCGAAAATTGTTGGAAATAATTTTAGTGAACGGAAAAAAAAATATTGAATGTATAATGAATTTTATATTAAGAAGATAAATACAAGAAACAACTTTGTCTAATCCGGTGCGCAAAAACTAAGGCCTACGTTGGTAAAACTCGATATAAGCCAGGTCTAGCTGCTAGCGTTGGACAAGCTGGTGACGTGATTATTCCCAGTGGGGTCTAGCAGGTGAGGGGGTATTATGTTGAAAGATATGAAATCCCCAATGAACCAGCCAAAGCATAACTGACTACGACCTTAAACCTTGAACAGGCGTATTTCAAACATACTAGATGTTGAAATTCAATCAAGTGTAACTGTCATTGATTCGCGTGGACACGAAACGCTATCGCCTTTATACTGACTAGCAAATATATGCACCCTCCGGGTGCAAGTATTTAAGTTTTAATATAATAAAATATCATGTTAAATTAGAAAGGCTAATGAAACTGAATAAGAATTCAGATAAAAATATATGGAACAGAGGGGGTATAATCGGAAAATAGAACAACTTTGAAACTAACCGTTCCACCATTTCCCCTTACTCCCGTCTTTCAGTGGTAAATTTTCCTAATTTAACTATTTAGTTAAAATAGGAAAAAAAGAATAAAATTACAGTTATTTCTTTATGTTAATAGATTTCTGTTAAGATTTATCCCCGAGATTTTTGCTCATATTTATTAAGATAAAACCAAACAATTAGAAATCAATAATACTAAGCATATATTTATAAAAATCAAATTTTTTAAGATCAATATGCAAATTAGCCTTCTCATTCACACTGTAAACCGCTATTTCGTTGAATATATAAATATAATTGCATGTTATTGGTATGTAGATATTGTTAACAGTCTTAATGTTGTAAAACAATTTTACTAATAATTGAGGTTTAAATAAAAAATAAAATCATAGAGAATATGATGTAAATAACAAAGGGAATTGTGACTTGTATAGTAATATAGTTTCGGTTACAGACAGACAAACCCACAATTTCCATTATAATAAGATGTTATCAAGTTTATTTGATAAGTTTTGTGAGTTCTAAGAGCAATAACGTCACGCCTACTGTCTTTCTTCCTATGTAGATTGCTGCTGTCCCCTGGCAAAAAAAAACGAGCTCCTTTTATAATATCGGCCTAATTTGCATGGGTGACGCTATACAGAACAAGACCACACCTTATAAATCTGCTCGTCAATGGCGACTATGCTTCTTTAGCTTAGTTCAGGCAAAACCTGACAAGCTAAGCAGATGCGTTTCTTTCCTCCTGTACAAGAAACCTTTTATTACCACTGTAACGTGGGTTTAAAGTTCAACATACTTTGGATACAAATAACTCCGACAAAGGTTAATAGACAAACATTTAATAACACAGCACATGGATAACAGTAGAATACAACGTTCATAATAAGGTAAACAGAGTTACACAAATAAAGATAGACACATTCATGAAAGATACAGAGTATAACATAAAAGAGTACAGACATGAGACTAGCGATAGTCCATGCAGTAAAGAACTTACAGTAATGTAAGGGGGCGGAGCCCCACGAGAGGGTTTAGATAGAATCTACCCCATGTGGCGTAGTTGCTGAAACTATAAAGAGAGAGCGAAAGGCTTTGAAACCGGCGCTTAAATACTGGTAGTGGTGCCCTAGCAGGCATCATAAAACTAAAAGGGGCAGACAACTCCACCAGGCGAACACAAAACTAACGCTACACCACAAAGGACAGTATATTTCGTAAGCCTACACGAGGCTACGTTTTTTTTTTGTTGGCCAAGTTTAGCAATTTACGTACGATAAAACCTCCTTTCAAATATCTATTTGTCTTTGTATTGTTTTATCGGTTCATATGGGATACTAATTTCCCACAGGTGATGATGACATTCTCAAAGAAAATTCTTTGTTGAGTTTTACCAACAAAAATAGTCCCTTCAGCATTTGAGGCGACTTCCTATGTCGCATTTCCAGAACTACGTGTTAAAATTACTACGCGACGATCACTGGCTCCATAAGAATTGGCGCGTAATTCGTTTCCCCTTTTTGACTTTGTTTATTGAAATTTTATTATGTTATTATCTTCGGTCTACACCGGTACTTGTTCCCTAAGGGGACAGGGGTCGAGTGTCACCGACACACACCAGCAGCAGCCTACCCTAACATTTTAGTCACGTGGTGTACTTTATAAAAGGCCATGACAGTGGCTACTTCTTCCTCTTTTTAGTTGTATCATTTTAAGGGTGACTGCTGGCTCCAGCCCACCCCATAAAGGTAAGTGCCTTGCACTCTCTCTTCCTATGAATTAGGCCTACGGACAGAATATAACACAAGACGGATTCAGCCATACCTTGCTTCTGGAACAAGAGAGAGTACTATCTTTTAACCCTTGAAGGCCGATAGTAATTACCTTTTAACCACCAGGATAAAGCAACTAAGGGAGCCAACGACTAAATGCAAATTCGGACAAGCTTCCCCTATTGATACTTTCAGTCATAGACTGTCGCAGGGTTAACTTTTTGCAACCCAAAACAACCCAAACCAAACTCAACCAAACCTCTAATTAACTACGGCTAGACCTTTTTACGGTGCTGTGAACTAAACTAATTGCGGCTATACCTTCGAACGGTGCTGTTACCAAACCAAACCAACCACAACTAACTACGGCTAGATCTTTTTACGGTGCTGTGAACTAAACTAATTACGGCTATACCTTCGAACGGTGCTGTTACCAAACCAAACCAACCACAACTAACTACGGCTAGATCTTTTTACGGTGCTGTGAACTAAACTAATTACGGCTATACCTTCGAACGGTGCTGTTACCAAACCAAACCAACCACAACTAACTACGGCTAGATCTTTTACGGTGCTGTGAACTAAACTAATTACGGCTATACCTTCGAACGGTGCTGTTACCAAAACCAACCAACCACAACTAACTACGGCTAGATCTTTTACGGTGCTGTGAACTAAACTAATTACGGCTATACCTTCGAACGGTGCTGTTACCAAACCAAACCAACCACAACTAACTACGGCTAGATCTTTTTACGGTGCTGTGAACTAAACTAATTACGGCTATACCTTCGAACGGTGCTGTTACCAAACCAACCAACCACAACTAACTACGGCTAGACCTTTTACGGTGCTGTGAACTAACTAATTACGGCTATACCTTCGAACGGTACCAACCAAACCAACCACAACTAACTACGGCTAGACCTTTTTACGGTGCTGTGAACTAAACTAATTACGGCTATACCTTCGAACGGTGCTGTTACCAAACCAAACCAACCACAACTAACTACGGCTAGACCTTTTTACGGTGCTGTGAACTAAACTAATTACGGCTATACCTTCGAACGGTGCTGTTACCAAACCAAACCAACCACAACTAACTACGGCTAGATCTTTTACGGTGCTGTGAACTAAACTAATTACGGCTATACCTTCGAACGGTGCTGTTACCAAACCAAACCAACCACAACTAACTACGGCTAGACCTTTTTACGGTGCTGTGAACTAAACTAATTACGGCTATACCTTCGAACGGTGCTGTTACCAAACCAAAACCAACCACAACTAACTACGGCTAGATTTTTTACGGTGCTGTGAACTAAACTAATTACGGCTATACCTTCGAACGGTGCTGTTACCAAACCAAACCAACCACAACTAACTACGGCTTGATCTTTTTACGGTGCTGTGAACTAAACTAATTACGGCTATACCTTCGAACGGTGCTGTTACCAAACCAAACCAACCACAAACTAACTACGGCTAGATCTTTTTACGGTGCTGTGAACTAAACTAATTACGGCTATACCTTCGAACGGTGCTGTTACCAAACCAAACCAACCACAACTAACTACGGCTAGACCTTTTTACGGTGCTGTGAACTAAACTAATTACGGCTATACCTTCGAACGGTGCTGTTACCAAACCAAACCAACCACAACTAACTACGGCTAGATCTTTTTACGGTGCTGTGAACTAAACTAATTACGGCTATACCTTCGAACGGTGCTGTTACCAAACCAAACCAACCACAACTAACTACGGCTAGACCTTTTTACGGTGCTGTGAACTAAACTAATTACGGCTATACCTTCGAACGGTGCTGTTACCAAACCAAACCAACCACAACTAACTACGGCTAGACCTTTTTACGGTGCTGTGAACTAAACTAATTACGGCTATACCTTCGAACGGTGCTGTTACCAAACCAAACCAACCACAACTAACTACGGCTAGATCTTTTTACGGTGCTGTGAACTAAACTAATTACGGCTATACCTTCGAACGGTGCTGTTACCAAACCAAACCAACCACAACTAACTACGGCTAGACCTTTTTACGGTGCTGTGAACTAAACTAATTACGGCTATACCTTCGAACGGTGCTGTTACCAAACCAAACCAACCACAACTAACTACGGCTAGACCTTTTTACGGTGCTGTGAACTAAACTAATTACGGCTATACCTTCGAACGGTGCTGTTACCAAACCAAACCAACCACAACTAACTACGGCTAGATCTTTTTACGGTGCTGTGAACTAAACTAATTACGGCTATACCTTCGAACGGTGCTGTTACCAAACCAAACCAACCACAACTAACTACGGCTAGACCTTTTTACGGTGCTGTGAACTAAACTAATTACGGCTATACCTTCGAACGGTGCTGTTACCAAACCAAACCAACCACAACTAACTACGGCTAGATCTTTTTACGGTGCTGTGAACTAAACTAATTACGGCTATACCTTCGAACGGTGCTGTTACCAAACCAAACCAACCACAACTAACTACGGCTAGATCTTTTTACGTGCTGTGAACTAAACTAATTACGGCTATACCTTCGAACGGTGCTGTTACCAAACCAAACCAACCACAACTAACTACGGCTAGATCTTTTTACGGTGCTGTGAACTAAACTAATTACGGCTATACCTTCGAACGGTGCTGTTACCAAACCAAACCAACCACAACTAACTACGGCTAGACCTTTTTACGTTGCTGTGAACTAAACTAATTACGGCTATACCTTCGAACGGTGCTGTTACCAAACCAAACCAACCACAACTAACTACGGCTAGACCTTTTTACGGTGCTGTGAACTAAACTAATTACGGCTATACCTTCGAACGGTGCTGTTACCAAACCAACCAACCACAACTAACTACGGCTAGACCTTTTACGGTGTGAACAACTAATTACGGCTATACCTTCGAACGGTGCTGTTCCAAACCAAACCAACCACAACTAACTACGGCTAGACCTTTTTACGGTGCTGTGAACTAAACTAATTACGGCTATACCTTCGAACGGTGCTGTTACCAAACCAAACCAACCACAACTAACTACGGCTAGACCTTTTTACGGTGCTGTGAACTAAACTAATTACGGCTATACCTTCGAACGGTGCTGTTACCAAACCAAACCAACCACAACTAACTACGGCTAGACCTTTTTACGGTGCTGTGAACTAACTAATTACGGCTATACCTTCGAACGGTGCTGTTACCAAACCAAACCAACCACAACTAAATCGGCTATACCATACTTTGGTGCTGTTTAACTTGAACTGAACTCTTACTACACTTCTGGGTCGCTTGTCCGACTAAACTATGAACTTTCTTCTCTTTGTTGCACCCTTTTAATGTGCATTATATCTGTATTAAAAACCTGTTGCATTCATATTGTTGTTAGCTCGTTCCTTGACGTCATAATTCCGCCTCGCTGCTTTCCTTAACCCGTTTTAATTTTTTATGTTCCGTGTATCATTCTATTAACAGAAATAAAATAAAACAAGGAGAAAACTAACAATCGTAATTTCTGCTACCCAGGAAAGGTACAAGGCGAATATAGATTGTATATTCGGGTTAATAACTTTTATTGGTGCAATATATGAAGTGTTCACAAAATGTAAGTTAAGTTTTCAAGTGTTTTTGTGCAAGAGTTCGTACAGTTCAACTAAAGTTGCCAGGGACGTTCGCTCGGCGGGAATATTATATATATATGTGACACAGGTCAATTTCTTAAGCGGGTTTAACAGGTTTGAATTCAAGAGTTGTCCTTCTCCATGACTGGTTACCTAGCCATGGTTAAAAAGTCCAGTCTGCCCTGCTATTTGCCCATAGCTGGAGGGAGAGTGGATTCATACGTTTCCAAGGGTATTAGCGCTAAGTGAAATGCAATTACCATGTTCAGATTTGAACTCGGGGCGACGGTCCATTTCCCATGACTTTAACCATTACACCACGCGCTTCTCTAAAGTATCATATAATGTATGAGACAAGGGTTACTTAGCTCTGGTGGGAATTGTATCTGTAATTGTTTTGTTGCAGTAGTCTGTTGAGTTGTCAGTTTGCCTGTTCTTGTTTCGTTGAATTTGTCAGGTCTTACCCCTGTGGGTGCCTAGACTGATAATGCCGACCTTAATTCGGCCGCTGCAAAAAAAAAAGAACAAAAAATACTGGTCCGACTTCAGTGCCTGCGGATTCTGTTCTCATGATTTAAGGCTATCTACCCCCTGGCGTCTGGACTTTCAGGAACTGATTAAGGGGCAGATAACTCAAATTTCCGATACTATTTCGTGAATTAAACTAACTTGTAAGCATGTCTGTTCAGTACCTCCGTTAAAATAAGTTGTAATTTAGTCATAACAAGTTATTTCCCTTGGGTGGAACTCTTCACTGACGTCACTCCGGAGATAGAAACTTCGGTCAGCAAACACGTATTATGTGTTGGCATCCTTCCGTCTCCAAGAGACGACGGAGTAGTGTCAAAGCGTTTTTTTTACTGCATAGCCTGAGTGAGTTCATATGGAGGATGAGCTGTTGCCCATGCAGCAAATCCCCTTCTCCACATTGCCGCTGTTATCCAAACGAACCAATTCAGTTTGGCAGCGGTAGTGCCACACGAGTTGCTGGGTAGCACTGAATTTCAGCATCACACCACCTTAGGGACCCAAGCATCTGATTTGTTTTCGGGGTTTACTCCCCTTGCCTTTCCTTGAAAGGTAGCAGAGGTCTTGTGTCGAACTTTTCCTTGACTTAGATGGATTGCCGACCAAGGCTAAGGAGCCCCTTCTAACCTATTTGGGGATTGATGTGAATTGTAAGTACTATAAAGAAATTAGACACGAAACGACAGTACTCCAAGGTTTGAAGTATGGAGTTAACCACGAGTGTGGCAGACAGGTTGAGAGTTAAAGAAATAACCAAACAACTGGAAATAGGAATAAAAGACGTGTATTACATGTAACAATAAGGTTGCAAACTTTAGTTCGTCTGCACAAATATTAATTTGTTAATAACTATCTGAGTCCTGAGATAGGGTATTATCGGAGCCCTTGCTACGGGCCTTCTGATAGTTCGGGATATGATAGNACTTTCTGTTGATGTCCGACTCCGATTCTGGTTGTTGAGGAAGAGATGGAGCGACCCTGTTTTAGGTCTGTCCCCAGTGCTAGCTGGATTAGAAGGGCATGAGTTTGCTATTCGGCTTTGCCGCCAAAGTATGCTGGCTCGTGATTGGTTTGTTTGAAACATAGGCTCGCAGACAAAGGACGATAACCCCCATACCCCAGAATTCTTCAATAGTACCCCATTCCTACTACTATCGGTGTTCCTGAAAAATGAAATGAAATTAGGAATACGTGTATTTTGCATTTGTCTATCAGATAAGCAACAATACCTTCATGGATATTTTTTTTAATATACAAATGTAAGGTAATCAAAATGACTGTTAAAGGAAGGATGATTCTATTTGGGATCATCAAAATCTCACTGTACTACTTACTGTATGCTCTTGTAGGTAAAAAAATATATACTCATACAAGGATATTTATAAATCCCTAAAAAGAGCTCAATGTATAATAATCAATAAACAATATATATGCCTCGTCGCAATATATTACATACGTCTTGTGTTCTCATTTTACTAATACCATGAGTCGACTAACCCACACATTTCAAGTAGCTATATCCCTTCATATTCAACAGACTTTACGTTGTTTAATGCATTTGCTACGAGACTTATCTGAGAGGGGCAATAAAAGTTCTTGGTGAAGTGCGCTAGAAAAGGTGATTCTACTCGCTAGTTTATTTACGGGGTTTCGATTGGAGCTCTATTCTCCGTAGTTTGTTATTATTCGGACGAAAGAAGGAAACAAACACGAATATAAATTACAGACAATGTATTATCAAAAGTACAGAAATTGTTGCAAATTTTAATGGCAATTGCCACTAGACTTATCTGAGAGGTACAATAAAAAGTTCTTGTAAAGTGCGCTAGATAAGGTGATTCTACTCGCTGGTCTTGGAATGTGTTAAGACGCTTCGTCTGGTCGGTTCTCGTCCGATAAGTAAAAGTAGGGATGCTCTTTTAGAAGCTTCTCGCCTGGGTAACTGTTTCTTTTAAATGACGGTGGATGGGGCCCTTTTAAGTTGACTATTTAGGCCTCAGCTTCTGATAAGTATGCTGTCGAAACAGCCTTCAGTAGTATACTATTGCGACAGCCTTAGAAAGTATGCTGTGTTAAAGGGCAAGGTGATGGGAGCGTTTATCTAGCGTTTCTTCTCGGTAACTGCTCCCTGATAAGTGATGGATTTGGTTTTGGCGCCAACATCGTTGTGGCTAGCCGCCCTCTAGCGGCAGGGGGATAATTCTCTATCGGATTTCCGATAGTTTTTGTTTTCTTCTGAAAACCAAACCGACTTGGATAATCAAGATATAGTTTCTCACGTCAATATTTAGTGACACGAACAGTGGCGGGACAAAGGGGCTCAGGGGAAGGGCAGCTGACCCAGGCTCAACTTCAAAATCGACCTAACCCAAAAACACTACCTAGGATTTAACCCGCAAATACTACTTAGAACTGTATTAACTCAGCACCTATATCCGTTGCGCCCAATGTCTAACTGTCCAATTCTAAAGCGAATTTTTGGAATTTATAAACCTAATTGCATTTGACTTAGCGCTAATACCCTTGGGAAAGGTATGAATCTTCTCTCTCTCTCTCTCTCTCTCTCTCTCTTCTCTCTCTCAGCTATGGATAAATAGTAGGGGCAAACTGGGCTCTTTAACCGTGGTTATGCAACCGGCTTATGACTGAATTGCATTTCTTGAAATTGAATATATGTGAAAAATAATTAGTTTTCAATAAATTGCCTACTACTTATATTTATAAATATACTCTTACTGAGGTAGGACACATTCAAACAAGGTAGGCCACATACTATAATAGAATAAATAGGAAGCGTGTGGTATAATGATTAAGTCATGGTGAAATGGACTCGTCGCCCCGAGTTCAAATCCTGGACATGGTAATTGCATTTCACTTAGCGCTAATACCTTGGGAAAGGTATGCATTCTACTCTCCCTCTAGCTATGGATAAATAGTAGGACAGGCTGGGCTCTTTTAACCTTGGTTAGGCAACCGGTCTAGGAGAAGGAAAACTCTGAATTCAAACCTGTTAAAACTTCCGCTTAAAAATGATCTTGTGTCACATCCTACCCATGCGGAGGGGTTGGTAAATATATATATATATGTATGATTTTTTTTACCTTAATTATATTGCTTTTTTGTGTATCTAATCTACCCTTTTAATTATTGTTCCCATATTGTATTCATCTCTATACTTGGTCTTGTTGGATTATTTTTGGTGATATAAGGTGTGCTACAATACACCACTTAAATTTATAGACTAACGAGGTCACGTGGTTTAAATCCTAGCCAATCAACAGCCCGACTGCGTGGCTGGTTGACCACTTAATCACTGATACTGAGAGACGTAGAAGGCGTCGCTTTTTTGCGCATTTGATAGACTGTTCGCTGTTCGATAAAACTCAATGCATTATATCGCCTCAAGAAACGAAAGCTGTTGTCGGTATTTTGAAGACAGACGGACAGACAGACGGACAGACAGACAGACGGACAGATATAGCAGTGATGGCAAGGCGGTCATGGTCATTGACCTCTTTCGAGATTCGGCCTGGTGTAGCGTAATTTATTGATGGTCTACGGAGAATTTGGGGGATTGAAAAGAAAACGGTAATCGGATTTCTGGAAGAAAGAGAAGGAAAAGAAATCTTATTATAATGGAGATTGTGTGCTTTTCCGTCTGTAACCGAAACTATATTCCTAACAAGTCACAATTCTCTTAGTTATTGACATCACATTCTCCATGATTTTATTTTTATCTAAACCGCAATTATTAATAAAATTGTCTTACATTATTAATACTGTTAACTATGTCTACATTACTCACAACATGCAATATATTTATATATACAACAAAATAGCGCTTACAATGTGAACGGGAAGGCTAATTTGCATATTAATATTAAAAATCGAATTTAATAAATATGTGCTTAGTATTATTGATTTTAACTGTTTTGGTTTTATTTTAATGAATATAAGCAAAAATCTCTTCAATAAATCTTAAATGAAATCCATTAACAAGAAAAAATAATTGTCATTTTATTCTTTACTTCCTCTTATAACTAATACTTAAATTAGAAAAAATAACAATGAAAGACGAGAGTTGGAAGAGTAAGTTTCAGTTGTTCCATTTTTTTGTTATACTCCCTCTGTTTCAAATCTTTTTATCTGTATTCTTATTTTAGTTTCATTAGCCTTTCTAATTAATACAATATTTTATTACATTAAAACTTAGATACTTGCACCCAGAGGGTGCATATTTTGCTAGTAAGAACAAAAAGAGGTTAAAGTTTGGAATTGTAAACACTCAACAGGTGCCAGCCATTGACCGACCAATGACCTCTGAACTTAGATTTAAAAAAAAACGGAGTCCCAGGTTTTCTGCAGAGGCCGGAAGTGGATATGTCCCTTCCCCCACCCCGGGACCACAAACGGAAGAAGAGAAAAATAGGCCTCTTCGACTGGGCCTTTTGTCGGAGGCAGGCGTGAGTTTCTTTGGGTCCCACGGTGACGTGTCTTGCGCTTAGCAACGAACAGTGCGCATGAACGTGATTTACGATAGAACAGCTGAACCTTACCCTCTCTCTCTCTCTCTCTCTCTCTCTCTCTCTCTCTCTCTCTCTCTATCTTATCTATCTACTTCTCTCTGAAAAAAGAACCCACGAGCCTAGAAAGAAATAAACAACCCTTTTTCGACCTATACAACTTTCGTATGTTGTTTCACTGAGCTAACGACGGGCTACTACTACTAACGACTACTATTACTCTGACCTTGGCCCCTACGCTACACTGGTCACGTTTCAAAAGACATTCGTCGACTGAATAAATAGTAGCCATCTATAGTACTAGCAAATATATGCACCCTCCGGGTGCAAGTATTTAAGTTTTAATATAATAAAATATCATTTTAAATAGAAAGGCTAATGAAACTGATAAGAATGCAGATAAAAAAATTGAACAGAGGGGTATAATCGAAAAATAGAACAACTTTGAAAACTACTGTTCCATCATTCTTCTTACTCCCCTCTTTCATGGTAAATTTTCCTAATTTAAACTATTTAGTTAAAATAGGAAGAAGGATAATATTACAGTTATTTCTTTTGAATAAAATTTCTTTTAAGATTTATCCACGAGATTTTGTTTATATTTTTAAGATGAAACCAAAACAATTAGAAATCAATAATACCTAAGCACATATTTATTAAAATAAAATTTTAAGATCAATATGCAAATTAGCCTTCTCTTCAACTGTAAACCGCTATTTTGTTGTATATATAAATAATTGCATGTTATTGTACGTAGATATGGTACACAGTTAATAATGTAAAAACAATTTTTATTATAACTGAAGTTTAAAAGAATGAAATCATGAGAATTTGAGTAAATAATAAGGGAATTGTGACTTGATAGTAATATAGTTTCGGTTACAGACAGAAAAACCACACAATCTCCATATTAATAAGATTTTACTAAGCTTATCTTAGCTTATCTTAGATGTGACACATGGCCAGATGTTATGAGGCACCTAGTGAAATCAAACTCATGTTCATATGCAAGCCACTGACCCGACAAAGAACACGAACACTTGCATATATAAAAATATTAAATTATATTTTTATTTTATAATTGTGTGCAGACTGAGAGTCGTCGACAGAGGATGCACTACCACCGGAGCCTTCTGACTGCCAGCGATCTCAATTCTCGATCTACCTAATACAGCTTTCTAAGAGCTTTTTACAATTGTTCAATTCACAGCGGTTCACGCCTCTTTGATCGTGACCACCTACGCCACGTTTTTTCTGTAGACACACCTCCTCGCCCACGCAGCCTGTTTTTATTTGTTATTGGCTTACACCTACACATTTTTCTGTGCTTACGCAGAGTAAATGTACACCAGCATTTTCCAGGGTCCTCTAAAGTTCAGTTCAATGCGTTCCAGGCCATATTACTGTTTTTTGTTTTTAGGCCCATGTTTAAACACCCACGCATTTTTTGCGTTGCAACTGTTCCCAGTGAGAACACATACCAGGCAAATATATTACACTCACTAACAATGGATTGCTAAGCTAGCTTGCTAACCAATAGCCATTGTATATTATGCTGTCCATGGGATCCTTGGGAAAATACCCAGTATGTCCATGACGTTAAGATAGCCCTTAATACCGCGGAAAACCGCCCTGTCGACTGGGTCTGTAGAATTATACAAAACTTCACTCCTGCAGAGGGATACAATACCCCAACCCCACCCATTAAGACTTGACTGTGGCGTCGCAACCCGTAACACTTAAGGACGGAATCCTGATATACTGAGCAATCCATTACACGCAACATCTTGTACTTAGGCTAGGACGCGGCTCGGTGGGGCCCGATAATCAATCGGCTGGTTCACGTCAACCAAGCCACCTAAATGATTGCACCAACCGTATTGTTCTTATGGCAAACCCAACCGTTTATAATATATGCGCTAAGAACGTCGTGGCTAAGGGTCTTAGTATTCTGGGTATGACGTTAAACTGCATCTAGTGTGAAGTTCCAATTCCGGGGCTCTGAGGAATGTGTACTCCTCTATCGCCGTTACTCCCAGGCCACTCTGACCCGGTATGCTAGCACCTGTTTAGGGTCCTATTTATGAGTTATATGAGATTAAAAATGAGTTTTAAAATGTGTTTTAAAAATTCAGTTTAAAAGAAAAAGTTGAATACCCAACAAGAATGAAATTATAACAAACACCTCTTCAGCATAAAATACCCAAGGGTGACATTGCTGTAGCGATTGTCTGCCCCTGTTTGGACTGATGTTGGGCCTAGAAGAGTTATCTTCCCTGCTGCAGGTTTCTGCGATAGGGGGCCTGATATTTTTTCACAAGCTGCGAATTTTTGAGTCCTCTTTTTCCGGGCAATCAAACACTGCAGGTCTGCCCTGCTATTTACCCATGCTGGAGCTTATTTCGATGTCGTTAAACATTCCTCTACAAACTACACACTGTACATTGCCGTACACTCACTACACACACACACACACACACCACTGTACACACACATACACACACACAGCCGAACACACATACACATACAGTGCATTACAGGAGACACAGCGCGCGTCGCGCACACAACACAGTGCTTTACACACAGTCCACATACGTACACATTGCACAGAGAGATAGAGAGAGATACACAGTAACATACAGAGTAACACACAATGAACATGCATAAACACATACACTGCACACAACACACACACACACACACACACACACACACATAGACACACACACACACACAATATCTATATATATGTATACATAAAGATAAAACACACCTATATGCACACCACAATACACACACACACAAACACACACACACACAATACATACGCAGCATAAAGACGCATACAAATACACACACTGCACACACACATGCATACAGACACCCGCCACATACTGCCACACACATAAACGCATACAAAGAATGCACAGACACATACACAGAGACACACACATACACACACAGAGAAAGACCACCACACTGCACCACACGGCACACAAAACAGAACACACTGTTCACACACATCCATTCAATGCACACACACACACACACACACACACAACACACACACACACACACACACACTCAGAGACATAAACACACACAGAACATAAAACACACTGCCTGCATACACAGACATTGCATGCATACGCACACACACACACTGCATACACAAACATACACATTATACACACACACACACCACACACACACTGCATACACAGACACAAACATCCACACACTCACATACACATACACAATACATATACACACATACACACTCGAGATGCCGTTAAATTCAATCAATCGAACATAACTTATATCACACAAAAAAATGGCTATATACAAAAAGGGGGAGATAAATCTTATAAAAAGTAAAACAATTTTAAAGAGTTATTTCCCTTTGTAGTTATAAATTTTATCATAATTTTTTTCTAATGCTGCCAAAGTCATCTTCTGGTTTGGTGCAATTTTGGCAGCCTTGTTGTTGGTTGGTTGGTGTTGGTTGAGGATGGTTGGATTTATGCTGTATGTCAACCATATTGGGTTTTTTATGCCGAAGCCGTTTTCTTTTATTCATTCTTTGATGGATATTCAATTAAAAAAAAATTTAAACTCAATTTTTTAAAACACATTTTTAACACTTTTTTTTTTCTAGTTTAACCCATAGACGCGACCCTAACAGTCACTACTTTATGTTGACGTTCTTTGAGCCACTTCTTCACTACAGATTTCACTTTCTCGTCAATGAATAATTATTGCCTCTCTTTCGGCTCCCATGAAAGAGGGTTTGAGAGGAGCAAAGCAATATAAATTAATTTATCGATATATTAATTATCGTGTTCCTAATTGATACAACGTTTATCATCTTTGCAAACACTCTCTGGTTAAAAAATGAGACCGTCCAAATCGTCTAAAATGAAATGCAAAAATGTAAAAATCTGATTATCTGGTGTTACTTATCCGCAAAATATTTCTTATTTCTTGTGAGTATCGTCACCTGACAAATAATGGATCATACCGTTTTTTATCATAAAGAAAGAAAGGGAAGATAGAGATACATGCTACACAGAAAACTATAATAAAAAAGAAAGAAAGAAAAGAGATAGGTAGAGGAATATAGAGGGGATTGAGCGCGCGGAAGCCGATAACGCTAATCTGTTTCAATCGAACATGATACAAAGGATGAAAAGAAAATGAAGTAAATAACTATGTGAGGATAAAATATATAATATATATTATATATATATATATATATTCTATATATTCTATATTAAAATTTTATATTTGCTAGAAGGCAATTACAATGCGCATATCGCAAAAAATTCGATTAACTATAGAAGATAATAATGACAGTGAGATTTCGCAAGGATTACTCGGTGTGTAGAACATTGTACAGACTGTTTCAACTTATTTAAGTCTGCATCAGCGATGTTACTAACGATTTACACACCGAGTACATTCTTTGGAAATTCACTTTGTCATTTTATCCTTCTAGTAATTATCGAATTTATGCGATATTCGCATTGTAATTGCCTTCAAGCAAAAATATAAAAAATTTATATACATACTTTATCCAGCAATGCTTCTATAAATAAACAAACATCCAACATAAATAAATCATTCATATATATATATATATATATTATATATATATATTATATATATATATATATTCAATGATATTAAATTCCTCTTCTAAATATTTCGTTTTGCAATATCCTAAGTGTTCTCTCTCTCTCTCTCCTCTCTCTCTCTCTCTCTCTCTTCTATATATATATATATATATTATATATAATATACAATAATGAAGAGAAAAAACTCTAAACTTGCTTCATTACAATAAATTTATTTCAACCGTTTTACTACGGATCTTCAGTAATCACAAGAACATGACACCTTACTGAGAATTTCCAAAGAAACATCTCTTTTAATCTATCAATTAGGAGGGAAGGGTTGGTGTCTTATTTTGAGATGGGCAGGATTAGTTTATTTGAATGATGGCGGAAGGCCTATGCTTGGAATGGTGGTGCTTAGATGGGGAAATGATTCTTGTGGAAATTAGTTGTAAAAGTTGTACATACAAAATGAGCAAAGTAAAAAAAGACTAGAAATAAGGAATTTAGCGACATCTTGTATCAATGATATATTTATGTATATATTAGGGAGTAAATATGGAAATAAATCGACAATATTAAGAAATTTGAAAAAACAAGTGTTCCAAAAATGAGGTGAATTTATTTATCGACGCTTAAACGTTTCGGTTTCTTTAAACCTTCATCAGGATGTATAAGGCGTTAAAGAAAAGTTGATGGAATGCTTTATAGATTTTTTATCTCCTGTTCATCTATAATAGCATCCAATCAATTTCTTCACCCCTAATACATCCTGAGGAAGGTTTAAAGAAACCGAAACGTTTAAACGTCGATAAATAAATTCACCTAATTTTTGACCACTTGTTTTTCAAATATCTTAAATAACTATTATATAATATTATCTATATATTACTATTATATAGTATATATCAATGATTTGTACTCCCTTGTACTAGTTGTGTTGATTGTATTGTTGGGGCTGAGTGACTACAAGTTTTCCTGGATCGTCTCAATGGGCTTTCTCAGTATTTTAGCCAATCTATAACAATGCTGTTGTTTGGATTCTTTCTTCTTATTTCCAACTCAAACCAAACTCTTGAGGACTGTTCCAAGGGCCACCAATTACAATTGGTTACTGTAGCGTTCTGTCCGCCTGTTGGAGGACATTGAGTCCAATATGGTTATCTATCCCTTGCAGATTTTTCGCCGATAATGTGGGCCTGCTGTATTATTTAAACTGTAGCCCGAGAGAAAATCCCTCTCTTTCTTTCAGTCCGGCAACCACGTCCACATGGCATAAAACACGTGTGTCTATCCATAAGTGGGGAGGATTTGCCCCCCCAACTTAACCAGCAGTAAGTGACTTATTTGTACGTGTAAATCTTTTCACTTGTTACGACTTAGTTCTAATTCCTTTGTGTATATTTACGTACTGTTCATATATCTCACTGTACCTTATCATGAGTTTATGTATATACCTTCATGTAGTATTTTCTCCACGTGCTCACTAAATAAAGTCAATATTATGTTATTATTATATAACTTCTTTTGTCGAATATTTCATTATATATGTACCCACGTTGGGGTACTTTGAGCCTTTGATCAATATTGTTAGTACCCTACACTTATTCACAGTAGTGTAGAAAATCAAATGGCTGTTTATAAGTGTGCAGCCGGCGGTTCTTGAAGGATTGAGCTGACACGGCTTGACTTCATTCCCACCCGCTTCCGGTGGTACCATGAAATCTCGGTGAGGAACCCATCTCTCGTTGTGGAGGATTAGGAAGAGTTTTGTCATTGTCGCCAAACCACGAAGTGGTAAGATCGTATTAAGTTGCACTGCTCCTTATATCAATCTGCGCAGTTAGTCTGGTGTGGATTTTCGAAAAAATAGTGATCAAGTTAAAACGAATGCTTGTGTTTATTATCTAAAACTGCACAATACCGGTTCAAAAAATCCCCATGGGAAATCAGACACGAAGGTCCCCGAAGACGAAGTCCAGACGCTAGAAGTAGCAACGTAAGATACCAAAGATAGCAGAAGAGAATTAGAAGTAAAGAGAGTATACCAACGACATTTCAAGGATTAGTTAAGACTTGCTAATCTTGTAGAGAAGACATTATCTTTTTTTTCCTATGGTAAAATATGCGATATTTGGGTAAACGTCCAGCGCAGCCTTCGTCCGGTCTAACAAAAACTCGTTACCCAATCTGGTTAGATTATTTCTCCCGTTTTTGAAAAATATAAAATCTCTTCTCAAAAAAAAATACTGATAGCCAAAAACTAGATCTCTTTACTTGCACTATTATTGAGGAAATAGCATTAAAATTGTCGGTTAAAATGCGCCAGAAGATCCTCGTTTCGACAAACATTTAGGCCGTATTAGAAATTGGTTAGAAAATTTTAGCAAATTCAATATTAAACAGAAAAGATTGTCATTTTAAACGAAACGAATAAATATTATAAGGTAATAATTTGTTGCGGAAATAGTTAATGTATCGCGTAGAGAGCTTACATTCAAAGGAGATCCAGGAATTGGACATAGTATATTATAACAGCACCTTCTTTCCAAATCGCTTTGAAAGGATCCCAATATCTCATATTAATCAGCTCTACTATATTTTTTCTAAATCTGTTTACCTTTTTATATCGCATTTAACTCATCTTAGTTACTGTTATGTATCCAGCACAGATCTGTAAAAAAAACAAAAACAAAAAAAACAATTTCAATGTTGTATTTTCTTTTTTTACAGGATTTTTTACGCCTCGCTATTCAATTTAACGCAATTAATACTTTTGAAAAAACAATAAAATTATTATAACTAATTAATTCAATTAAAAAATATGTCTCCCGCCCCCATCACTCACGAGACACTTATCCAGATATTTTGCTTTTTACCAAATATAGATAGCTGTAACCATGATAACACATCTTCAAAAATTGAAATGTATTTCCTCAAATGAAGGCCAAAGTGTGACAAAATATTCTGTATTAGTTTTTGAGGTTCACTCAGCAAATGTGTTTCCTGAACAGATTGGTATGTAGACCGCTTCAAGCGGGGTGGGGTCAGTGCGCTATCGGCCTGGATCTTTACTAAGTTAATAGCGTACAGTATCCTAGGCGCGTCTTACCCTTGACTTAAAGCGGTCAGCGGCGTCTGAGTCTGCCCAGGCGCCTGAAGGCGCCCTCTCGTTTGTGGAATGCCGAAGGATCGAAGTCGCATTTTGTCTCTTTCACCCATGAGCTTCGGCTTAGCTGAGTCGGCCCATGTTAAAACGATTGCCTTGTGCCCAGCCCAATACAGTGGGTATAGGAACATACGTGAGTGATATTAAGAGCAGATTTGGGTAATCTGATATCTGTGCGGTTATAAGTGGTGGACGCTGACGCGTAGATGTGGCGCTTTACCAATGCAAAACATCTCCCTGGTTAGTGCTAGCGAAAAAGGCATAGGAATCCCTACGCTGATCCGGCTGATTCCGACAATATGGCCACTTCACCAATAACTTTTTACATACCATAAGTTCTTCACTCAGAATTCACCTCGCATTATTTTGTCCTTCAAGAATATACAAATGGTTTCTTCTTCTTCTTCTTCTTCTTCTATTCTCCTTCTCTTTATTTTCTTCTTTCTTCTTCACTCCTTCATTCTTCTTCTTCTTCTTCTTCTTCCTTTTCTTCTTCTTCTTCTTCTTCTTCTTCTTCTTGCTTATTCTTCTTCTTCTTCTTCTTCTTCTTCACTTCTTTCTCATTCCTTTCTTCTTCTTCTTACTTCTTCTTCACTTGTTCACCCTTCTTCTTCTTTCTTCTTCTTTTCTTTCTCTCCTTCATTCCTCTTCTTCTTCATTCCTCCATTTTTCTTCTCTTTTTCTTCTTCTTCTTCTTTCACTCATTATTCTCTTTCACTCCTTCATTATTTCTTCTTCTTCTTCTTTCCTCCTTCATTCTTCTTCTTCATTCTTTCTTCTTCTTCTTCTTCTTCTTCTTTTTTCTTCTTCATTCTTCATCTTCACTTGTTACACCTTACTATCTCTTTTCTTGTTCTTCTTGTCACTCCTCATCTTCTTCATTCTTCTTTTGCTTCTTCTTCTTCTTTCAACTCTCCATTCTTCTTCATTCTCTTTTTCTTCTTCTTCCTTTCACCCTCCTTCTTCTTGATTCTTCTGTTCGTTATTTCTTCTAGTCATCTCTCACTGCCTTCCATTCTCTGTCTCTTGCTTCTTTGTTCGTCTTTCTTCCTTCCTACTTCATCCCATTGCTTCTTCATCATCTTTTTTTCTTCTTTCTGACTCTTCACTCCTCCATTCTTCTTCAATTTCTCTTTTTCTTCTTCTTCTTCTTTCACTCTTCATCTTCTTCTTCTTTCATTCTCTTTTCTTCTTCTTCTCTTTCACTCCTTCATTCTTTTTCTTTTTTTCTTCTTCACTCCTTCATTCTGTCTTTTTTCTTCTTCTTTCACTCTTTCAATTCCTTTCTTCTCCTTCTTCTCTTCATTCTCTCTTCTTCTTTTCTTTCACTCATTCATTCATCATTCCTTCGTTCATTCTATCTTCGTTCATTTCTTCTTCTTCAATCCATTATTATGGATTGTTTAGTCGTATTTTTAAATCTCTAATTTCCGGTGTTTGCAATTAACCGCCCAGTTTTTTCCGACTTTAGCATAGGGCGCTGAGTCTTCTTTTCAATTCTCTTTTGCTTCTTTTCACCGGGACGTTCGAACCCGTCGATGGGCGGGGGGCGGGGACGGGGGGGCGATGGAGGGGGCGTTCGTCTTCACGTCACTGCAGAGAGTTTCCAGTGGACATGCCGTTCACTCCCCTAGAAAAGTAGAGAGATAGAGCGTCAAAATAAATGAAGATTTTGGAGGAAGCAGAGATAAGTTAGAAGAAAATGAAAGGAGAGAGAGAGAGAGAGAAGAGAAGAGAGAGAGAGAGAGAGAGAGAGAGAGAGAGAGAGAGAGAGAGAGAGAGAGAGAGATTGTACATATGAATGTCTACCTCTATTTTATGAAGAGTTCAACGGCTGATACAATAGCATACTACAGAAGACTGAAGAACGAGAAACGACCTGATGAAGCGTCTTAACAACATTCCAACCAGCGACCAGAATACCCCTGTTATCACCACTTCTCCACGAACAGTATTTAACCTCACAGATAAGTCTCGTAGCAAATGCCAATAAAATTTGCAACAATTCTTGTATTATTTGTCAATACATGTATTAAATTTCCATTGTGAGATTTGAGAGTATTTACGGATTCGAAGGAGCCCTTATTTCTCCGTAGTTGTAGGCAATTTGTATTGTATTGACAAAAAATTACATATAATTGTTGCAAATTTAATGGTATTTGCTACTGACTTATCTGTGGAGGAATTTCTTGTAGTACTGGTGATAGCACGGTTTTCTTCTCGTCGGTGGAAAATGTAGAAAAGACGCTTCGTCTCGGTAGTTGTTCTTCCTTTGGTCAGTGTGCAGTAGTACCGGCCTTTATGCAGTATGCAGATACTATGCCTTAGAAGGAATCTGGTTGTAAAGTTCTTGTGATAAGTGGACCCTGTTTTGGGGCTTTGTAATGAGAGCTTGGTGTCTTATGTCTCTTCTCCAGTATTGCTTTGCGATAAGTAAGCCCTGTTTTTGGGCTAAGTGATGAGAGCGTTTATTTTGACGTCTCTCTCCAATAACGGATCCCTGATAAGTGAAGTTTTGGTATTTGGCGCCAACATGCGATGTTGGCATTCGCCCTCTGGCGGTAGGGGGAGATAATTAGCAATGGAATTTCCAATAGTTTGTCTTCTTTCGTCCGAACAATTTGCCTACAACTAGAAGATTTAAGAGGCTCCCCCCTTTAAACCCGTAATTCCTCTTAAATGGGAGAGGGGTTAGGTAAATGCATATAGTTCTGGGACCTCAATAATTGAAATTCCATTTGTGACCATGGGAGTAATGGCAATGAAAGTATACCACATACTCTTCAGAGATCCAAAACTGGAGCCTCACCATCAGATCCGGTGTAGGAAAATAATATTCTAGTGGGATAATTTTTGGCGGTAAGTTCCGCTGTTTTCAAGTTCGGATACTGATTCGAAAGCAATTTTTAAAATAATGAATTTGATTAAAAAAATGGAGAAAAAAAAACACAATTTTCATTGACAAGTGATGCTTAATAAGCCGATGCTGCTATAACATGTGGGGAAGTTATATTAACGTTGGAAGGCTTAAAGTAACCTCCCAATGTGAGTACATGAGTATGTAGTGAACCGGAAGTTCTTACTACGACGAACAAAAGTCAAATGACAAAAATTAATAGTTTGCGCAGGGGATTGCGCACCCTAGTAAAAGAAGAAAATTAAAATAAAAATTTGTACATTTTGAACCAATCAGAGACGTTCGCGCCTAAAAGGAAATCTATAAAATAGACCCCTTTTGGAGCCTACCTGAGGACTATAAATAAACCAACTTTTCGGATCCCAACCAGAAAGAAATTATTCTTCTAACCAAATCCACGTCACTTTAAAGTAAGACAAAATCACATTCACTTATAAGAAGGTATGAACATATATCTGTCTATCTCTCTTTATCAACCTTTTACGAGATCAGTATTACTTGTACTACTGCTACTGTGCCGTGACTTTTGAACTCTTACTTTCTCACTTCACTTCATAACTTATAATATAATTTACATTTATAATGAACTTAAAAAAAACAAATTACATTTTGTACACAAGAGTACTGAAAGAACTTTGCTCGGTATTATGCGTTACCTTTTGTAAACTTTTTCTCATACAAGTTGTTTGTTTTAATATTGAGTCTTGTTATTTATGCATGTGCCTGCAGTAATTGAATGTTCTATGGTGTCTTTAAATGTTTGAATATTTTATTGATTATTGACCTGTTGACCTTAATACAAAAACATCAAACAGCCCTTACCTACCACCATAAGTATACATAAAAAACATTCAGACAAAGGTGTGAAAGGATAACACATCTATTCTGTTAGTGACGGAGATACACATACATGACAAAGATATACAAAACAGACACATAAACGTATTATTAGGAAATAGGCGTGCGCTTTCGTCGTAGGGAATGTCACTTACTGGTAGCTGGTTTGGGGGGCAAAGCCCCCCAAGGCTTAGAGGCGGCAGGCGCCTAGACTATGTTTACTCGTTGCCGGCCTGAGTGGAAAAGAGGCAGGAAATCATAATTCCCGCTTGTGGCCAAATACCAACGCCACCTATCTACCGAACTAACCACAGCAAGGGAAGATAACTCATTTTGGACTTATGTCCACCCAGACTTCGTTTTACTGACCCAACACTGAAACATTCACCAGGGCCTTCGTTCGTTTAAAGAAAGAGAAATTAATAATGAACAAAAGTCTGCGAGCCTCTGCTTTTGGTATGTGGCGGTTTTTGTTGATATTCAAATATGTGAAAAAGCGTTGGCAATTATGAAGACAAGATAAAGACAAGGATAAAGATAACAGGTAATGAACACAACTCAAGGCTTTACAATAAAACGAAGCGTTTATCAATCAACAAGAACATGTAAAATACAATATACAATATGTGAGTTGAGATACAAAGTGTATGCAAGGTTTACAATGTGTTACAATAGAATAATGAAGTGTGTAATGGTTTGCAAAATAATGCTTTTGCGAAACTTATCTGTCTCTTGTAATTAGAAGTTTGACTTTTACTACGTCTACAGCTCTTTCCCTGGGCAGATTTTAAGCATGTTATTGTCAACGTCTATAGCTGGCAGGCTTCAAAAGCACATCGTCCCTCGACCTCTGTTGCTGGGGAAAGAGGGAGATTCGTAGTATCAACCCTCAAAAATTGGTGGGTAAACTAGGCCTAGTAATATAGGCTCTGATTGGTCGCTGACAAAGGCCCGTAGCCAATCGCACGAGGCTTCTCATCAGGAGATAGCCAAGGGACCCACGGCCTCCGTGTTTTGGCAATGGTCAAAGGGAGGTAACTGTTTAAGATAATATTTCTTATAAAAGACATACTTTAAAACGTCGAGTAACGTTGGCGTCTCCATTTAAATTGCGTGACGTAATTTTTCCCCGAAAATTGTTGGAAATAATTTTAGTGAACGGAAAAAAAATATTGAATGTATAATGAATTTTATATAAAGAAGATAAATACAAGAAACAACTTTGTCTAATCCGGTGCGCAAAAACTAAGGCCTACGTTGGTAAAACTCGATATAAGCCAGGTCTAGCTGCTAGCGTTGGACAAACACGTTGGTGGCGCACTGGGACGTGATTATTCCCAGTGGAGTCTAGCAGGTGAGAGGGTATTATGTTGAAAGATATGAAATCCCCAATGAACCAGCCAAAACATAACTGGCTACGACCTTAAACCTTGAACAGGCGTATTTCAAACATACTAGATGTTGAAATTCAATCAAGTGTAACTGTCATTGATTCGCGTGGACACGAAACGCTATCGCCTTTATACTGACTAGCAAATAATGCACCCCTCCGGGTGCAAGTATTTAAGTTTTAATATAATAAATATCATGTTAAATTAGAAAGGCTAATGAAACTGAATAAGAATTCAGATAAAAATATATGGAACAGAGGGGGTATAATCGGAAAATAGAAAACTTTGAACTAACCGTTCCACCATTTCCCCTTACTCCCGTCTTTCAGTGGTAAATTTCCCTAAATTTAACTATTTAGTTAAAATAGGAAAAAAAAGAATAAAATTACAGTTATTTCTTTATGTTAATAGATTTCTGTTAAGATTTATCCCGAGATTTTTGCTCATATTTATTAAGATAAACCAAACAAATTTAGAAATCAATAATACTAAGCATATATTTTTATAAAATCAAATTTTTTAAGATCAATATGCAAATTAGCCTTCCCATTCACACTGTAAACCGCTATTTCGTTGAATATATAAATATAATTGCATGTTATTGGTATGTAGATATTGTTAACAGTCTTAATGTTGTAAAACAATTTTACTAATAATTGAGGTTTAAATAAAAAATAAAATCATAGAGAATATGATGTAAATAACAAAGGGAATTGTGACTTGTATAGTAATATAGTTTCGGTTACAGACAGACAAACCCACAATCTCCATTATAATAAGATGTTATCAAGTTTATTTGATAAGTTTTGTGAGTTCTAGGAGCAATAACGTCACGCCTACTGTCTTTCTTCCTATGTAGATTGCTGCTGTCCCCTGGCAAAAAAAAAAAAAAAAAAAAACGAGCTCCTTTTATATCTGTCGGCATAATTTGCATGGGTGACGCTATACAGAACAAGACACACCTTATAAATCTGCTCGTCAATGGCGACTATGCTTCTTTAAGCTTAGTTCAGGCAAAACCTGACAAGCTAAGCAGATGCGTTTCTTTCCTCCTGTACAAGAAACCTTTTATTACCACTGTAACGTGGGTTTAAAGTTCAACATACTTTGGATACAAATAACTCCGACAAAGGTTAATAGACAAACATTTAATAACACAGCACATGGATAACAGTAGATACAACGTTCATAATAAGGTAAACAGAGTTACACAAATAAAGATAGACACATTCATGAAAGATACAGAGTATAACATAAAAGAGTACAGACATGAGACTAGCGATAGACCATGCTGTAAAGAACTTACAGTAATGTAAGGGGGGCGGAGCCCCACGAGAGGGTTTAGATAGAATCTACCCCATGTGGCTCGTAGTTGCTGCAAACTATCAAGAGAGAGCGAAAGGCTTTGAAACCGGCGCTTAAATACTGGTAGTGGTGCCCTAGCAGGCATCATAAAACTAAAAGGGGCAGACAACTCCACCAGGCGAACACAAACTAACGCTACACCACAAAGGACAGTATATTTCGTAAGCCTACACGAGGCTACGTTTTTTTTGTTGGCCCAGTTTAGCAACTTACGTACGATAAAACCTCCTTTCAAATATCTAATTGTCTTTGTTTTTGTATTTTTTTATCGGTTCATATGGGATACTAATTTCCCACAGGTGATGATGAAATTCTCAAAGAAAATTCTTTGTTGAGTTTTACCAACAAAAATAGTCCCTTCAGCATTTGAGGCGACTTCCTATGTCGCATTTCCAGAACTACGTGTTAAAATTACTACGCGACGATCACTGGCTCCATAAGAATTGGCGCCTAATTCGTTTTCCCTTTTTGACTTTATTTATTGAAATTTTATTATGTTATTATCTTCGGTCTACACCGGTACTTGTTCCCTAAGGGGACAGGGGTCGAGTGTCACCGACACACACCAGCAGCAGCCTACCCTAACATTTTAGTCACGTGGTGTACTTTATTAAAAGGCCATGACAGTGGCTACTTCTTCCTCTTTTTAGTTGTATCATTTTAAGGGTGACGGCTGGCTCCAGCCCACCCCATAAAGGTAAGTGTCTTGCACTCTCTCTTCCTATGAATTAGGCTTACGGACAGAATATAACACAAGACGGATTCAGCCATACCTTGCTTCTGGAACAAGAGAGAATGCTATCTTTTGACCCTTGAAGGCCGATAGTAATTACCTTTTAACCACCAGAATAAAGCAACTAGGGAGCCAATGTAAGAAAAGTAACACTAGCGGCAGTACTCCTAGGTTTGACTGGAGTTAACCGCAAATGTGGCAGACGAGTTAAGAGTTAAAGAAGTAAAACAACGACAAGATAAGAATAAAAGACTGTATTAAATATAAAGTTGCAAACTTTAGTCTCGTTTGCGGTCAAATATATAATATGTATATAATATGTATACAATATGTATATAATATTTATATAAATGTCACTTAGCTGTTTATCCTGGGATATGGGGTATTAACGGAGCCCCTTGCTACGGCCTTCTGTTTATAATTCGGATATAGATGGACTTCTGTTTGCGTCAGACTCCGGTTCTGTTGTAATATAGTAGGAGCGACCTTTGTACGGTCCGATCCCTTTCGTTGCTGTTGCAGAAGAGATTGAATGAGTCTGCACTTTTTGGGTTTGGCGCTAAAGTATGCTGACTCATGATTGGTTGGTTTGAAACAGAGGCTCGCAGACAAGGGACGATAACCCCCATACCCCAGAATTCTTAATACCAACGACTAAATGCAACCTCGGACAAGCCACCCCTATTGATACTTTCAGTCATAGACTGTCGCAGGGTTAACTTTTTGCAACCCAAAACAACCCAAATCAACCACAACTAAACTAATTACGGCTATACCTTCGAACGGTGCTGTTACCAACTCAACCAAACCACTAACTAACTAACTACGGCTAGACCTTATACGGTGCTGTGAACTAAACTAATTACGGCTATACCTTCGAACGGTGCTGTTACCAAATCAAATCAACCAGAACTAAACTAATTACGGCTATACCTTCGAACGGTGCTGTTACCAAACCAAATCAACCAGAACTAAACTAATTACGGCTATACCTTCGAACGGTGCTGTTACCAAACCAAATCAACCAGAACTAAACTAATTACGGCTATACCTTCGAACGGTGCTGTTACCAACTCAACCAAACCACTAACTAACTAACTACGGCTAGACCTTATACGGTGCTGTGAACTAAACTAATTACGGCTATACCTTCGAACGGTGCTGTTACCAAACCAAACCAACCACAACTAAATACGGCTATACCATACTTTGGTGCTGTTTAACTTGAACTGAACTCTTACTACACTTCTGGGTCGCTTGTCCGACCTAAACTATGAACTTTCTTCTCTTTGTTGTACCCTTTTAATGTGCATTATATTTGTATTAAAACCTGTTGCATTCATATTGTTGTTAGCTCGTTCCTTGACGTCATAATTCCGCCTCGCTGCTTTCCTTAACCCGTTTTAATTTTTTATGTTCCGTGTATCATTCTATTAACAGAAATAAAAGTAAACAAGGAGAAAACTAACAATCGTAATTTCTGCTACTCAGGAAAGGTACAAGGCGAATATAGATTGTATATTCGGGTTAATAACTTTTATTGGTGCAATATATGAAGTGTTCACAAAATGTAAGTTAAGTTTTCAAAGTGTTTGTGCAAGAGTTCGTACAGTTCATACTAAAGTTGCCAGGGACGTTCGCCCGGCGGGAAGTATTATATATATATGTGACACAAGGTCAATTTCTTAAGCGAGGTTTAACAGGTTTGAATTCAGAGTTGTCCTTCTCCATGACTGGTTACCTAGCCATGGTTAAAGAGTCCAGTCTGCCCTGCTATTTGCCCATAGCTGGAGGGAGAGTAGGATTCATACGTTTCCCAAGGGTATTAGCGCTAAGTGAAATGCAATTACCATGTTCAGGATTTGAACTCGGGGCGACGAGTCCATTTCCTATGACTCTAACCATTACACCACGCGCTTCTTAAAGTATTATATAATGTATGAGACAAGGGGTTACTTAGCTCTGGTGGAATTGTATTCTGTAATTGTTTCTTGTTGCAGTAGTCTGTTGAGTTGTCAGTTTGCCTGTTCGGTTCGTTGAATTTGTCAGGTCTTACTCCTGTGGGTCCCTAGACAGATGATGCTGACCTTAATTCGGCCGCTGCAAAAAAACTGGTCCGACTTCAGTGCCTGCGGATTCTGTTCGTTGAATTTGTCTGTTTGAGTTGTCAGGTCTTACCCCTGTGGGTGCCTAGACTGATAATGCCGACCTTAATTCGGCCGCTGCAAAAAAAAAAAAAAAAAAAAAAAAACTGGTCCGACTTCAGTGCCTGCGGATTCTGTTCTCATGATTTAGGGCTATCTACCCCCTGGCGTCTGGACTTTCAGGAACTGATTAAGGGACAGATAACCCAAATTTCCGATACTATTTCGTGAAGTAAACTAACTTGTAAGCATGTCTGTTCAGTACCTCCGTTAAAATAAGTTGTTATATAGTCATAACAAGTTATTTCCCTTGGGTGGAACTCTTCACTGACGTCACTCCGGAGATAGAAACGAGGCTTCAGCCTCTTTTTCCTCAGGACAGCAAACACATATTATGTGTTGGCATCCCTCCGTCTCCAAGAGACGATGGGGTAGTGACAAAGCGTTTTTTTTTACTGCATAGCCTGGGTGAGTTCATATGGAGGATGAGCTGTTGCCCATGCAGCAAATCCCCTTCTCCACATTGCCGCTGTTATCCAAACGAACCAATTCAGTTTGGCAGCGGTAGTGCCACACGAGTTACTGGGTAGCACTGAATTTCAGCATCACACCACCTTAGGGACCCAAGCTTCTGATTTGTTTTCGGGGTTTACTCCCCTTGCCTTTCCTTGAAAGGCAGCAGAGGTTTTGTGTCGAACTTTTGATAATTTATGAGGAAGAGCGTCCCGGTCTCAGAAATTGCTACCCGGTGACTATTAAAATAACGTCCTCGGCAGTGTTACTTGAAAGAAAACAACCAACTTAGGGCGTTAAATGTATTTTAGGGGGGGGGGGGCTTCTATTTTTTTTTGTCGTAATTCTTATTTATTTATTGTAATTTGTTTAGAAATTTATTTATAGAAATTTGTCGTAATTCTTGTTTATTTATAGAAATTTGTCGTAATTCTTGTTTAGATATGAAGATGGATATCTATCTATCTATCTATCTATCTATCTATCTACCTCAATTTGTTCATTTTTTACTTTGTTTATCCACCCATCTCCATTTGTTCATATACAAAAAGAGAAGCCCCCCCCTCTAAAATACATTTAACGCCATAAGTTGGTTGTTTTCTTTCAAGTAACACTGCCGAGACGACATAGCGGGGACGTTATTTTAATAGTCACCGGGTAGCAATTTCTGAGGCAGGAGACCGGGACGCACTTACTCATAAATTACCGAACTTTTCCTTGACTTAGATGGGTTGCCGACCAAGGCTAAGGAACCCCTTCTAACCCATTTGGGGATTGATGTGAATAGTAAGTACTATAAAGAAATTAGACACGAAACGACAGTACTCCAAGGTTTGAAGTATGGAGTTAACCACGAGTGTGGCAGACAGGCTGAGAGTTAAAGAAATAACCAAACAACTAGAAATAGGAATAAAAGACTTTAGTTTGTCTTCACAAATATAATTTGTAATAAACTTATCTGAGTCCTGAGATAGGGTATTATCAGAGCCCTTGCTACGGCCTTCTGATAGTTTGGATATGATAGACGTTCTGTTTGATGTCCGACTCCGATTCTGGTTGTTGAGGAAGAGATGGAGCGACCCTGTTTTAGGTCTGTCCCCAGTGCAAGCGAGTTTGCTTATTCGGCTTTGCCGCCAAAGTATGCTGGCTCGTGATTAGTTGGTTCGAAACAGAGGCTCGCAGACAAAGGACGATAACCCCCATACCCCAGAATTCTCAATAGTACCCCATTCCTACTACTATCGGTGTTCCTGAAAAATGAAATGAAATTGGGAATACGTGTATTTTGCATTTGTCTATCAGATAAGCAACAATACCTTCATGTGATATTTTTTTAATATACAAATGTAAGGTAATCAAAATGACTGTTAAGTAAGGGATGATTCTATTTGGGATCTTCAAAATCTCACTGTACAACCACACTGTATGCTCTTGTAGGTACAAAAATATATACTCATACAAGGATATTTATAAATCCCTAAAAAGAGCTCAATGTATAATAATCAATAAATCAAATTATATGCCTCGTCGCAATATATTACATACGTCTTGTGTTCTCATTTTACTAATACCATGAGTCGACTAACCCACACCATTTCAAGTAGCTATATCCCTTCATATTCAACAGACTTTATGTAGAGTTTTAAGTGTATTTACGGGGTTTCGATGGAGCTATTATTCTCCGTAGTCGGTTATTATTCGGACGAAAGAAGGAAACAAACACGAACATAAATTACTGACTCATGTATTATCAAAAGTACAGAAATTGTTTCAAATTTTAATGGCATTTGCTACGAGACTTATCTGAGAGGTGCAATAAAAAGTGCGCTAGAAAAGGTGATTCTACTCGCTGGTTTTGGAATGCTGTTAAACGCTTCGTCTGGTCGGTTCTCGTCCGATAAGTAAAAGTAGGGGATGCTCTTCTAGAAGCTTCTCGCCTGGGTAACTATTCTTTTAAATGACGGTGGATGGGGCCCTTTTTAAGTTGTCTATTTAGGTCCTCAGACTTCTGATAAGTATGCTGTCGAAACGGTCTTCAGTAGTATGCTATTGCGACAGTCTTAGAAAGTATGCTGGTTAAGGGCAAGGTGATGGGAGCGCTTATTTTAACGTCTCTCCTCGGTAACTGCTCCCTGATAAGTGAAGGGATTTGATTCTGGCACCAACATCGACAGGGGGGGGGGATAATTCTCTATCGGATTTCCGATAGTTTTTGTTTCTCTTCTGAAAACCAAACCGACTTGGATAATCGAAATATGGTTTCTCTCGTCAATATTTAGTGACACGAACAGTGGCGGGACAAAGGGGCTCAGGGGAAGGGCAGCTGACCCAGGGCTCAACTTCAAAATCGACCTAACCCAAAAACCACTACCTAGGATTTAACCCGCAAATACTACTTAGAACTGTATTAACTCAACACCTATATCCGTTGCGCCCAATGTCTAACTGTCCAATTCTAAGTGAATTTTTGGAACTTATAAACCTAATTGCATTTGACTTAGCGCTAATACCCTTGGGAAAGGTATGAATCCTTCTCTCTCTCTCTCTCTCTCTCTCTCTCTCTCTCTCTCTCTAGCTATGGATAAATAGTAGGGCGAACTGGGCTCTTTAACCGTGGTTAGGCAACCGGCTTATGACTGAATTGCATTTCTTGAAATTGAATATATGTGAAAAATAATTAGTTTCAATAAATTGCCTACTACTTATATTTATAAATATACTCTTACTGAGGTAGGACACATTCAAACTGGGTAGGCCACATACTATAACAGAATCAATAGGAAGCGCGTGGTATAATGATTAAAGTCATGGGAAATGGACTCGTCGCCCCGAGTTCAAATCCTGGACATGGTAATTGCATTTCACTTAGCGCTAATACCCTTGGGAAAGGTATGCATTCTACTCTCCCTCTAGCTATGGATAAATAGTAGGACAGGCTGGGCTCTTTAACCTTGGTTAGGCAACCGGTCTTGAAGGAAAACTGAATTCAAACCTGTTGAACTCTGCTTAAAAATTGATCTTGTGTCACATCCTACCCATACGGAGGGGTTGGTAAATATATATATGTATGATTTTTTTTTACTTTAACTTATATTGCTTTTTTGTGTATCTAATCTACCCTTTTTAATTATTGGTTCCCATATTGTATTCATCTCTATACTTGGTCTTATTGGATTATTTTTTGTATGTAAGGTGTGCTACAATATACCACTTAAATTTATAGACTAAGCGAGGTCACGTGGTTTAAATCCCAGCCAATCAACAGCCCGACTGCGTGACTGGTTGACCACTTAACCACTGATACTGAGAGACGTTCATTTGCAATCATTGACGAAGGACTTGCAATACTGAGGAGCACCAAGGAACAACCAAAGGATTCTTTACCAAGGATTTCCGCAAAAAACTACTATATGTTATTAGTCTTTTTCTCCAGTGTTCTTCCCTATCTATTTCCCTAACGTCATCCCATAAGCACAGATGGTTTCTCCTTTTCGTACCATATATGGTCAGCTATAGGAGGCGCAATGGTTAGAGTCGTAGGAAATGGACTCGTCTACCTGAGTTCAATTCCCTCCAGCCATGGGCAAATTGTAGGGCAGACTGGGCTCTTTGACCATGGTTAGGTAACCAGTCTAGGAGAAGGAAAACTCTGAATTCAAACCAGTTGAACTCCGCTTAAGAAATTGACCTTGTGTCACATCCTGCTCGTGCGGAGGGGCTGGTAAATATATATATATATGGTCAGCTATATCTTTTCTATTTTCCCATAACATGTAAAAATACAGCGGCCCTCGAAATGTTTTTAGCCAGGTGAAATAAAATACATCCAGTTTCAAAGTTTAATTACGTTATACCGACTCAACGTAAATAAACAATATTTGGATATATGTAATAGAAGTGACAGTGACTTACCGGGAGCTAAACGCATTCGCTGTCTCGCGTGTCAATCTACTACATCCCTGTCGATCAGGTTTCAATCCCGGCTGGAGGTAGTCTGCAAATGTCTAGCCACACTGAAGAGACGTGATACGTCGAAAAGGGTGTCTGTGCCTGATTCTCTCTCTCTCTCTCTCTCTCTCTCTCTCTCTAAATATATATATATATATTATATATATATAATGATCCTTGTAAAAGAAGGGCTCTTCTTTTGAAATATTGGATGAAATAAAATTGACCTCGTGTCGCATCCTGCTCATGCGGAGGGATGGTAAATATATATATATATATATATATGTATGTATGTGTGTGTGTGTGTGTGTGTGTGTGTGTGTGTGTGTATCCTTGTGAAAGAAGGGTCATCCCTTCGAAATATTGGATGGAATAAAATGGAATTTGGTACATAACATCCAACACAGTTTCTAATTTATTTCACATATTACCCATTCTTCGCACTAAATCCCATATATATAAAGAATAAAGTCTGTTATTATGTATAACTTCTTTGTCGGAATATTTCTTGTACTTATATGTACCCACGTTGGAAGGTCACTCTAAGCCTTCCAACTTTTATATATTTGAATCTTAGAATGCCGTAAAATCCAACAACCAACCAACCAACCAACCAACCAAGCGCGGAAAAAAGAACATTTGATGTGTGAACGGTGAAGGCGCAGCTGATCACACTACAAAGTAACCAGATGGTTGAAGAAATGTCGCTCGGGTTATTGAGTTTGTTTTGTTTTGTTTTACAGCATATCAACCTCAGTGGGTCATTTAATGCCGAGAAAGTTTTGAAATAAATTCATTCTTAATGGATACTCAATTTTTTTATAAACACATTTTTCTATTTAACCTATATATGGGACCCTAACAGATACTACCACTCCGGGTCTGAGTGATGAAGGGGTTCTCCACATTCCCCAAACCTCCAAAACTGGAACCTCACCATCAGATAGAGTTTAACGTCATTCCCAGGACATGTAGACCCTCAGCCACCGCCTTCTAGCACCCATATGATAAAAAGGAGTTGGGGCTTGACATAAGGGCAATAGGGTTGGGGCAATCATATAAGTGCTAGGGCTTGACGTGACCAGCCGATTGATCAGAGGGGGCCTCTCCGACCACCCGTCTAGCCCAAGATAGGGCCAAAGTGGAGTATTGCAGATCATGAACTGCTATCCTTAAGTATCACGGGTCGCCACCCACAGCCAACAACTGGTCCCATTGGAGGAGTCTTACCCCTCTGCAGTGGTGCAGTCGGTGTATTCTAACGCCCCAACCGACAGGGCGGTCGATCGGGCCATGTAACTACCGATAGTTTGCATGTAAATAAAACGTTAACACCTAAGCTGATGGCATCAAGTATATTCTAATTATTAGCATTGCAGTCTCGGAAGACTATAATATAGTTTTTGAGCCCCTGAAGTTACAGCACCTCCTGCGACTGTGAAGTCCAATATTTGAAAAACATTCTCGGCCACAGATGTCGCATGTGAAGGCTGTCCCTGAAGATGTTGATGTGCCGGTGCTTTGTTGCCGATGCTTTCTTCTGGACCTCTTAGTTTCATGGTGTTGCGCCAGGGTGGCTTCAGACATGAACAGTCCTCTACGGAGAGCCTGCCGCCACCGAGGGCGGTCCTAAGCCAAATTTTCCCAGCTGGAAGGAGCAATGCCAAAGCACCTGAGATCTTTCTTGCAGACATCCTTGAAACGCAACTGGGGGCGACCAATCCGTCTCTTACCAGACGAAAGTTCTGCACAGATGATGTCCTTCGGGATTTGTTCATCATCCATCTGGCGGACCATCGGAGACAACGCTGTCTCAGTAGAGAACACAAGCTGGGAAGTTGAGCTCTCTCTAGAACTGCTATGTTAGTGAGCCTGTGTTAGGTGATGCCCAGTATACGTGAAAACTGTACAAAGAAGAAATAAATAACTTTCAATAAAAGATAGCAACAAATACATTTAAAAAGAAATGGAAACACTAGAAAAAAATGGACACAAATTCTTACCATGTCGCCTCTTTGACTAGCATTAGTAATCTAAATAGGGTTTGCCTATGTCTCTGCTTCCCTTTGCCCATTTCCGCTTAGGGTCTCATAGACCTCAGCAAATTAAGGGCTCAGCAGCAACTGATAAAATGGGATTTATAAAAATCAACTAAATCATTTTAAGACTAGATATTTCTTGGATTATTTCTGTGTGTATATATATATATATATTAATATATATATATATATATATATATATATATATATATACCACCCCTCATCAATTTCTTTAGCGGAGTTCAACAAGTTTTAATTCAGAGTTTACCTTCTCCTAGATTGATTACGTAGCCATGGTTAAAGAATTCACTGCCCTGCTATTTACCCATAGCTGGAGCTTATTTCGATGTCGTAGAAATTAAAAATTCCTCTACAAACAACACACTGTACATTGCGTACACACACAAGCACACTGCACACAGAGACAAGCACACACTACACACACACTCTCACTGCACACACACACACACACACACACACACACACACACACATTGTACACACACACACAGCCGAACACACATAACACATACACTGCATACAGACACACGCGCGTACACACACACACACACACACACACACACACACTGCTTAGACACACAGTTACACATACAAACACATACGCACAGATACGCACACATTGCACAGAGAGATAGAGAGATATACACAGTAACACACATAGTAACACACAATGAACATGCATAAACACATACTCTGCACACACACACACATTTACACACACACACACACACCACACACACACACACACACACACACATATATATACACAATACATACACAGCATAAAGACGCATACATAATACACACACTGCACACAGACACTCGCACATACTCCACACACAAACACATACAAAGAATGCGCAGACACACACACAGAGACTCACACATACACACACAGAGAAGGACACGCACTGCACACACGCACACAAACCGACACACTGTTCACACACATCCATTCACTGCACACACGCACACACACACACACACTCACACACACTCACTCAGAGACATAAACACACACAGAAACATAAACACACTGCCTGCATACACAGACATTGCACGCATACGCACACACACACACACACACACACTGCATACACAAACATACACATATACATACACTGCACGCACTACATACACAGAGACAAACATCCACACTACATACACATTCACAATGCATATGCACACGTACATACTCTGAATGCCGTTAAATTCAATCAATCGAACATAACTGATATCACACAAAAGATGGCTATATACAAGGGAGATAAATCTATATAAAAGTAAAACAATTTTAAAGAGTTATTTCCCTTGTATTATAAACTGTATCATAATTTTTTTTCTCATGTTGCCAAGTCACCTTCTGTGTTTGCTGCAATTTTTGCACCCTTGCTGGTTGGTTGGTTGAATGGTTGGATTTTATGGTATGTCAACCCTTATCGGGTTATTTTATGCCGAAGACTTTTTTTTATTCATTCTTGATGGATATTCAATTAAAAAAAATTTAAACTCAATTTTTAAAAACACAATTTTTACACTCTTTTTTTCTATTTAACCCATAGATGGGACCCTAACAGGTACTACCATTCCGGATCAGAGTGGACCTGGAAGTAATGACAATGAAGGGGCACTCCACACCGCCAAGAGCTCCAGAATTTAAGCTTCACTATCAGATGTAGTTTAACGTCATACCCAATACACTAAGACCCTCAGTCACTGCCTTCTAGCACATATATGATAAAAAGGATTGAAAATTTGCCGCGATGGCAATAGAGTTGGGGCAATCATATTGGTGTTAGGGCTTGTGACCAGTTGATTGATTGGAGGGAACCCCTTCGACTACCCGTCTAGCCTAAGTAAGGGCCAGAGTGGAGTGTTGCATGTCATGAGTTGCTCAGCCACTAGGATTCCGTCGTTAAGCATAATAGGTTGCCACCCACGGCCAACAGATGGGCCCCTCAGCAGAAGTGCAGTCGGCTTATTCTACAGTCTCAGCCATTTTTGATGAATAAATTTACTTAGGAGAATTTCGACTGTTCGTTTGCATATCATGACTTTCGGAAACACACGAATTGCGGAAACATTTTTTCACGCCCAGAGTTGCCGAGGCATGGAATAAGTTGCCTACGTCCGTGTCCAGTGCCGAAACACTGCATCTTTCAAAACCTCCATGCTTCCTGTAGTCCACCAATACTATACCTGATACCCTAGGTATATCCAAAATGAGGCTAAACTGCGTTTTTGACCAAATGAATTTAGCCCCCCCCCCCTACAGAAAATAATTGACCAAAAATCAGGGAATTATCGGATTTTAATGAAATTTTCAGTGTTGAATTATCAATGAATGATCTTTATCATACATTATTTATTTTATTTCAAAACTTTCTCATTTTTTCAGCTCGCTTAATTTTGACCCCTCATATGTTGGGGGCGTAACCTTTTTTTCAAGTTGGTCTTATAGTTTTCTAATTACAGTATAAATAAAGAGATAAAAGACCGAAGTTATGAATAGAAACAACAACAAAAAAAAATTTTTACGGTGGCTTTTCAATGAGAAAATAAGTACCGAAAATCGAAAAATAAAATGTAAAAAAATAATAGATAATTCATTTTTTGGAGATTTCTTTTTTACTCATTTCGATAATTATTTAATTGGCTATTATCTTATAAAAGAAAAAATTATACATCAATATTTTTTCTGCTTAAAAAGGGGCGGGGGTACATTTTCAATCGAGTTTTTCTTCAAAAAGTATACTTTGATGTAATAAAATAAGGTTTGCATTAAATAGATATAGTGTATATATATTAAATAGCATTGTGTATATATTGGTTTGGAGGTTGATTTAGAAGGCTATCACAATGCAGGTGTAAAGAAAAAAATAATAATACGGTAACAATGGTGTTGTGTGTTAACTTGTATTTTATTCTTGAATTTTCGAGATAAAATCTCTTTTTCAGAAGATCACTGGAACTGGAGTCGTCTTGTTATGGCATTTCCAGTTAAATAATTTTTTTTGTTGAAAATGATGGTATTTTTTATAACTGTATTCTCGTGTTGTATTGTTACGTGAATGCGTTTTTTGTTTGTTTGTTCGTGTGCGTATGTTGTCATGCACGTGTGTATGAAAATGCGTGTAGGCTGTGACGTTATGACTGTATCCACGCGCGGGTGTGCATATGAATAACCGTATCCACGTGCGTATGTGCGTATGAAAGAGCGTATTTGTGTTTGGTGGCCATGGTGATGTATAATATTTCGTTTTGGATGTAATATAAATCACCAACAGGAACATGTATCATACATCAAAATGAAACTGGTCCTCTGTGGATCACATTCCTGCTTCTTCACATAGTCATAGTTTCTCTCAAATGTTTCACTTTCGAATGAGAGCATATTATCCTGTAAAATTATGTTGACTGTTCTTTGAGCCACTTCTTCTCTACCGATTTCACTTTCTCGTCAATGGAATAATGATTGCCTCGCTTCGGCTCCCATGAAAGAGGGTTTGAGAGGAGCAAAGCAATATACATTACTTTATCTATATATTAATTATCGTGTTCCTTAATTGTACAACCGTTATCATCTTGCAACACTCTCTGGTTAAAAATGAGACCGTCCAAATCGTCTAAGATGAAATGCAAAAATGTAAATCCTGATTATCTGGTGTTACTTATCCAGTAAATTCTTATTTCTTGTGAGTGTCGTCACCTGAGCTAAATTAACGACCATTTCGTTTTTATCATAAAGAAAGAAAGGGAAGAAAAAGAACATGCTACACAGAAAAATATAATAAAAAAGAAAGAAAGAAAGAAAGAGAGTAGAGGAAAGATAGAGGGGTTGAGCGCGCGGAAGCGATAACGCTAATCTGTTTCAATCGAACATAATAAAAAGATGAAAAGAAAGTAACTAGTGAGGATATATATATATATATATATATATATATATATATATATATATATATTTTGTACTCCCTTGTACTAGTTTGCTGCATTGTTATTGTTGTGGCTGAGTGACTGCAAGTTTCCTGGGGTCTCAAGGGATCTTCTCAGTATTTTAGCCAATCTTAACAATGCTGTTGTTTGGATTCTTTCTCTTATTTCCAACTCAACCAAACTCTTGAGGACTGTTCCAAGGCCACCAATTACAATTGGTACTGTAGCGATTGTCCGCCCCTGTTGGGATGGACTTGAGTCCAATATGGTTATCTATCCTTGCTGCAGATTTTCGCCGATATGTGGCTGCTGTATATAAACTGTAGCCCGAGAGAAAATCCCTCTCTTTCTTTCAGTCCGGCAACCACTCCACATGGCATAAACACGTGTTGTCCATATCCATTAAGTGGGGGAGACTTTGACCCCCAACTAACCAGCAGTAAGTGACTTATTTATACATGTAACTCTTTATCACTTTGTTAAGACTTAGTCCTACTTCCTTTGTGTATATTTACGTATCTGTTCCATATATCTCACTGTACCTTGTCATGAGTATATGTATACCTGTCATGTATGTATTTTCTCCACGTGCTCACTAAATAAAATCAATATTTGTTATTATATATAACTTCTTTGTCGGAATATTTCATGTATATATGTACCCACGTTGGAAGAGTACTTTGAGCCTTTTGTTACATAATTGCTAGTACCCTAACACTTATTTACAGTAGTGTAGAAACCAAAATAGCTGTTATAAGTTGCAGCCGGCGGCCTTGAAGGATTGAGTGACACGGCTTGACCTCATCCTGACCCTTCCGGTGGATACCGTGAGAATCGGTGGAGAAGACCCTCTTCCGGTTTAGATTAGAAAGAGAGTTTAATTCAGTATCGGCCAAACCACGAAGGTGGTAAGTCGTGTTAAGCGCACGACCGATTCAATCTGCGCAGGTAGTCAGGTGGGGATTTCGGAATAAAATATGATCTAAGTTAAATCGAAGTCTTGTGTTATTATCTAAAAACTACCAATGACACAGGGCTTCTGATAAAGAGAAATCCCCAATGGAAGACCAGACACAAAGTCCCCAAGACGAAGTCCACGCTAGAAGAAGAACGTAAAATACCAATGATGAGCAGAAGAATAATAGAAGTAAAGAGAATATACAACACTTTCAACTATTATAAGAACTTTACATCTTGTAGTAGAGTCATTACCTTTTTTTCACCTGGTAAAAATTCCGATATTTAGTAAACCCAGCGGCTTTCGTCCGTCTAGCAAAACTCGTTCCCCAATCTGGTAGATTTATTTTTCCCGTTTTTTGAAATATAAAATTCTCTCAAAAAAATAAATCTGATACAAAAAACTAGATCTCTTACTTGCACCATTATTTGAGGAAATAGCATTAAAGATTGTCGGTTAAAAATGCGCCAGAAATCCTCGTTTTCGCAACATTTAGCCTATAGATTTGGTTAGAAAATTTAGCAATTTCAATATTAAAACAGAAAAGATTGTCATTTTAAACGAAACGAATAAAATATTATAAGTAAATTTTTGTTGGCGGGAAATAGTTAATGTATCGCGTGAAACTTACATCAAGGAAGATCCAGAAATTGACATGTTTCATATAACAGCACCTTTTCCAAATCGTTTGAAAGATCCCATATCTCATATTAACCAGCTCTACTATATTTTTCTAAATCTGTTTACTTTTTATATCGATTTAATCTCATCTTAGTTACTGTATGTATCCATACAGATCTGTAAAAAAACAAAAAAAACAATTTCAGTGTTATTTTCTTTTTACAGGAGTTTTTACGCCTCGCTATTAATTTAACGTTGTAATACTTTTGATAAAAACGAATAAAATATTATAACTAAAATTCAAATTAAAAATATGCCCCCCCCCCATCACCACAGACACATCCGATATTTTGCTTTTTACCAAATAAGTAAGCTGTAACAGTGATAACATCTTAAAAGATTGAAACGTATTTCCTCAAATGAAGGCAAAGTGTTGACGAAAACTATTTTGTGTGCCAACTCAGCATATGTTCAGAACAGATTGGGTGATCTGATCTGTGTGGTAAAGTGGGGAGCTGACGGTAGGTGTAGCGCCCTACCTCAGAAAAAACAATTCTCCCTGGTCTAGTGCTAGCGAAAAGGGAATAGACTCTCTCGCTGTCCGGCTGATACCGACAATAGGCCACTTCGCCAATTTAACTTTTTACAATACCATATTCTTCACCAGAATTGCACACAGTGCATTTTTTGTTCTACAAGAATAAACAAAATGGTTTCTTCTTCTTCTTCTTCTTCTTCTTCTTCTTCTTCTTCTTCTTCTTCTTTGTAGTCTTCTTCTTTCACTCCTTCATTCTTCTTCTTCTTCACTCCTTCATTCTTCTTCTTCTTCTTCTACACTTCCCTTCTTCTTCTCTTCTTCTTCTTCTTCTTCTTCTTCTTCTTCTTCTTCTTCTTCTTCTTCTTCTTCTTCTTCTTCTTCTTCTTCTCTTCTTCTTCTTCTTCTTCTTCTTCTTCTTCTTCTTCTTCTTCTTCTTCTTCTTCTTCTTCTTTCTTCTTCTTCTTCTTCTTCTTCTTCTTCTTCTTCTTCATTCCTTCATTCTTCTTCTCCTTCTTCTTCTTCTTTCACTCCTTCATTCTTTCTTTTTTCTTCTCTTCTTTCACTTCATTTCTTCTTCTTCTTCGTTCATTTCTTCTTCTTTCAATCCTTATTATGATTGTTTAGTCGTATTTTTAAATCTCTATTTCCGGTTTGCAATAACCGCCCGTTTTTCCGACTAGATGGCGCTGAGGTCTTCTTCTTCAATTCTCTTTTTGCTCTTTTCACCGGGGCGTTCGACCCGTGAGGCAGAGGGAAGGGGTCGTTTCACCGTCAGCTGCAGGAGTGGATCCAGCTGGAGATGGCCGTTCACTCCCCTAGAGAGCGGCGAATTCACTATGGCGACAGACAATTGGACCAACTGACACGGGAAGATGACATTCGAATAAAAGGAGGGACAGGAATTCTTTTCTGCGCTTGCTCGGGGCATTGTCTCTGTCTCGCCTTTGAGAGAAGAGAGAGAGAGAGAGAGAGAGAGAGAGAGAGAGAGAGAGAAGAGATCGTATTTGTGTGTGTGTGTAGAGAGAGATTGCGCACACGCGTGTATATATATATATATATATATATATATATATATGTAGGAGAGAGAGAGAGAGAGAGAGAGAGAGAGAGAGAGAGAGAGAGAGAGAGAGAGAGAGAGAGTGTGTGTGTGTGTGTGTGTGGCAATGACGGACGCCTGTAGTTATGGACTATACACATTCACACACGTATAATGCATTCACACACACACACACACACACACACCACACACACTCACACACACAACACACACACACACACACTTACCACTTTGCACACACGCACACTCACACACACACACACACACTCCACAAACACACACGCACACTTGCCACACACACTCCCTTCACACACACACACTCACACCACACACACTCACGCACTCTCTCTCTCTCAAACACACACAAACAGGCATAGGTGTGCGAATGTTATCGGAGTATTGAGAGAGAGAGAGAGAGAGAGAGAGAGAGAGAGAGAGAGAGAGAGAGAGAGAGAGAGAGAGAGCACACACACACATACACACCAAACAGGTACAATTATGCGTGGTGTATGTGTCGGTGTATGTAAATACGTGTGTATAGTTGAAGTTTTATTCGTTTGATTTTTTTGTGGCATATCAAGTTTCGTGGGTTTATTAAATGCAAAGCCATCCTTGTAGAAGAACTCTAATGGCGTTACTTAACCAATAGCTGGGGCTTATGATGGGGTTCATAACCCTTCTCATTCCATTAAACATGACCGGGGATAAGTGCTAAGGTAAATTCAGACAATAGTTAGATAGACTAGCAAAAAAAAAAAAAAAAAAAAGATAATAAATAAAAAAAAAAAAATAAATAAAATAAACAAAAATTTAAAAAAGCGCCCTCCAGGTACAAGTATTTAAGTTTAATATAATTAAATATTATATTGAATTAGAAAGACAAATGAAATTAAATACGAACACACAAAAAAGATTATACTTATTTTTACTTTTTCTAACAATAAATATTAGAAATCAATAATATTAGAAATCAATAAAATTGTTTGTTTATTGATTTTAACGGCATATCAACCCGTCCGGGGTTATGTCATGCCTACCGGTTATGATGTAATACATAGTGTATCTATATATATACTTTTTAGTAATTGGTTTTAAACAATGTGTTAACATTATTGGGGGGGTTATGTTAAATCAATAAAAGTAAGTATTTATTAAACATGATTTTGTTAAAACCGGTATGCAAATATTTCGCACTATATACGATGTTAAACCTTTATTTCTTAACTAGAAGGGATTTTTTTTGAAAGTTAGTCTCGCAGATCCATTATTATTGAATCATGAGTTTGACCCTCGTCGGATGCCCCATTAAAATCCCCATGTCAAAAAAGACCTTGTATTTATCCAGCCACTCTCAAAATAAACGTTAATGTCTTCTATTCAAAATATTAAATGCAAAAAAAAAAATTCTATTCTGTTATCATTTAAATTTTATTTCTTCTTTCGTTTCACAAATATAGATCATATCTTTATTATTTTTTCTCAAAAACCAAGCCCTGGTGATATTTAATGTGTATATATATTTACTTTGTCGTTAATTGTTTAATTTTCGAAGTTTCCTCCGGACATACGCATACACAAAACTGCCCTTTATATATGTATAGAAGGTGCGTGTAGTTCGAATTGTTCGAAAGAACGGAGCTGTTAACTATCATTAGAATAAAGATATGAGCAGTAATAGTTAACAGTTCCGCTTTCAGGCCTCCAAGTTTTCATAGATCTTCTGACGAAGGGATTTTTCATCTCGAAATATTAAGACAATAAATCAAAGGTAAATGGACAACATCATAGTTACCTCGTTTTCTTTTTACACTTGCAGTGTGATATCATTCTTGAGGGAGAATGCCGACGGGATCAACGCATTTTTTTCGCCGACCACACCATGAGTCTCGGCTTGTGGGTGGTTCCATGTTAATAGGGCCTTGTGCCTGACCTTGTACAAGTGGGGCACGAAGATATTGCTCTTTGTTATTTTGGTGAATAGACCAAATGGATAAATATATAACGAACAATAATAAAGGAGTTTATATGTGACTAGAAGCGGCCACCCGACATCGCCAGGGTAGAGGGGGGATTTAAAAAAAAAGTTAGTCCCCCGGATCCATTATTACTCAATCGTGAGTTTGATCCTCGTCGGATGCCCCATTAAAATCTCCATGTAAAAAAAAAAGACCTTGTATTTATCCAGCCACTCTCAAAATAAAAGTTAATGTCTTCTATTCAAAATATCAAATGCAAAAAAAAAAAAAAAAATTCTACTTCTGTTATCATTTAAATTTTTATTTTTTTTATTTCGTTTCAATCTAACCCATTTATTTTGGAAATTTTTTCACTGTCAGCAAGAATATTCTAGAGACACAAATGATAAAATTTCAGCCATACGAAGTCTTTTTTAATTGCATAAATAAAACCCAATTGATACATTCAGGCCAAAGCATTCAACATTTTGCAATTGGCATAGGCCACAATGTTTCATAATCAATCAGAATCTGTTTCATCTGGTCAACTTGCTATGTTAGCATAAATGCTTTTACAGTTAGAAGCGGCCACCCGGCATCGCCAGGGTAGAGGGGGGATTTAAAAAAAAGTTAGTCCTCAAATAAACGTTAATGTCTTCTATTCAAAATATTAAATGCTAAAAAAAAAAAAAAAATTCTATTCTGTTATTATTTAAATTTTATTTATTTATTTATTTTTTCACAAATATAAATCAAATCTTTATTATTTTTACTCAAAATGCACGATCTGGTGACAGTAAATGTGTATATATATTAACTTTTTCATTAATCGTTTTATTTACTCCGGTCATACATACACACAAACTTCTCTTTATATATATGTATAGATCGATGATATATAACACAGATCACAGGATTTTAGACACATCAATAATATGGGTCGTTTTGAAGCAAAACTATCAGTTAAACCTTAATAGAGGAATAATAAATAAGATTCTAATTAAGATTAAATAATGATTATTTAATAACCATTGAGAATTGTGACGTTTCAGTTACAGACAGGCGCCGAATTTCCATTTTAATAAGATATACACAAATGAGATAGATAGAAAGATTTATAGATAGATAAATATGAACAGATTATTTAATCAGTTTTGTTAAAGACCACCGAATATTTCTTCTTTATGATATTCAAGTGTAGACGTTCAAGTCTTCTGCTTGTTTTCCGTATATTGTAATCTAGATGGCTGAGAAAGTACCCCATACACTATAACCATTAACCACTCTTTGAGGACGAACAGTGACATGGTTGAAAGCGCTTGGGTAAAAACACTTTCTCTATCTCCCCCCCTCTCTCTCTCTATCTCAGCTAGCATTGGACAGCAACCACGATCTCCCTATTTTTGATTGTCGGCGCAGATCATCATGAAACAGTTATTCTCTTCCATGATTCAGGTGTCCAGTCATCCATTCTATCTGTCATCACGTATATGAATGAAGAAGGGCCCAGGCTTTTAAATGTAGTGTGCGTCAATACCTCCAACCTACTGAGAAAAATACCAAATATCAGTATGTTCAAATTTTATCCCGAACACCCTATATATAATATATATATATTATTATATTATATATATATATATATATATATAAAAGAGTAAGTAAACAAACAATGTATTTATTTTTTATATGGCCTTTAGCCGACAATTTTTGGAGGATATGTGCTTAATTGAAGTCATACCTAATTTTGAAATTAATTCGATAATAATTAATGATTTAGGCGGGAATATATTGTTCAATGTAAGGCGAAATTTTCTCGATTTGTTTAGCCTTACATTTGAACATATATGCCCGCCTAAATTCATTAATTATTAACTAATTAATTTTCAAAATTAGGTATGGACTTCAATTAAACACATATCCTAAAAAATATATATATATATATGTGTGTGTGTGTGTGTGTGTGTGGTGGTACAGAGAGAGAGAGAGAGGAGAGAGAGAGAGAGAGGGGTGATTTGAAGACGTTTTGAAGAGTATTTGGTGAAATTTCGCCTCACGGACGGTGCCCCGCCGGCCAAAAATGTCGGCTTCCTCATCGGGAGGGCAGACATCGACCCTGAAAGTGACAGCCGATGGAGGGTCGTGGGTGGGGTCGGTCTGGATGTGGTTTAGTTTCTGTCCGGCAACTGAAGAGGAATTCAATGAAAGCCTTTGATACAACCGAAATAATCACAGGTGTTACAAAAAAAAAAAAGGTTGGTAGGGTGGGCGGAATTGCTACATCCTCATTCAGAGAAAGTTTATGAATGACTACCAGAAAATGAGCTCCCCCGAAGTCATGTGACTGCGCATCAGCCTCGTTCGGATTTTTAGTGTACATCTACTACCGAAGTATCCGCGTGTGTTTGTGTGTGAGAGAGAGAATGTGAGAAAACTCGTTTAATGTACTGTGTGGGATTTAAGAGAGGAGAGAGAGAGAGAGAAGAGAGAGAGAGAGAGAGAGAGAGAGAGAGAGAGAGAGAGAGAGAGAGAGAGAGAGAGAGAGAGAGAGAGGGGTACCAGGTAAGTTAATAGTTTGCTGACAAAATCTGTTTTCGACCATAAAAGCGGTCTTTATCAAAGCAACTATGTATATAGGAAAGACGAAATTAAATAGATTCGTTAATCACGAAGCAACAGAACGCTCGGATCAGGGCCGGAATTTTCAAAAAATGTTAAAAAATGCGTATCACTTTTACTTCTTTTGACTTTTTAATGAATAAAAAATGCTTCCTAATTTTTAAAATAAATGTTTTTATTTTTTAACATAGAATACGCATTTTTTAAAAATTTTTAAAATTCCGGCCCCCCGGAAAAAAAACATCAAGAGCATTTGTGCCTCGTGATTAACGATCTATTTATTTCGTCTTCCTATTATACATAGTTGCTTTGATAAAGACCGCTCATATGGTCGAAAAATTCTGCCCAGCAAAACTATTAACATCTTGTTTTTCTACAAACTTTTCTACCATACTGTCGGGATTCAATATCCTTTAACTTTTCATATATATATATATATATGATATATATATATATATATATATATATAGATAATGAAAATGACTTACCGGTGGAATAGATATCGATTAACGCACCACGATCGCTCGATACAATTATTAACCGTATAAGTCGGGGTTTAAGAATTTAAAATAATTTAGTTGAGGCAATTCAGTAAATAGGTTAAATAGTTTTAAGTTTACCAAAAATGAATTTTAGGAACCTTAAGTAGGTTATCTATCTATACTTTCTAATTATATAATTATATATAATATATATATTTATATATTATGTGTGTGTGTCGTGTTGTGTGTGTGTGTGAGGTATCAAAACTGGTAGTAAGGGATGATTCATAATAATGTGATTTCTAAGATACAACTGTATTAATTATTGTATGATCCAGTATGTATAAATACAGTGGAATCTTTTAAATCACTACAGAGCGCTCATGTATAATAATCTTTTTAGATTAATATAGCAGAGCATATCTTATCTAAGAAGGAAGGAAAACTCAATACCGTTATTCCATAATAAATTTATTTCGACCCAAAATTGGGCCTATATAAATCTAAGTTGATTAAGCAAAGCTTCCCCATTTAAGTCTCATCAGTGGAAAATCATCAATAATTTGAATGCAATACAAGAAAAACTTTCCCTCAATGCTAGAATCTTGGGGCTTTGTTAAAATCAACTTAAGATTTATCAAGGCCATTTTGGTCGAAATAATTATTATGGAATAACGGTGTTGAGTTTTTTCTCCTTCATATCTATAGTACTATTATATATATATATATATAATATATATATATATATATGTATATACGCGCACACCTCCGCACGAGCAGGATGCGAACACATTTCTTAAGCGTTAGTTTAAGCATGTTTTTCTTCACCTAGATTTGGGTTGCCTCGGGGCGAATCTTGAAAGAGCCAGTCTGCTTAGGAGGGAGAATTGGATTCATATGTTTCCAAGGTATTAGCACTATATATATCTATATAATATTAATATATATATATATTATAGTATATGTATATTAAAATTGGATGTAACATGAATGAATAGATGAAATTAAAAATGAATGAAATGATGGGGATAATGAAAATCCTTTCCAGGGGACCCCTCTCAAAGTATTAAACATTTTTTGAGAGTGGGGTCCCTGATAGAAGTTTTCTCATCTATTATCAGACTCCTTTGAAGCATCAAGTTAATATAATTATTCTATAAGTTATTAGAGAAGATAAAATCGTCTCTTCCTTTTGTATATCTGTTGAGAATGTTTTTTTGAATATATATATATAATATATATATATATATAATTTATATATTATATATAGAGATTTTTGGATGTTTGTTTATTTAGAAACGTTGCCTGACATAAAGTTATATTAAAAATTTTTACTTGAAGGCACTTCAACTGCATGTATCCGCATAAATTCGATACTTTTTCTTTATAGAAAATTACTTGACAGTGTAAATCCCGGCAAAGGATCGCTCGGTGTGTAGAAATACCCGTTTATCGATTTTATGCGATACATGCGTTGTAAGTGCCTTCAAGTAAAAATTTAATACTAATATATATATATATACTATATAATCTTGTCTGGTTGCTAGCATTGCTAACTTATTGAATTCAAAATAAAACCACGGTCAATAGAAGAATATATCTAATATTATATATACTATATTATATATAATATATAATTATTAAACTGTTTAGGCATATGATCACTGTGTTCGTGTGAAATAATTAACTATCTCACTATAAAGCGCAAAGTTACCGGTGAGATCGAACTCACGTATTGCTTGTAGTTTTTCCGGGGGCACGCGCCGTTTTGTATTCGTGGTTCGCGTTGGGGGTGTGGGCAAAAGTCCGTGGCGGCGAAGACTGTTGCAACTCTTGGTCGTTCTGTTCGTCCGCAACACTTCCGGCTGACCCCGCCCCCCCCACCTCACCCCACCCACCGCCAGTGCTCGGCAAGGCGCTCACACCCACGCGGGTCCCTCTATCGCCCTCGCTATGACGTCACACACCGATGAGTTTCGACCCCTTCCTCCCTCCTTCTTCTTCTTCTCCTCCTCCCCCCTTTCCTCTTTTTCATTCACTTTATTTTCACGCTGTAACGCCCCACCTCGCCCGCGCGACCGTGTGCCGCCATAACCGGCTCGCATCTTCACCTTCCGCGGGGCGTTCGTTAAGTGGCGCCATTACGATCACAGCCGGTGTCCGACGGGCGATCACGTCGGCGTCGTGGTTTCGATTGCTTTGTTTTTTATGATACTCTTTATCTCTCTCTGTTACTCTATCCATCTGTCTATCTATCTATCTATCTATGAAAGTCGATTATATCTAATCTATCTTTGTTTCCTTCCTATCTAGTTATCTATCTATTATATATCTATCTCAAGTACTTCTAGTTATTTCCTATCTATCCGCATCTAGTCATTAATCTATCTATCTATCAATCTATCTCATCTATCTATCTATTCTATCTATCTAATCTATCTATCTATGTTAGTGTATTCATTCTATCTATCTATCTATCTATCTATCTATCTCTATCTATCTATCTATCTTTGTTTCTTCCCTATCTATCTATCTATCTATCTATCATCTATCTCAGTAATTCAGTTATCTATCTATCTATCTCATCTAGTCATTTCTATCTATCTATCCTCATCTATCTATCTATCTATCTATATATATCTCTATGTTTAGTGTATCATATCTATTCATCTATTATCTATCTATCTATGCTATCTATCTATCTTTTGTTTCACTAATCTATCTATCTATCTATCTATCTATGAAAGTCTACTTATATCTATCTATCTTTTGTTTCTTGACTATCTATCTATCTATCTAGTCTTATCTATGTTAGTGTACTTCATTCTTCTCCTCTATCTATCTCTCTATCTATCTATGAAGTACTATCTATCTTGTTTTCTCACTATTATCTATCTATCTAATTTCCTTAACTTCATCTAGTTATCTATCTTTCTATGTTTCATTATCTATCTATCTATCTATCTATCTATCTATCCTCATCTAGTCATTATCTATCTATCTATTTTATGATACTCTTTCTCTCTCTGTTCACATCTATTTATCTCTCTCTATATGTTAGTTTATTCATATATAACTATCTTGCTATCTATCTATCTTTGTCTAGTTATTATCTATCTATCTATCTATCTATCTATGAAAGTCTATTCATATATAACTATCCTTCTATCTATCTATCTTCGTCTATTCATTATCTATTTTCGTCTAGTTATTATCTATCTATCTATCTATCTATCTATCTATCTATCTATCTATCTATCTATCTATCTATCTTCGTCTAATCTATCTATCTATCCTCATCTAGTCATTATCTATCTATCTATTATCTATCCTTCTATCTATCTATGTTAGTGTATTCATATCTATCTATCTATCTATGAAAGTCTATTTATTCTAGATATCTTTGTTTCTACACTATCTATCTATGCCTACTATCTCAGTAACTTCGTCTAATTATCTTATCTCTCTATATTCATTATCTATATCTATCCTCTCTAGTTTCATTATATATAATATCTATCTTTAAATGAATACTCTTCTCTCTCTCCTGTTCCATCTATTCCATCTATCTCTCTATGTAGTCCCTATTAATATCTTCTATCTTCGTCTATTCATTCTCTATCCCATCTAGTCATTATCTATCTATCTATCTATCTATCTCAAAACTCTTCTCTCTCTCTCTCTCACACACACACACACACACACTCTCTCTCTCTCTCTCTCCTTCGTCTCTCTCTCTCTCTATAAAACATATATATATATACTATATATATATAATATATATATATATGTTGGAAGATAAAGGAAAGAAATGTTGTTTTAAGCAAAAATTATTTATGAATGCCGCACGTGTTTCGATCAAGAGTTTGTCCTTGGTATACACGTATCTATTTATTATTATTCTTAGATACAAAATGAATAAAATAAATAGTATAACGAGAAGACACTAAAAAATTAAGATTTTGATATTTGAAATAAAACGGGAAAAATACAGAAAATTTGATGTGTTTTGAGAAAAAAGAATCTTTTTTTTTGAAAATTTCAGAGACACTTACGATTTAAAGTTTTTGCGGATTATCCAGTGCATATAACATTTTATTTGGGTTTATGTTTTGTGGATTTTGAGGTTTAATGTTTAGGATTTGTGGTTTATGGTTTTATGATTTGAGGTTTATGTTTATTTGGATTTGTGGTTTTGTTTATGGATTTGTGGTTTATGGTTTATGGATTTGAGGTTATGTTTATGGGATTGAGGTTATGTTTATGGATTTGTGGTTTATGTTTATGGAATTGAGGTTTTATGTTATGGATTTGTGGTTTAGTTTGTGGATTTGTGGTTTATGTTTATGGATTTGTGGTTTATGTTTATGGAATTTGGAGGTTATGTTTATGGCTTTGAAGGTTTATGTTTAATGGATTTTGGTTTATGTTTAGGATTTGTGGTTTATGTTTATGGATTTGTGGTTATGTTATGGATTTGTGGTTTTATGTTTAGGATTTTGTGGTTTATGTTAATGGATTTGTGGGTTATTGTTTATGGATTTGGGTTTATGTTTTTATGGATTTTGAGGTTTATGTTTATGGATTTGGAGGTTTATGTTTATGGATTTGTGGGTTTACTGTTTATGGATTTGTGGTTTGTTTATGGTTGAGGTTTATGTTTATGGATTTGAGGTTTATGTTTATGGATTGTGGTTTATGTTTATGAGTTTGAGGTTTATGTTTCATGGTTTGTGGTTATGTTTGTGGATTTGTGGTTTATGTTTATGGATTTGTGGTTTATGGTTTATGGATTTGAGGTTTATGTTTATGGATTTGTGGTTTATGTTTATGGATTTGAGGTTTATGTTTATGGGATTTGTGGTTATGTTTATGGATTATGTGGTTATGTTTTATGGATTTGTGGTTATGTTTATGGATTTTGTGTTTATGTTTATGGATTTGTGGGTTAATTGTTTATGGATTTGAGTTCATGTTATGGATTTTGAGGTTATGTTTTATGGTTTGTGTTTATGTTATGGATTTGAGGTTTATGTTTTATGGGATTTGTGGTTATTTGGTTGGAATTTGTGTTTAATGTTAATGGATTTGTGGTTTATGTTTATGGATTTGAGGTTATGTTATGGATTTGTGGTTTATGTTTAGGATTGGGGTTTATGTTATGGAATTTGTGTTTATGTTATGGATTTGAGGTTATGATTTGTTGTTTATGTTTTAAAAAAATTTGGAAAAAATTTTTGGTGGGGGGGGTTTTTTTTTAAATTGGGTTAAATGGGATTGAGGTTTATGTTTATGGATTTGAGGTTTATGTTTATGGATTTGTGGGTTATGTTTATGGATTTGAGGTTATGTTTATGGATTTGTGGTTTATGTTTGTGGATTTGTGGGTTTATGTTTATGGATTTTGTGGTTTATGTTTATGGATTTTGAGGTTTATGTTTTGGATTTTGTGTTTATGTTTTATGATTTGAGGTTTATGTTATGATTTGTGGTTTATGTTTATGATTTGTGGTTCATGTTTATGGATTTGAGGTTTATGTTTATGGATTTGGAGGTTTATGTTATGATTTGTGGTTTATGTTTATGGATTTGAGGTTTATGTTTACTGATTTGTGGTTATGTTTGTGGATTGTGGTTTCTGTTTAATGATTTGTGGTTTATGTTTAATGGATTTGAGGTTTATGTTTATGGATTTCTGGTTATGTTTAATGATTTGAGGTTTATGTTATGGATTTTGTGTTTTGTTTATGGATTTTGTGTTTATGTTTATGGATTTGAGGTTTATGTTTTGTGGATTCTGTGGTTATGTTTATGGATTGTTGGTTTATGTTTATGGATTGAGGTTTATGTTTATGGATTTGTGGTTTTTATGTTTATGGATTTGTGTTTACTGTTTATGATTTGTGGTTTATGTTTATGGTTTGAGGTTTATGTTTATGGATTTGAGCGTTTATGTTATGGATTTGTGGTTTTAATGTTTTATGGATTTTGTGTTTATATGTTGTGGATTTGAAGGTTTATGTTTGTGGATTTGTGGTTTAATGTTTAATAGGTATTTGAGGTATTTATGTTAATTGCTGTGATTTGAGGTTTACTGTTTGTGTGATTTGAGAGTTTTATGTTGTGTTGATTTGAGTTAACGTCAATGGAATTTCAAAGATTTCAAATGATTGGACAAATTAATTAATAAAGCAATTTATAATGATTACCTAATTCAACTAGAATAATAAACATTTAAGCGTTCCCCAGAGTAGGGGTGGAACAATACTACATCGTCTTTAAAACATTGCTGAATACATTAAAGAAGTCACTAGTGATTTACACCAGTATCCTACGATTTCGGGTTTTGGCAACTCATATTCGTTCAAAACCGGTAACCCGACTGTTGAAATATTTTTTTTTTACTAAATATGGCTCTTTCTTATAACCTGTTTTTCTTCAATTTTTCAAAAGGGAAGAAAAAGTGTTACAAATCGCCTATCATTGAATAAGTCAGAACAAACACTTATTAAATAAGACGAG